>CM047509.1:31204171-31301671 GCA_026122265.1 Ammodytes dubius
TTAGTCTGCTTTTCTGTTGTAAAGATTCTTTCTTCTTCTGTTTTTTTTTGTTTTTTTGGAGAATGATATACAACTTGTGTATATTTTCATAAATAAAGTATGCACTGATATGTTATTACGAAATTCTATACTGCTTTTACAAAAAAAAAGTGTTTGTTATCGTACCAAAGTATCACTTGGTCCCCTCTTATACCCTGCTCCCCCTTTTCGCGTATGTTTTACCGTATTTTATATATTAAATAGACAAGTTGACCTACAGAAGAGTTTGAAGTGTGTGTCTGTTATTCTTGTTATTTTGACCTGACTGCAGTACTGCGTTGTTACCACTAGAGAGAGCTGTAACACAGGGATACAGTGGAAAGCTACTGATGGTGCTGGTGTGTGTTGTGTGTGTGTGTGTGTGTGCGTGTGTGTGTGTGTGTGTGTGTGTGTGTGTGTGTGTGTGTGTGTGTGATGGCCAACAAGCTCACATTTCAGAAATGTGTCTCTTTTCAGAGGGAGAATCAAAATCGGTTTTATTGAAAGGTTCGTCGTACACACATACAGAACATAAGTATGTCATACAAATGAAAAACAAAACCAACTTCAAATCGCTGATCCAAATGATTAAAAATATAATGAGTTGGCTCATTTGAGGGCTGTTCTCCTTCAACGTTTTAGATTTACCCTCAAAATTAAAAATTTAAACATTGAAGACAGCTTAGAAGTGGCATCTTGAGGGGGGAGGAGGGGGGCCCTTAGCTCAGTTGGTAGGGCGTCCCCCCCCATGGGCCTCGGCCAGCAGCGGACCGGGGTTCGATTCCAGCCCGCGGTCCGTTCTCTGCATGTCACTCCCCTCTCTGCCCCATTTCAACTCTGTCTCTACACTATCAATAAAGCATAAAAATGCCAAAAAAAATCTTTAAAAAAAAAGTGGCTTAATAAAGCATACACTACATGTTCTGGTTGTTAGTGTAGCGGGGCCTATATATATTTTTTCTTTATTATTAAAACGTATTGTGGTGCAGGTCGAAAGAAGTGTAGAGATGTACAGAGAGAGTCATTGTCTTCCTCTGTGTGTGTGTGTGTGTGTGTGTGTGTGTGTGTGTGTGTGTGTGTGTGTGTGTGTGTGTGTGTGTGTGTGTGTGTGTGTGTGTGTGTGTGTGTGTGTGTGTGTGTGTGTGTGTGTGTGTGTGTGTGTGTGTGTGTGTGTGTGCGTGTGTGTGTGTAGGAGGGGGGTTAGTTCCTGTAATTGTGTGTGTGCCAGCAGATGCCCACACAGTAATCTGATCAGTTGGTGGAAATGAAGTTAGTGCTTCAGACCGGACACACACACACACAACCACAGACTCACACCACACACACACACACACACACACACACACACACACCCACACACAGAGACACACCGAACACACACACAACACACAACCACACAAGCACACAACACACACACACAACACACAGACACACACACACACACACACACACAACACGACACACACACACACACACCACACACCACAGCACACACACACAAACACGGACACACAGACACACACACAACCACAGACACACAACCACACACACACACACACACACACACACACACACACACACACACACACACACACATACTCTCCTCTACCTACGCATTAATCAATTTGTTCCTCATGATTAAATATCACACTTTTCTGTTTCTTTTCGAATTCTTGCTTTTTCAAAAATACAAATATATTATACAGATATATCATGTTGACCCCATCCATTCTGCTCATGTAATTTTAATAAATAGAACGATTTATTGAGTTAATCTTTGCCATAATTCATCATGTAAAGTGTCACACAGCACACACACACAACCACAAACACACACACACACAACACAACACACACAAACACACAACACACACACACACACACACACACACACACACCACACACACACACACACACACACACACACACACACACACACTCAAACACACACACACACACACACACACACACACACCACACACTCAAACACACACACCACACACACACCACACACACACACACACACAACCGAACACACAACCAAACACACACACACACAATTCATCATGTAAAGTGTCACACAGCGCCAGGGGAAGTGGGGGGGACACACCCAGACCCTATAGGTTCATCTCACTGCTTTAGTATCTTTCTGTATTCATTTGATTACATTCTGATTTGATTATGGCTTCCCTCCCTCCCTCTCTCTATCTCTCTGTCTCCCTCTGTCACTCTCCCCCTCTCTCTGTCTGTCTGTCTGTCTCTCTCTCTGTCTCCCTCTCTCTCTCTCCCTCTCTCTCTCTCTATCTCTCTGTCTCCCTCTGTCACTCTCCCCCTCTCTCTCTCTGTCTGTCTGTCTGTCTGTCTCTCTGTCTCTCTGTCTCCCTGTCTCCCTCTCTCTCTCTCTCTCTCCCTCTCTACCTCTCTCTCTCTCTGTCTCCCTCTCTACCTCTCTATCTCTCTGTCTCCCTCTGTCCCTCTCGCTCTCTTTGCCTGCCTGTCTCTCTGTCTGCCTGTCTGTCTGCCTGTCTGTCTGTAAACTGTTATATTTTTTTCTGGGGATTAATGGAGGATAAATGTATGTTTGTGCTTCTTCATGGATAGTTTTTGTCTCATGTTACTTCATTTACAATTATGGTGACCTATAAAATAATATTGGTTTAGCGAAAGTAATTGAAGTATTAATAATTCAAGTTTACTACTGAGACTTTTACATTGAAGGTAAAACGGTTTGGGCGCGCCCTTAGCTCAGTTAGTAGGGCGTCCCCCCCATGGGCCTCGGCCAGCAGCGGACCCGGGTTCGATTCCAACCCGCGGTCGTTCTCTGCATGTCACTCCCCTCTCTGCCCCATTTCAACTCTGTCTCTACACTATCAATAAAGCATAAAAATGCCAAAAAAAAAAACGGTTTAAAGGGCACTTGCCACCGTAGCTCGTGCTCAAAGCATTTGACAGTATGACATCATTATCAAATCTGTCCTATCAGTCACTGGCCTGTATCAGAATAGAGCAGACGTTTCACTGCAGTGTGCAATCACTATGACAGCTGTGTGTGTGTGTGTGTGTGTGTGTGTGTGTGTGTGTGTGTGTGTGTGTGTGTGTGTGTGTGTGTGTGTGTGTGGTGTGTGTGTGTGTGTGTGTGTGTGTGTGTGGTGTGTGTGTGTGTGTGTGTGTGTGTGTGTGTGTGTGTGTGTGTGTGTGTGATAGAACTGTGATCCGACATGTCATCACTCTAAACAGAGGTTGTGACCTGATGGTTTGACCATTGTCTGTTTCAAAACTGACAACGGCTGCTGTTGGAAGTGTGTGTGTGTGTGTGTGTGCGTGTGTGTGAGTGTGTGTGTGTGAGTGTGTGTGTGTGTGTGTGTGTGTGTGTGTGTGTGAGTGTGTGTGTTTACTGCGTTCCAAGTTTTTCACTAACAAGCTCCCTGCTCAGGGTTGCCCTGGTTACAGCGGAACTTGGCAGAACAGCTGATAAAAGTATTGTCCAGTTTGAGGTCAATAATCAGAGCGGTTAGACAAACACACACACACACACACACACACACACATATACACACACACACACACACATATATATACACACACACACACACACACACTCACACACACACAAACACACAAACACACACAAACAACACACACACACACACACACACACACACACACACACACACAGTGAACACGTGTTGTTGACAGCTGGCTTGACGAGGATCTGGTTGCCAAGGAAATGAATGATTCATGTTGTCATTAGAGGATACACCTGAGAGGGATTTAGTGGTGAATGGATGAACCTTCATTTGTGCCAAATGTCTTGAACTGAATTTGAGCGCTCTGTGCCAAAGTGACTTTTAACTACACAAACACTGGTGTGATTTGAGAGGGACAGGCTCCTCTGATGTGCATAAGCTCTCCATTGCTGTAGATCAGGGCTCACTATCTATCTATCTATCTATCTATCTATCTATCTATCTATCTATCTATCTACCTATCTACCTATCTATCTATCTACCTATCTACCTATCTATCTATCTATCTATCTATCTATCTATCTATCTATCTATCTATCTATCTATCTATCTATCTATCTATCTATCTATCTATCTATCTATCTATCTATCTATCTATCTATCTATCTATCTATCTATCTATCTACAGCAGGGCTCACCAACCTCTTTGAACCTGAGGGCTACTTAGTCATACGAAGGGCAGCCAGTTTGATACACTTTGATACAAATTTGCTCAGTTTGCCTTTAGTTATATATTATTATTAATGATTAATGATATTCATCTATGTGAAGATGCAGTATATTTTCCGGCCTTTACTCAGAAGAACAGCGTTGGTAGCAGGTTGATGAAAGAGGACGCAGTTTGAGGCAGATGAGGAGGTCTCAGGAACAATTCTTTTACAACAAAACTCATCCTGCAGTCAAAACGAAGCCAATAAAAAGTTAAAGTGTTTGTAGCCAAAAAACTAATAGAGGTACATGCATAAAACCTAAAGCTATGAAGAGTTCCTTAGTTTGAGACCTAACTTTTCCAGCATTGTGGCTGGTTTTAACCTGTCAATCTAAGTGATCTGATTGGTTCTTAGGACAGTACGCCCTGCTCCTCCTAACACCTAATTGGTGTACCCTAACTAACTCCACCCTACTGAGACAGAGGTTGTCCTCTGGCCCCTAGAGGACATCTGAGTTTAGTCATCACCTGGAGGCGATATGTCACGTTGGCCAAGAAGTCTTTCAGTAACTTTTAAGACAATGCTGATGATGCTGATGATGATGATGATGATGATGATGATGATGATGATGATGATGATGATGATGATGATGATGATGATGATGATGATGACCAGGGTCAATAAACTACTGTTAACTCTTATCCAGACTGTCTTTGATTAACTCACCAGACAGTCTCCTTTGTGTGACATTTGAATGATCTACAGGTCAGCCTTGAGGGTTTCCTCAGTCAAGCAGCTGACATCCCTGACTTTGCCCCCTGCCAGATGAGGCTGACTGTCTTTGTCTCCTCTGTAGCAGTATAGGCCTTAATATAAAATGTATAGTAACATAATAATACACTACAGTAATCTTAGAATGTGTCATAACAAAATACACTACAATGACACTGATCATGTTAATGATTTCTCACAATAATTATCAACAATGACTTAGAAAAGGTGGAAACAGATTATTAAGCTATTTTTGGAACAGGCCTGCGGGCGCCTCATATGGTCCTTGCGGGCTCTGTGTTGGTGACCCCTGGTCTAGATTTAGCCAAACTCCCGATAATTAAAGGAATACTTCACCCATACGGAACCAGCGTTCTATCATTATAAAATAGCTATTATAATATAATGAATGAGGTTTTTCTTCCCTCAGTCTTCCCTTGGCCCAGCTGTCCTGTTAATCCTAACCCTTACTGTGATGTCACAAGAAGGAAAATGTAGGGTTAGACAGTGAGACCATAAAACACTCTTTCTGCCTTTTCTCAGGCTAGGATGATCTGATTTCAATTTTTTTTTGCACATTTATACTAAATAGGATCTCCGAGTTCAATACACCTTCATATTCCAACCGGTGAAGTTGGCCTTTAACTCTTAACTAAATAAGTGTGTTGCTATAGTGCACACATGAAGTTGGCAGTAAAAATGTATTTAAGACTTAAGCAATGCTCTTTGTTACAAGAACAACTATATAAAAATAGCATTCTCTTTGCACTGATGGTCTCGTTTGCTGTTACATGTCATTTATGATCATCAGAGGAGAAATGAGACTGTTTCAGAAATATGTAAAAGTTATATATAGTAATATCTTAATGCAGGATTGTTTGTAATTGGGTGTGAGGGTGTGAGGGTGGGATATGGGTGGGGTATGTTCGGGGGGGGGGGGGGGGAAAGGGGAAAAAAAATTATAATCCAGTGTACTGCAGTTGCTTTGCTACTCTGTGATTTAATAAAAAAATCTTTGAAAGAAAAGTTAAATATAGGCTTTACAGTATCAGTGTATGATAGGAACAGTGTCATGGCAGCTGCTGTAAAATCACTCCAGCACTTCAGACTTCGTTTCCTTCCGCTCAGAATCTAACACACTAAAATAGACATCATTGTTCGCTAATCTCAGTAATGAAAGACAAGGGTGTGTGTGTGTGTGTGTGTGGTGTGTGTGTGTGTGTGTGTGTGTGTGTGTGTGTGTGTGTGTGTGTGTGTGTGTGTGTGTGTGTGTGTGTGTGTGTGTGTGTGTGTGTGTGTGTGTGTGTGTGTGTGTGTGTGTGTGTGTGTGTGTGTGGTGTGTGTGTGTGTGTGGTGTGTGTGTGTGTGTGTGTGTGTGTGTGTGTGTGTGTGTGTGTGTGTGTGTGTGTGTGTGTGTGTGTGTGGAGTGTAGGGGGGTGAGGTCACGCATTGTTCCCTATTTCGTACTTTTTCCTAGTACGTCTCGTGGGTGGTTGTGTTTGCTTGTGTGTGTGTGTGTGTGTGTGTGTGTGTGCGCGTGTGCATTGCCGCGGTGCACAACACACACACACACACACACACACACACACACACACACACACAAAGGAAACAGAGGCGGAAGTTGCTTGAAGGCAGCTGGTTTCTTGACCTCGGCTTGAGGATGCAACAATCACTAGAATACATTCGCTTTAAACAAGAAGCATTCCTGTAGTTTTCCACACAGAATATATGTATTTTAAGATTATTTTTTGGGCATTTTCAAGCTTTATTAGACAGTACAGAGTTGAAATGGGGAGACAGAGAGGAGAGAGAGAGAGAGAGAGAGAGAGAAGAGAGAGAGAGAGAGAGAGAGAGAGAGAGAGAGAGAGAGAGAGAGAGAGAGAGAGAGAGAGAGAGAGAGAGAGAGAGAGAGAGAGAGAGAGGGGAATGACCTGCAGTAAAGGTCCACAGGTCTGATTTGAACCTGTGACCACTGCAACGAAGGCCGGAGCCGATATGGTACACGCTCTATCCACTACACCACAGGAGCGCCCCCACACACACTATATTTATTGACAAAAACCTTCTCCTGGTATTCGTTAGATGGGTAAATACATGATAAATGCCAAACCCTATTTCTTCTTTCGTTTTAGATAATTTACTAGAAAATGTCCTTTAAAGAACGATCCCAATGGTGTCAATAGATTTTTTCTTGAAACACTGGTTGCGTTCCGAATCGCATACTTTCTACTATATAGTATGGCAGATAAAAGATTTAGGATGTCCCGATTCTTGTGGCCAGATTTAGGATGGTTAGAAGTACCCGGATGTCCTACTTCATGCGGCCAAGATTGTTAGTGTTGACAAGTGCATCCTATTTGGGCGATTCTGACCCACAATCCAGTGCGCACGTGAAGTGACGTCACATCGACGAAGCCTCCATATGAAAACAAACTGGGATGCGACGGATAAAAAGCAAGAGGCAAGAGATCAAGGCGCAATGTTATGATGAAATAAGAGAGTAAAGTATGTCCCAATAGTATGCCTACTACTGCATCCTAACTAGATACTTTTTATCGTCAGATGTAGTATGTAGAATAGAAAAAAGAAAGAGTATGCGATTCGGAACGCAACCACTGTCTCCCTCTCAACCCAAGTAAATATTAATTAATAATGTATTTAATATCGACAGCTCACGTTAGATTGCATGTTCAGCTGACCTGTAGTGCTCTGATATCTGTAAAAAAAAACCTCTTGGTGACACAAGCAATACATTACTAATTGAACAGCTGTCATACAATTAGTATGGAATTACATTGGTATGAAATGATAAGATAATGGCTGAAATTAAGTGTAACCATTGCCATACTATATAAAATGCCATATTGTAAAGGAGTCTATAGTTAAAGGTGCAGTGTGTAATATGACATCATCAAGAAAGTTCTACAAAGTTCTAGAATGCAACACTCCCTGGGTAACCCCACCCCTTTAGAATAATAACAGAAGCTACAGTGGCCTTCAATGACAAGAACAATTCTAAATTATAAACACTGCACCTGATGACATTCCAACTATGACACTTTCAAGATGGCGGCACTAGGCCTTGGTCCAAAATATGCAGAAATATGGACATATATGAGACCCTTTCTAAGGGAAAAAATAATAATTAAAAAAAAAAATTCAGCTATTATGCACTAAATTAAATGTACTTATGGCTATTATAATTACTTTCTACAAAATCTGCTAGGACATAAAACCCAAAATTCTACACACTGCAGGTTTAATGGATTCAGACCTAAACTTTGGTTTGCTCAAGAAAAGCTAATAGAATGCTAGGATGCTAATACCCATTCACAAGGAATTTGAACTCAAAATATCAGTTTTCGGTAGAGTTTAAGTTAATTTAATTCAGCTTTCATAAAAATGCTGTCTTTAATGGTATGAAATAGATTAAATTTAATGGCTAAATATCAAGTTACAGATAATCATAAATAATTGTTATTGTCAATATACTGTATGAGGTGCATTGTGCAAGCAAATACGATGAATGGTCAAACAAAGAGACTCGGGGCACATCATGAATCTACAGTTTATTTTGGACTGTTAACGTACCGCAGCAAAAACTTTATAGATCGACACACAAAGAAGTTATACCTTTCTGTTTAAAGATGCTCCGAGGAACTTTCAGTTTGTGTTAATTCTAGCGCCCCCCTTTGGACAAAAGCAGTAGTGTTTTTACCACGCCAGCTGTTGTTCCTGGGTGAGCGTCGTATACCCATGACAAAGGCATTAAGAAAAACTATATACAAATAGCATTCTTTGTTTGCACTGATGGTCTCGTTTGCTGTTACATGCCATTTATGATCATCAGAGGAAAAATGGGACTGTTTCATAAATATTTAAAAGTTCCTCGTAGCACCTTTTAAAACAGACCAAATACAAACAAAACAGTTTCTGAATCCAGAACCTTCTTCTACATCCAACCGTTCATTCTACACACGTGTTAAACATTCAATGCTGAATCAGTTATTGTCCATTGAGATGAAATATCCCAACAACAGAGACAATAGGGCTGCGTTCCAATCCCCATACTATCTACTATTTAAGGCCTTTGCACACCGGGCGCGTTTTATTCGTGCGATTAATCCGTTTATTAACGAACGTATACAGAGTCAATACAAGCTTCCACACCAGCGCCGTCATTTCGCATCGCGAATTTGCGTTTTTTATTTTTTCGAACTGAGTTCGATTTTTCTGGGACGTCGCTTCTAAAGTGGGACGCGACAAAATTCACATTTCAAAACATTCGCTTTTACGTTGCGTTTATTCGCGTCGCGCCCGGTGTGCAAAGGCCTTTAGTATGGCAGAAAAAATTATTTAGGATGTCCCGATTCTTGTGGCCAGATTTATTAGAATGCTTAAAAATACCCGGATGTCTACTAGATCCGACCGGGATTTTTAGTGTTGAAAACAGCATGCTATTTGGGGCGATTCTTCTGACCCACAATCCATTGCGCACCTGAAGTGACGTCACATCCGTCGAGCCTCCAAATGAAAACAAACGGGGATGAGACGGATATAAAAGCAAGAGGCAAGATCAAGGCGCAATGTTATGATGAAATAAATAAGTAAAAGTACGTCCCAATTGTAGCATACTGCATCCTATCCTAACAACGTCCTTTTTATGGTCAGATGTAGTATGTAGGATAGATAAAAGAAATAGTATGAGATTTGGAACACAGCCCATATGTCTTACACGGTCAAATAGCAGCTCTACAAACAATCCTACCCATCTGGTTTTATTGATCTCAATCAGTCAGGAAAATCAGATAAAGTTTTTTTTTTTTTTTTTTTTTTAACCTTTATTTATACAGTTAAATCCCATTGAGACCGAAGACTCTTTTTCAAGGGAGACCTGTTTTCCTTTCCCACCTTACCATTCACACACCGATAGCAGGCTAACTATCGACATTCACACAAGGCAAGGTGGGTGAAGTGTCTTGCCCAAGGACACAACAACCATGACACAGGTGGCAGGGCGGGGATCGAACCTCCAACCCTTTGATCATCAGCCGACCCGCTCTACCACCTGAGCCACAGTCGCCATAGTAGTAGCAATCAATAAATCCCTTCTGACTATCAAATGACATTCTTTGTTCTGTCTTCCTCATGCTCTTCCCTCATGCGGACACACATGCCAAAACCTTCTTCAGACACATGCACGCTGAAAAGACTGAAGACTTGTGATAATTAGAAATAGGATAGAACTGAGGAAGCTGCAGGTAGCGTATAACGATGCCTTTAGGATCCTCCTTAAGCTTCCAAGGTGGACTAGTGCTAGCTCTTTGTTTGTGACTAGTAATGTCCCCACCTTTCATGCTGTGTTGAGGAATTTAATGTATACATTTATGTGTCGACTTCTTGAGTCAAAAAACAAAGTAATAATTGCACTCACTGACACTAAACAGAGTGATACAAGGTTCTCCTCTGGGCTGTGGAAACATTGGAATCGATGCTTGTATGTATTCTAATCTGTGTTGACTTGTATTTGTATTGTCTTTTTATATGGAACTTTGAGTCCGGAATAAAGTATTCATTCATTCATTCATAGAAGAAGAACAGGTTAGTCAAATACAGATGCATCACACAAAATTTGAATAGCAACGAAAAGTGGTTTTTTTCTCTCTCCCAATAATTCAATTCAAACAGTGAAACTTTCATATATTCTAGATCTAGAGTAAACATACTTTGCATGACGTCGACATTTCTGTATTATAAATCCCTTTTTTTAATTGGTTTTATGTTATATTCTATAATTTTTAGATAGTGGATAGTTTTTATTACATGAGCTGTATAAAAACAAAAGAAAGGCCTGTGTGTGTGTGTGTGTGTGTGTGTGTGTGTGTGTGTGTGTGTGTGTGTGTGTGTGTGTGTGTCTGTGTGTCTGTGTGTGTCTGTGTGTGTGTGTGTGTGGCCTGATATATTTCACTTTGCGCAATGAATCTAGAATATATGAACATTTCTCTTTTTGAATAGATTTTTCCTTGATATTGTACATGTTTTAGATGCATGTCAATGTAAGTGAATCTCAGACTAATGTTCAGTTTTCTGGCACATAGATGGTTAGCGTCACAGCGGTGCTCACCAAGGCACAACTCTGGTTTTCAAAACATCACACGGGAAACACAAATTCCCTCTTGACTAACACTGGAATATATCTTTACAACTAGTTTAACTCGGAGCGCTTTCACACCTGGTTCGTTTGGTTCGATTGAAAGGAACTGAAAAGTTTTGTTTCTGTGGTTTCGTTTTTGCGATGTGAGAACAAGCTTCCAAACCAACTCTGGTGCGGGTCTTTTGTGGTAAGACGTTTCTAAACGGGTTCCCTTAAGCAGCTATGCTAAACGTAATGGTACAACCTGCAATTTTTCATTTTATTTAAATGTTCTATTTCTACTCATTGGCTTTTTATTCAATCGCTTTTCTAATGTGTTTTATGTATTTTAATCTTGCCCCTGTAAAGCACTTCTTTGAATGGTCTTGTGTCTGAATTGTGCTATAGAAATAAACTTGGGAGAGGGAGAGGGAGAGGGAGAGGGAGAGGGAGAGGGAGAGGGAGAGGGAGAGGGAGAGGGAGAGGGAGAGGGAGAGGGAGAGGGAGAGAGAGAAAGGGGAAGAGAGAGGGAGAAGGAGAGAGAGGGAGTGGGAGAGGGAGAGGGAGAGGGAGAGGGAGAGGGAGAGGGAGAGGGAGAGGGAGTGGGAGAGGGAGAGGGAGAGGGAGAGGGAGAGAGAGGGGGAGAAGGGAGAATGGCCTTGTGTCTGAATTGTGCTATAGAAATAAACTTGCCTTGCCTTGCCTGTGAGGAAGACAATCTACTTAGTTTGACTGAAAGGAACTCTGGTCTGTTTGAAACTTGAAGCCGACTATCAGGTGTGAAAACGTCCCTCAAACTTCTCACTACCTCCTAAACCTGTTCCTCTCCAGAAGACCAGGACCCACCTCCAACTTCAGACTCCTCAGAACGGACACACTCATCCTCCACAACATCTCTACACAAAACCTGCCTCTTCCTCTTCCCCTGATCTTTCTTAGCGGCCAGGGCTTCAGACGGTTCAATACCTACTCTGGATGTCCTGTCAAGTACGTTTGTGTCTTCTGAATTGCCCCAAGCAAACCCTAGGTTCTGATTGGTCTGCTCAGCTGTTTCATTATTACATGCATCTTCCGGTTGACAGGTGGCAGCGGTCTCCATGGAGGGCGCACAGAAATCACTATCTACCCCTGAGCTAAAGAAACCATCACGGCTGCTGTCTTTGCCATTGGTCTTCAAGAGATCCGTTGGGTCTTCTTTAGCCACAAACATATCGTCTTTACGACCGTCGGGAGAAATCTCAAGGGGCTCCTCTTTACGTGTCATAAGGTCTTCGTCGCCGTGGGGATGATAACTGTCAGCCGATTCAGGCACAGCGTCACATGTTTCATAATCTTCAAAATCCACATTCTTATCTTCGATTTCAAAGTCCTCTTTCGGGTTCTCCAAGACGGTTCCCCATTCAGCTTTTTCAGGCACTTCTGGAAATTCTTGACATTCTGCAACATCCTTAGTAAGATATTCTTGGGACACACTCCTAGCTTCCACTTTTTCAACTACCTTGGGGAAAGCCGCATCTTGATATGCTGCTAAATGTGACACAGTTTTTGATTCATCTAAATTGTTGATTTTTTCCATATCACACCCACCGATGGAGTCACCGAAGCCGTAGTAATTGTCTGTCGCCATGTACATATCGCGAGCACCCTCTTCATATCCTTTCTCCATCTCTTCTTGGTCTTTACGTTGAACCCCTTCATCAGTGTCTGTTTCAGGCAATACCATCGAAAAATCACTGAAATATGCCTTCTCATTAGGTTGGTCTAAGGTCGATGCAAATTCATGGTTATCTCTCAGTCCAGCCTCTTCACAGAAGTCCTCAGCTGTAGTATTTTCAGCTTCTTCTTCTTCTTGAGCTGCGTTTTCTTCGACGGACTGTTCTTGCAGGTAAACGATCTTCCTGACGTCTTGCTGCTGTGCGAAGTGAGCGCTGTAGCTGTCTGTCGCTAGGTTTTCCAATTCCTCTTCCACGAGTCTGTCTGTCTCTAGCTGCTCGTCCTGGTCCAAATGCCCCGACGTCATTCCTTCTGTATTTTCCTCTGTGTCCGTTTCTACGTCCAAGTCTCCCTCGTTGAATTTTCTGATCATTTCTTCGACATTTACTGAATCCTTCCCAAGTGTAGCATGCTCGCTAGTAGTCGCACTATGCCCTACAATCGCGCCCTCGACTCGACTATATCCCAAATCATACTCCAGGTCCGACCCTTCCCCTTCTCCATCCCTCTCTCCGTCAACTTCCCCTTCCTCACACAAATCTTCCATTGTGCCAAATCTCTTCGTCTTGTTGCCATCGTTCCAAGTTCCGGAACCCATAATAACGTCCCCCGTTCTCCTGTCCTGTTGTTCCCCTTCACTGGACTCGCTCTCCGCCTGAGTGTTGGTGGCGTCCGTCTCGTCGCTTTTGTAGCGAATCAGCGGACGCGTGTCGGCGAGCGTGTTGTCTTGATCGTAACTGTCGCCTTCCGGCTCCGTCCGCCATGACACCGAGACATTTTGAGAATCCTCATCTTCATCTTCCTCGTTGTCATTTTCTTCTTCTTGGTCCGAGAGCAATTCAGGCCCTCGGTTTAACACATCACATGGTCCATTATCATCTACTTCTTCTTGTGTGTCCACCATTGACGAAGCAACGGTGTTGATTTGCGGTATATCCGTCGCCAAATCTCGCGGGATTTCTCTCTTTACGAGCTCTTGTTCCCGTGCGGATATGTCCTCCTCCGGTTCCGCGTGCTGCCATTTTTCTTCATTTTTTCCTCCGCCATTTTGGCTCTTGGGATCGACTTTCCTCTCGATGACGCTGTCCCACGTGTCCATCTCTTCCCCGTCACGGTACAACAACTTATCCTCGACCTCCGCGTCGTCTGTTGCTTCCATGGAAATGCTTATTTCTCGCCTCATCTCAACTGCATCCTCTTTAAAGACATTTTCATCTCGTCCAAATTCTGCAACTTTTTCAAACACGATTTCTTCGTGCTCACACTCCGACACCAAACTGCTCGTCCTGGATTCGAAGTTCGGTTCTAGAACTGCCTCGGATTCCGAATCAGACGTGTTTCCCTGAGCATTATCTACTTCTTGGTCGCTACCCTCCTTCCCCTCCCATGCATTAATAGCAGAATGCGGCTCTTGCATAATATATTCTTTTTCAGAAGTTACATCTGCATCAGATTCATCCGAGGAACCGTAGTGATCCTGGGCCTTTCTGATGTGGTAGGGTGTGGTAAACTCATGCTGGGTGACGTCAGCCTTTACAATATCCTCATTGCTTGGGCCGCACTCTACTTCATTCTGCACAGCTGCTCTTTCCTTTGAGACGCCACACCAACGTCGTAACAATCATCTTCGCGATCTTTGCCCCCCGATTCTGCGAATGTTTCCGGCTCATTTGGAGGAGATAGAGGCTCAGCATAGGTCACTCTCTCATGGACCGCCTGTGGTCTGAATGACTCAACCGGTCCATCCTGTAGTATTTTGGGATAGGGACTTTCCTTATAGGCAGATTTCATGGACTTATTGGGATAGGGACTCTCCTTATAGGCAGATTTCGCGGACGTATTCGGGGTTTCAGTGGGTGTTACAGGCTTTTTACTCCAACTTGTTTTAGCTGCTATGTTAGATGCTGTTGGTCTTTTTCCTGGTGAGCCCCGGACAGATGAAAGGGAAGTGGTCCGGTGGTGATCGGACAGATGGGGCGGGTGACTCTTCCTAACCCCACGGGAGCTGAGAACTGCGTCTGCGAAAAGGAAAGCAGAGCTCATGAATACACAATGAACTACTGTATCAATGATGACTTGCATTGACGTCTGTCGAATACATTGAGCTCAAACGACGACAAGCAGTTTTTTTTTAACCAGATTAATGTATCCTTAAAGGTGCTCCGAGGAACTTTCAAGTTTGTGTTCATTCTAGCGCCCCCTTTGGACAAAAGTGGTAGTGTTTGAACTATGCCAGCTTTTGTTCCTGGGTGAGCGTATACCCATGACAAAGGCATTAAGAAAAACCACCATATATAAAAATAGCATTCTTTTACACTGATGGTCTCGTTTGCTGTTACACGTAATTTATGATCATCAGAGGAAAATTATTTAATATATATATATATGCAGTAGCATCTTATACTTGATATACTCGACAAAGCATTGACTAGTATTTCAAATCATCCTTAGAAGTCTTAGCATGACAGAGACAGTGTGGCGAGCCGGCCTCCCCGAAGGCATTATGAAGACGTATGTTCTCAGAGGAGGGCTGGACACTAATGGGGAGATATTGATCGCAGCTCCCTTGTGTGTGTGTGTGTGTGTGTGTGTGTGTGTGTGTGTGTGTGTGTGTGTGTGTGTGTGTGTGTGTGTGTGTGTCTGTCTGTGTGTGTGTGTGTGTGTGTGTGTGTGTGTGTGTGTGTGTGTGTTCCACCGTCGTCTAAGTTACTGGAAAGCAAAAAGCCATATGGTTCAATAACCTTCGGGGACGGCTTTATAGGGTGGCTCGCATTACAGGGACCCAAAGTGCCTACGTCAGCTCGCTATCCCTAGTCCCTTGCCCACCCAACCCAGCCCAACCCAGCCCAACCCAGCCCAGTCACACTAATGCCATTACAAATTGCATCAAACATGTCCAACACACACACACACACACACACACACACACACACACACACACAAGCACACACACACGCACACACACACACACACACACACACACACACCACACAAACACACAAACCACACACACACACACACACACACACACACACACACACACACACACACACACACAACACACACACACACACACACACACACACACACACACACACACACACAACACACACACACACACACACACTCCGAATGCTTTTAGTTAGTGTTAGTGTAAGGGAAAATACATGCTTACAAAGGGAGTATTTATAAAGCAAGAAGAGTGGTGATATGATTTATGCAACAAACACAGGTTCCAACCACTGCAGTAGTGAATTCACATGGTGCTTATAGTACATACAGCTCCGGAGAAAAATGAAGAGACCAGTCTGGATTATTTCTTCAATCTTCATCTCTACATTACTTATTGAAAAATGCGCTAAATGACAATATTCTTATTGTGAATTTGGTAGAAATGTTGTCAGTAGTTTATATTATAAAACCAAAATGTTCATTCTACTCAAACATATGCCTATAAAGAGTAAAACGAGAGACACTGAACGTTTGGAGTGGTCTCTTAATTTTTTCTGGAGCTGTATATATACAGTACTTCATTTAATCAGGAAGTCACATTTAGATCAAGATCTTTTTTTAGAAGTGAGACCTGAGTACAGAATAAAATATCAACACAGAAATATATCAAAATGAAAATAAGAAAATATGTTAATATATTAAATCAAATACACTGCAGTTTGACATGAAGCATTAAAAAGCCTATTTATAAAAACAACAGTAGAAAATTAGATGTGCATTCTTAAATTACCTTGATGCCAGTACAGAAAGATATGACTACGTTATGTAAAACAGTCCTTAAAAATAATGAGGTCTCTATGAATTAATATTTATTTAAAGTTAATTGACCCATTGGTATCAGTGCATTCAGTTTTAGACCACTTTGTAAATTATCCCAGAAAACGTTTGCAGTTGTATGAATATGCCCTGAGTTCCAAATCACATACTTTTTTCTTTTTCCTACACTACATACTAAAGTACAGAAGAGTTTTAGGGCCACAGGAGAGAAAAAAAAATCAGATAAGGGAGATATTTTTTTCAGTATGTCGAGAAATGTCAAGAAAAAAGACGAATACTCCAAAATGCTATTGAAGTTAGTGAGGCATTTATGTATATTCAGCATACTACAATTGATGTGCATGTATTGGGACATCCTAAATGTTTTTCTGGCATACTAAATAGTAGGGAAGTATGGGGATTGGAACGCAGGGATTTACTTCATTTACCTCTGACTGAAATGTTCCTTGGCTGATTTGACAAAGAGATGTCTCCCCTTCGACCTTCACTGTCCAGCAAAGCTCTGTACAGACAGACAGACAGACAGACAGACAGACAGACAGACAGACAGACAGACAGACAGACAGACAGAGAGACAGACAGGAGAGACAGACAGACAGACAGACAGACAGACAGACAGACAGACAGACAGACAGACAGACAGACAGACAGACAGACAGACAAGGTTTAGTCAAATAAACAGTTGCATGTAGATTTTTGACCTTTTCATTTATACTAGTATGAAAGAAGACATGTTATGGAAGATAAATAGTACCATTGCTTGAAAAAACTATATTTTAGTTAGCAGTGTCTCTCCTTCATGCATTTCTGCGTTGTCCTTTCATTACAAGACCCTTCTCATTTAAATATCAAACGTGCTTTTTTAGATCCCATACATGACATAGATAATAACAACAGTTGAATGTGCAGTGAATGATGACATTGAAATCGTCCTCTAGTCTTTGCACCCCCTCCCCCTGTTGTTACTTTAGACCCCCTTAGCTCATAATGGTGTGTGTGTGTGTGTGTGTGTGTGTGTGCGTGCGTGCGTTGTGTGTGGTGTGCGTGTGCAAGTGTGAGTGTGTGTGTGTGTGTGTGTGTGTGTGAGTGTGTGTGTGCGTGTGTGCGTGTGTGTGTGTGTGTGTGTGTGTGTGTGTGTGTGTGTGTGTGTGTGTGTGTGTGTGTGTTAAATCGGCAGCTTCTCCCTTTGAGGTTGAGGGTCAATATTTTGAGGAGGGGGAAAAGGAGACTTAGCTATTGAACAACTAATGCTGGGCTTACACTACACGACTTTTCACGCGATTTGACAGTCGCAGACAATCTTCCAATGTCGGACTGAAATCACAGAAGTTGTGATGGAGTTGTGGCGCGCGCACGTTATCTCAGTCGTTTGGTGTATGGTGGTCTTCTGACCCGATTTCAGCCAGTCTTCTTCCCGTCTTGATTATCAAACATGTTTGATATTGTCGCTAGTCTTAGGGGGTTGGCTCAAGCGAAATGACGTAAACACTGTCACACTCTCGCATGCACCAAGCACGACACAGGAGGAGCGGCATTAGTCGCGACCTGTGTCCGCCTGGTGAGGCACTTATTTCGGATACTTTTTCATAAAAGCCTCGGTGGAGAACCAGGCTGACAGCCGCGCAACCTGAACACTCTACCGTAAAATACAGGGTTAGGAGTTAAAGTTATTGGGGTATGAGATCAGCAAATAAAGCTGGTCAAATAACTAAAGGGAGTCCCCCGCTCGGAATATTGAATTAACTTGTTTTTAATTAAATAATCACAATCGCGTTTGCGGAAATGATATTAATCTCAAACGGAATCTAGTTGTAGTCTTGCAACATGAGACCCCTGTCTTTTCAAAATCACACTCTGTGACTGAAAACTAATGACTAGTTGTCTTCGGGTGTGAGTTGATTGTCTTTAGATGTAAGAGGGTGTCAGTCTTCAGTCTTTTCAAAGTCTTTTAAAAGTCCTCTAGTGTAAGCCCAGCATTAGAAGGATAAATAATTCTGTCTCAGACAACAGAGTGTCAAAGAGATGACTCTTTGGTCGTTTTGATTTGTGTATTTGTATTTATTTTATTTATTGTTTCCCTCTTTTATATACGAACTAAATGTATGTTTCGTTTGTAGTGAGGTCTTCAAAACTGATAAAATAAAAAGTAAGTAAATACATTTTTTATAAATACTAAATAATAAATAAACAAATAAAATAAACAAATTAATAATACTAATGAATAATACTAATACATAATAAATAATAAATAATAATAATAATAATAATAATAATAATAATAATAATAATAATAATAATAATAATAATAATAATAATAATAATAATAATAATAATAATAAATAATAATAATAATAATAATAAATAATAATAATAATATAATAAATAATACTAATAAATAAATACATAAATAATACTAATACATAATAAATAATAATAATAAATAATAATAAATCAATAATACTAATAAATAATAAATAATAATAAATAATACTAATAAATAAATATATAAATAATACTAATAAATAATAAATAATAATAATAATAAATAATAATACATCAATAATAAATAATAAATACAATAATAAATACATAAATAAATAAATAAATAATACTAATAAATAATAAATAAATAAATAAATAAATAAATAAATAAATAAATAAATAAATAAATAAATAAATAAATAATACTAATAAATAAATAAATAATAATAATAAATAAATAAGTAAAAGCCTCTGACCTGTAGGTAGCGACCTCCAGACCCAGAGACATCTTGACGTGCTGCAGACCTCTGTTCTCCTGGATGAGAGAGTCTGTCTGCTCTGCCAGCTCCTCTCTCTCTGTCTCTAGTCCAAACACATGAGCCTGCAAGAAACAAGATATAAGATGGTTTATTCATCCTACTAACACACACTCACGCACGCACACACTCCTTCACGCACACACATACACACACATTCACACACTCATTCACACACTCCTTCACGCACACACATACACACACATTCATTCACACACGCACGCACACACTCATTCACTCACGCACACACACACACACTCATTCACGCACACACTCACTCACTCACTCACTCACTCACTCACTCACTCACTCACTCACTCACTCACTCACTCACTCACTCTGTATGTATGTAGGAGGGAGGACGTTAGTAGGGCTTTTAGTATGTAGTATATACATGTTGAGTATGTAGGAGGGAGGATGTTAGTAGGGCTTTTAGTATGTAGTATATACATGTTGAGTATGTAGGAGGGAGGACGTTAGTAGGGCTTTTAGTATGTAGTATATACATGTTGAGTATGTAGGAGGGAGGACGTTAGTAGGGCTTTTAGTATGTAGTATATACATGTTGAGTATGTAGGAGGGAGGACGTTAGGGCTTTTAGTATGAAGTATATACATGTTGAGTATGTAGGAGGGAGGATGTTAGTAGGGCTTTTAGTATGTAGTATGTACATGTTGAGTATGTAGGAGGGAGGACGTTAGTAGGGCTTTTAGTATGTAGTATATACATGTTGAGTATGTAGGAGGGAGGACGTTAGTAGGGCTTTTAGTATGTAGTATATACATGTTGAGTATGTAGGAGGGAGGACGTTAGTAGGGCTTTTAGTATGTAGTATATACATGTTGAGTATGTAGGAGGGAGGACGTTAGTAGGGCTTTTAGTATGTAGTATATACATGTTGAGTATGTAGGAGGGAGGACGTTAGTAGGGCTTTTACAACACAGCCTCTTAACAATACAATAGTAGACGAAAAAAACACAGGAAGTGAAGCAGGAAAAGGAAGTGGGTCTTAAAAAGGTATGGAAGCATTGACACGGTGGGGAAAAATAAACATGCCCTGTGCTTCTGTGTGTGTGTGTGTGTGTGTGTGTGTGTGTGTGTGTGTGTGTGTGTGTGTGTGTGTGTGTGTTGTGTGTGTGTGTGTGTGTGTGTGTGTGTGTGTGTGTGTGTGTTGTGTGTGTGTGTGTGTGTGTGTGTGTGTGTCTCCTTGGTGTGAGTTTTACATTGGGGGAACATAAACATACCCTGTGCTACTGTTGGTCAGGTTATGTGTCTGAGAAAATGGGCCTTAATTTACTGATCTAAAGAAGAGGTTTGAATACAATTTTAAAATATTGTTATTGCCCATTTTAGCTTTGGCTTGTAGCAGCACGGTGGCATGGACTGTAATGTTTTGCAAGCCTTAAAACAAAACAGTCCCTGTGTTCCAAATCACATACTCTTTCTTTTTACTACACTACATACTAAAGTACAGAAGAGTTTTAGGGCCACAGACAGGACAGAGAAAAAAATCAGATAAGGAAGATTTGTTTTTCATTATGTTGAGAAATGTCAAGAATAAAGACGAATACTGCAAAATGCCATTGGAGTTAGTGGGGAATTTAAGTATTTTCAGCATACTACAATTGACGTGCATGTATTGAGACATCCTAAACTTTTTTTGGCATACTGAATAGTAGGGAAGTATAGGGATTGGAACGCAGGGAGTGTTTCTTTTTGCACGTATATACAGTAAGTCTACTTGCTGTTTAGGTTGAACCAGGTTAGTTATTGCATTATTGTCCTAACAAGGGCTTAAAACAGAGAGCCTATAAATACGTAGGCCCCTTGTCACTTTCAGACAATATACCCTGCGTTCCAATCCCCATACTTCCCCACTATTTAGTATGCCAAAAAAAGATTTAGGATGTCCCAATACATGCACGTCAATTGTAGTATGCTGAAAATACATTAATGCCCCACTAACTCCAATAGCATTTTGGAGTATTCGTCTTTATTCTTGACATTTCTCAACATAATGAAAAACAAATCTTCCTCATCTGATTTGTTTCTCTCCTGACTGTGGCCCTAAAACTCTTCTGTACTTTAGTATGTAGTGTAGTAAAAAGACTAAAACTCTTCTGTACTTTAGTATGTAGTGTAGTAAAAAGAAAAAAGTATGTGATTTGGAACGCAGGGACTGTTTTTGTTTTAAGGCTTGCAAATTAAAAATAAAATAAAAAATCTTCCTCATCTGATTTTTTTTTTAATCTAAAACTCTTCTGTACTTTAGTATGTAGTGTAGTAAAAGAAAGAGTACTTTAGTATGTAGTGTAGTAAAAAGAAAGAGTACTTTAGTATGTAGTGTAGTAAAAAGAAAGAGTACTTTAGTATGTAGTGTAGTAAAAAGAAAGAGTACTTTAGTATGTAGTGTAGTAAAAAGAAAGAGTACTTTAGTATGTAGTGTAGTAAAAAGAAAGAGTACTTTAGTATGTAGTGTAGTAAAAAGAAAGAGTATGTGATTTGGAACGCAGGGAGAGTCTTCATTGAATCAGAATGTTAAATAAGCAGACAGACAACCCATACAAGCCTTCAGTGGGACAGTTGGCATTTTAAATGTGTCCCATGAGGTCACAGCAACAAAACCATCTTGTCATTATAAGCATTTGACCTTTTAAAGACTCGACCAGTCGTGTAATTGAAGTGCAATAGACTCCATTTTGTTTCACAGACATGAGTCAGCCAGTCATCATCAACTGTTCACATTCTTCCTGTGGTTTGTCACTTTGTCATTTCAGACTGACCCTGCGTTCCAATCCCCATACTTCCCTACTGTTTAGTATGCCAGAAAAAGATTTATGATGTCCCAATACATGCACGTCAATTGTAGTATGCCGAAAATACATACATGCTACACTATCTCCAAATTTTGGAGTATTCGTCTTTATTCTTGACATTTCTCGACATAATGAGAAAAAATCTTATCTGATTTTTTTTTCTCTCCTGTCTGTGGCCTAAAACTCTTCTGTACTTTAGTATGTAGTGTAGTAAAAAGACTAAAACTCTTCTGTACTTTAGTATGTAGTGTAGTAAAAAGACTAAAACTCTTCTGTACTTTAGTATGTAGTGTAGTAAAAAGACTAAAACTCTTCTGTACTTTAGTATGTAGTGTAGTAAAAGGACTAAAACTCTTCTGTACTTTAGTATGTAGTGTAGTAAAAAGACTAAAACTCTTCTGTACTTTAGTATGTAGTGTAGTAAAAGGACTAAAACTCTTCTGTACTTTAGTATGTAGTGTAGGAAAAAGAAAGAGTATGTGATTTGGAACGCAGGGTGTCTATTTGTGACAAGTTGAGATGTGACAGGCGTTAAGAAAAAACTGAGAGATTGTCTGTTTGCGTCTGTATATTTCTCCTATACAACCATCTTTAACGGACATTATCTCAACATTAGTTTTTTTCAACACTCTGAACAAAAAATCTCAACTTCTAAAGAACTTACATCAATCTAACCTTTCCGTAATCACTCTGCGCACTTTTCTGAAGGTTATTTCTTTCCATAGATAATATATTATTATATTATTACAGAAGGATTTGCTCATGTGTTGTTAATGGTCTGATTTATAATACATTTTGTTCTCAAAGGACCTACCAAAAAAATGTATTCTTAAGACCTACATAGTATGTTTTAATGTCCTTCTCTCACCTGTAGTGTGTGTATCTCGTGGGTGTATCTGTGTCCCTGTTGTTCTGCTTCTTCCTCCAGACGAATTCTCTCATTATGAGCCGAAGTGATTTCTTCCTCCAGGGTCCGGAGCTTTAGCTGGCTCTCGCTCTTCTCTTCCCCGACTAGAGTCAACCTTTCCCTGGCTTGACTCATGGACTCTTCCAGCCGATCTAGCTGGCTCTGGTAGGCCCGTGTTGCCTCCTGCCAAGCCCTTGTTGCCCTCTCTGAACACTCCTCTTCAAGCTGTATAAGGTGGCTGGATGTCTGGCTGCTTCTTTGAGACAGTACGGGAGATATTGTGGTTCTAGTTTGGGATATTTTGGCCTTGAAGTGGGACACATTCTCCTGATGCGTTTGAACGAGGTGCGTCATCTCATGTTCCAGCTGACTCACCTTTCAAAATAAAATAAAATAAAATAAAATGTTATTTATGAAGTTTTATTTTATTAATACACCTCAGATTTTCACATTTCACCATATACATGTGGACATAAAACACACACACACACACACACACACACACACACACACACACACACACTCACACACACACACACACACACACACACACACACACACACACACACACACACACATCACACACACACACACACACACACACACACACACACACACACACACACACACACACACACACACACACACACACACACACACACACACATGCTCTCTCTCTCTCTCTCACTCACTCAAACACTCAAACACACACACACTCAAACACACACACACACACAAATCGCTTTCAAAAATTATAAACACTTTATGAAGTAAAACCATGGATCAATAGAATAATAAAAGAGGAATCACACACACACACACACACACACACACACACACACACACATTCACCCCCCCCACACACCCACACACACACACACACACACACACACACACACACACACCCTCCCCTCCCCACCCACCCACACACACACACACACACACACACACACACCCTTACCCTTACCTTCTCCCTCAGGCAGCTCTGTGCCCTCTGTTCCTCTAGCAGTTCCTTCTTGCTTTGCTGCAGCTTCTTCTCGGCCTGATCTTTAGCTTGAGCCTCCGCCTGTCTGTGTCTGTCCAGGGCCCACAGCTCCTCGGCCAAACGCCCCACCTCTGCCTCCGTGCACAGCCTCTCCTTCCAGGCTAAGCCCACCTCATGTCTGGCCCGACACAGCTCCTTTTCCAGGCCTTTCCGCCGACCGGTAGCCCCTTCTCGGTTGGTCCGTTGCAAAGCGTGGATTTGTCTCGCGAGCAGAGCATTTTCTCCCTCTAGGAATCTGACCCGGGAAAGGTAGGCTCCCAGGCGTTCGTTCAGGTTCAACATTTGGTGCTTTTCGTCTTCCCCCAGACGGCCACGCAGAGAGGTTTGGCGAAAACTGTGGAGGTCCATTTTACTCAGAAAAAAAAAAAAAATTTAGATTTAGATTTAGATTAGGCAGGTATCGTTGTCTTTCCAAGTTATTAAGGCTTGAGTCACTGGTTGTCAAGGAGGTTCCAAGCATCAAAATAGACAAAAAATATACAGAGTCCACACTCCACAGTTATATTTTAACTGGAGCGTTGTAAAGCAATATAGGAAATGTACAAACAATTATCTTTCAAAAAGAAAAAGGGAAGAAAAAGAATTGTAGGGAGTTGAAAATGCCGTGAAGGTTCGGCAGCTGTATGTCCGTGTGGTGTGGAGAGGGTTGTGTTGTTATGAGAGTGAGGCTCCGGTGAGGCTCTTCTGTGTGTGTGTGTGTGTGTGTGTGTGTGTGTGTGTGTGTGTGTGTGTGTGTGTGTGTGTGTGTGTGTGTGTGTGTGTGTGTGTGTGTGTGTGTGTGTGTGTGTGTGTGTGTGTGTGTGTGTGTGTGTGTGTGTGTGTGTGTGTGTGTGGGGCTTCCAGTAAGAAGCTTTTCCCTTTCATACTGGGCTTAATGAAGGGGCCGGGCACACAGAGAGGGGAGGGGGAAGGAGAGAGAGACAGAGGGAGGGGAGAGACACACACACGCACGCACACACACACACACGCACACACACACACACACACACACACACACACACACACACACACACACACACACACACACACACACACAGACAGAGACACAAGATTGTGAGAGGATAGCAGCAACATTTCTCAGAGCCTGTGACGACTTGAGTACAATCAGTGGTACCTAAACACACACACACACACACACACACACACACACACACCACACACACACACACACACACACACACACACACACACACACACACACACACACACACACACACACACACACACACACACACACACACACACACACACACACACACACACACACACACACACACACACAGCTATTTTACAAACAAACAAATTGTATTAACAAACAAATACATCCCTAAAATAATTAGATAGGGGTGTGGTGGGAGGGAGGGAAAGGGCAGAGAGAGAGAGAGAGAGAGAGAGGGAGAGGGAAAGAGAGAAAGAAAGAGAGAGAGAGAGAAAGAGAGAGAGAGAGAGGGAAAGGGAGAGAGAAAGAGAGAGAGGTAGAGGGAAAGAGAGAGAGAGAGAGAGAGAGAGAGAGAGAGAGAGAGAGAGAGAGAGGAGAGAGAGAGAGAGAGAGAGGGAGAGAGAGAGAGAGAGAGAGAGAGAGGGAGAGGGAAAGAGAGAGAGAGATGGTGATGTCATACTCAGGGTTAACTCTTAACTCACCACTTGCAGCTATGAAAGAAGACGTGTTGTTGAAGCAAAATAAACAAAAAACTCAAAAACTGACCATAAATACAATGTGTCCCTCTTCTTTAAACCTGCAGTGTGTAGAATTTGGGGTTTTATTTCCTAGCAGATTTTGTAGAAAGTAATTATAATATCCATAAGTACATTTAATTTAGTGCATAATAGCTGAACAAAATGTTTTGAATTATTATTTTTTCCCTTAGAAAGGGTCTCATACTGTATATGTCCATATCTCTGCATATCTTGGACCAAGGCCTAGTGCCGCCATCTTGAAAGTGTCATAGTTGGAATGTCATCAGGTGCATTGTTTAAAATTTAGAATTGTTCTTGTCCTTGAAGGCCACTGTAGCTTCTGTTAATTAATTAATTAATTAATCAACTGTTAATTAATGATTACTTAATCCTATTACAGTTTTTGCCTAATGCTTACACACTAATAGTGGTTGCTAGGCCCAAAGCATCACAACCTCTAACTTTTGTGACCATGCCCTAAACACAAGCACCAACCCCACAAACACAAAATATGCTTTGCACTGTGTTTGAAATTCTCCAAAACACTTCTTGCAAAACACTACACACAGTTTTTTACATAAGACACATTGTTCAAAAATGAAATCTCCTGCAATCATTGGGAAAACACGGCTATGTAAAATACAAAACACAACCAAATTTGGAAAATCACACAGACTCACACACATGAAATATACAAAATAAAACTAATTGAATACAAATCAGTGTGAGCCTTATCACTACAAATACACCTCAGGTTAGCTCAGCTCCTTTGTGAGACAGTAAGAGTCAGGAGAAGAGGACAAGAGAGAGCGGCAGGAGGACAAGGACAAAGAAGGCAACAGGCGGAGACAGGGTCACTAGTGGACCATGTTATAGATCATGGCCTAACAATATAGGAGCCTGGGCAGAAAGTCCAGCCCAACTACACAATAGCTCAATAATTAGGTCTTTTAGACTGGATATCAGGTGATATTTTCGCTGTTGCTTCTCAAAGGATGACATTGCATGTGATGTCGATGAGGCGATGTGGCCAGACGCAAACAGGAGGCGGTATCCAAAGGATTCATAATCCACTCGCCCCATTCCTTACAACACTTATTTTATTTTATTTTAGTGTAATTCAGAGTTCATAGTGACACACTGAATTGCTTGTTGAACTGCGATCCTACCTATTTGTTGTGTTTTTTTCTTTTGTTGGCCAAAACCATGAAATTGCAATATACACTTTTTTTCAGAAGCTTTTCTAAAAAAAATGTATGTGTCTAATTGAAAATATAGTGGATCAATCTTTCCAAAAAATTCTTCTAGAGGTTGGATATTTCCCCCGTTGCTTGGCAAGGGAGGACATTGCCTGTGACGTGGATGAGGTGATGTGGCCAGATGCCAACAGGAGACAGGATCCATAGCCTAAATGTCTTCCAATCATTCCCCTACAACACTATGTTTTGTAGAACATTCTAGTGGTACCATTTCTTGTGTGTCTTTGTGTGTTTTTTTTTTTACTTTTGCAAAAACCTGAAATGGCAAAATAAAATAAAAAATCTGAAGTCTTTACATTTTGATTCATGTGTCTAGATCAACTCCAGTGGATCAATGTTTCACAAAAAAAATCTGTATGAGACTTTTAAAGTCAAAAACCATCCAAAGTACTGAATACAGCTGTGTTTTGCGTAAAGCCCATCTGTGTGTTGTTGCTGCTAGGAAAGAGTAATTCAAAGGTGCATGTGTGTATTGTTTTGATGCTAAAAACAGTTTTGAAATGGGATTGTTAGGTTTTGTTTCAAGAGTTTCATTTTGCCGTATAAGTTAGAAGATTATCTCCCTGTGCTTTGTCCTATTCGGCCTGTGTGTTAAGTTTTGACTCATTGGGCCAAAGTCTGCAACATGTGTGTAAGCAATCGGCAAAAACTGTAACAGTTAGTTAATCCTATTTAAAGGGGCAGTGTGTAATATGACATCATCAAGTAAGTTCTACAAAGTTAACGATATGCTTAGTTAACTAATAGCTTAAGCTTAAAGGCCTACTTCACCGGTTTAAAATACTATAGAATAATTTAAAGGTGCAGTGTGTAATATGACATCATCAAGTAAGTTCTAGAAAGTTCTAGAATGCAACACTCCCTGGGTAACCCCAACCCTTTAGAATAATAACAGAAGCTACAGTGGCCTTCAAGGACAAGAACAATTCTAAATGTTAAACAATGCACCTGATGACATTCCAACTATGACACTTCCAAAATGGTGGTGACAAGGCCTTGGTCCAAAGTATGGAGAAATATGGACATATAAAGGAGACCCTTTCTAAGGAAAAAAATAATAATTCTAAAAAAAAATTCAGCTATATTATGCACTAAATTAAATGTACTTATGGATATTATAATTATTTTCTACAAAATCTGCTAGGAAATAAAACCCCAAATTCTACACACTGCAGGTTTAAGCATTAACTTACTTTTAGTGCTTAGTTATTAATTGCTAGTTAATGTGTGGTTAGTCATTAAATATCGTTAGCCTCATAGCATAATTGCCTTAATCATATTAACTCTACTCTACTTTTACTCTATATCTACATCTACTCTATTCTACATCTACTCTATATCTACTTTTCGTTAGCCTAACAGCATAATTGCCTAAGTTATATTTTAAGGGTTATAGAGTAGGGTAAAGTAGATGTAGAGTAGAGTAGATGTAGAATAGAGTAGATATGATTTGGGCAATTATGCTATGAGGATAACGATATGCTTAGTTAACTAATAGCTTAAGCTTAACAGTTAGTTAATACTAAGTTAATGTTTATTAAGCATTAACTAACAGTTAATGAACACACCCTCATTGTAAAGTTTTACAGAAAAATAAACAATAAGCCAATTTACACCAGCAAAGTTTTCTAGCATCCTCTTTCTGAAAGTCTTGTTCATATCTAATCCTTAGACTGTGAGTGAAATGCAATATGGAGAAGTGAATGAAGGCTTTGAATGGCATTATAATAACATGGTTTTACATTTCAGCTCAACACAGAATAGCTTTCACAAATTAAAAAAAAAAAAGGAAGCCAACATTTTCCTGTTTTTTTTTTGGGTGGGGGGGGGAATTCTACTGACTTAAGTTTTTATATGTTGGTCTAATTTTGAAGATTTGTATATGCATTTTTTTTGGGGGGGGGGCACCTGCATTTAGGTAATTAAGCTTATGATTAAAACAAATAATGCAAATACTGTATGTTAATTCTCCCAAGGAAGGTTATAGTTTTACCTCCCTCCAGCTTCATCTAGTGGGCATACTGTGTCACTGCAACAGCCTGCCATTGACCTAGTATGACAAGTTGGCACTATGCACTTAGCTTAAGCATTTATTATATTATATGGCAAATAACTTGTTTGCTTGTCTCACACACACACACACACACACACACACACACACCACACACACACACACTCACACCAACCAACACACACACACAACACACACACACTCACTCACCACACCCACACACACTCACTCACACTACACTACCACTCACACACACACACACATCACACTACACACACACACACTCACACTCTCCACACACACACACACACACACCACACACACACACCACACACACACAACACAACACACACACACCACACACACCACACACACCATCTCACTCACACACACACACACAACACACACACACACACACACACACACACACACACACACACACACACACACACACACACACACTCTCTCACTCACACACACACTCACACACACACACTCACACAGGGGTTGAAATTGGAGGCAGTTATTGGACACACAATACGCCCTCAATCAGAAATGCAGAAGTTGGTTCTAAAGCAAAGTGTGTGAGACCTTTAACTGAACGAGGAACTCCGATATATTTATGGTAATCTAATCTGTGGTTGTGTGTGAACGGCTGACTAACTTCTCTGTCTGCGAGTCAGAACCAACTGAACACAATGACTGTAGCGATGGAGGAAGAGGAGGTCCAGTATGCTACGGTCGTATTCAAAGCTAACAAACACTCCCCACCTCAAGGTAAGACTGAAATGTATGTAGCCTGTTTGTCTCTGTTTTCTCATGTCTGTGCTTTCTTCTTGTCTTGTATTTTATTCATTCTAGCTGCCGCCATTTTTGGCCAGGCCTTGCTCGGAAAAGAGGTCATTTGACCTCAAGCAATTTTGCCTGGTTAAATAAAGTTAAATAAAAAATAAATAAAAAGTAAGATAAGATTTTTTTTTTATGATAATGTTTTGGGGCATTTTCAAGCTTTATTAGACAGTACAGAGTTGAAATGGGGAGACAGACAGAGAGAGAGAGGGGGATGACCTGCAGTAAAGGTCCACAGGTCCGATTTGAACCCGCGACCACTGCAACGAAGGCCGGAGCCAATATGGTACGCGCTCTATCCACTACGCCACCGGAGCACCCTGCAAGATTAGATTTTTTGATCAATTTAATTTAATGTATTTGTTAGGGACAGTGTAATATTAATGATGTAGCTGTAACAACTACAGCTGTAAAGATGCCTGATTTTAGCAGAAGTGCTAGTTTCCATCTATTGTTCCCTATATAGGCAGGTGACAGAGAAAGAAAAATGACAAATAAAATACATATACAAATACACAAGTGACACAGGTTTGAGGTGTGTTTTGAAAGTTGCATGTTTGTGAGTCTCTTATTGTGTGTGGGGGAATATTCTAATATTTAGTTAAATTTGCTTTGTTAACATATTAAATACTGTTGTTGTTAATTAAAGGCCTACTTCACCGGTTTGAATATGAAGGTGTATTGAATTCTGAGATCCTATGTAGTATAAATGTACTTGTAAATATTACTGTGACATCACAGTAATATTTACAAAGTAAGTTTTTTTTTAACCCTATATTTCTCTTTCTGTGATGTCACGAGAAGGAGAAATATAGGGTTAAAAAAACCACTCTTTCTGCCTTTTCTCAGGCTAGGATGAACCGATTTCAATTTTTTTTCGCACATTTATACTACATAGGATCTCAGAATTCAATACACCTTCATATTCAAACCGGTGAAGTAGGCCTTTAAACTTGCTTTGTTAACATATTAAATAATGTTGTCGTTGTTAATTAAGCAAAGATTTCTTGCAAGCGAGACAGAGCAGGTGGAAAGGGAAACATTTTAACTTAAAGACATATCATTGGTAAACTTTGCCAGTTGATTTTAGATAAAAACACCAAGGAATTGCATTTCAATTCATTCAGACATGTTTGACTAACTCATTATGAATATATTTGCATATTATCTAGATGTTGGACAAAGCATTACCTAGTTACAATCTTTATTACATTTTTCCAACATGTAAGTGTCATCATCTTCAAATTCAAGATCATGTCATGCATTGTTTGGATGGAAAATGCAATTGAAAATGTTACTGATTAAAACGTGTGTGTGTGTGTGTGTGTGTGCGTTTGTGTGTGTTTGCTTGTGTGTGTGTGTGTGTGTTTCAGAGTGAGTGAGTGAGTGAGTGAGTGAGTGAGTGAGCTACTTTTTTAGTTAGTTATTGAATTAGTTAACCACCACATTTGTTTTATTCACCCATTCAGCTAAAAAGGAAGAGGAAACCTTGTCTGCTGTGTGTGTGAGTGAGTGTGAGTGTGTGTGTGTGTGTGTGTGTGGGGTGTGTGTGTGTGTGTGTGTGTGTGTGTGTGTGTGTGTGAGTGAGTGTGAGCGTGAGTGTGTGTGTGTGTGTGTGTGTGTGTGTGTGTGAGTTAACCACCATATCTGTTTTATTCGCCCATTCAGCTAAAAAGGAAGAGGAAACCTTGTCTGCTGTGTGTGTGTGTGTGCGTGTGTGTGAGTGAGTGGTGTGAGTGTGTGAGTGTGTGTGTTTGTGTGAGTGTGAGTGTGAGCGTGAGTGTGTGTGTGTGTGTGTGTGTGTGTGAGTTAACCACCATATCTGTTTTATTCGCCCATTTAGCTAAAAAGGAAGAGGAAACCTTGTCTGCTGTGTGTGTGTGTGTGTGCGTGTGTGAGTGAGTGTGTGCGCGTGTGTGTGTGAGTGAGTGTGTGTGTTTGTGTGAGTGTGAGTGTGAGCGTGAGTGTGTGTGTGTGTGTGTGTGTGTGAGTTAACCACCATATCTGTTTTATTCGCCCATTCAGCTAAAAAGGAAGAGGAAACCTTGTCTGCTGTGTGTGTGGTGAGTGAGTGAGTGGAGTGAGTGAGTGAGTGAGTGAGTGAGTGAGTGAGTGAGTGAGTGAGTGAGGAGTGTGAGTGAGTGAGTGAGTGAGTGAGTGTTGAGTGAGTGTTAGTGAGTGAGTGAGTGTGTGGTGAGTGAGTGTGTGTGGTGGTGTGTGTGTGTGTGAGTGGTGTGTGTGTGTGTGGTGAGTGAGTTGTGTGTGTGTAGTGTGTGCGTGTGTGGTGTGTGTGTGTGTGTGGAATTTAACCACCATGTTGTTTTCCCTTTCAGCTAAAAAGGAAGAGGAAACCGTGTACGAAGAAGTGAAGGCTCAAGGCAAAACCGCTGAACCAACTGCTGATGCAAATGGTGAGTTGTAAAAGAGATAAAATAATAGAATAATGGCGGTAAAACATCCTTTATTGTCTTTGTACAAATACGAGATTCATTGACAAAACTTCTTTTTAACAATGCTAGTACAAACACACACATAGAATACAAGATAACACAATAAAAAACACATACAAAAGCGACTTAAAACAATAGAAGCCATAAAAATACAATTAAAGGTTGAGTCAGTGATTCTGGAGATCGCTTGCGTCAAATTCATGTTTTGTCAAAATCAGTGATCCACTACCTGTGCATACTGAAAAAAAAAAAGCTGGTGTTCATACTCAGCCTAGGCTCTGTAAACTGGTATGTATACAAAGAGTATGTAAACAAGGGGGGCCCATTGTCGCAAATGACATTTTTCAACACAGTATGGACAGGTAGCGGATCGTTAGGAGATATTCACTGATATTTCCTAAAAAATTATTTTGACAACAAGCATTCTCCAGAATCGTTGACTCCACCTTTAGTATTGTATTGGCTGAGATAGAGATAGATAGTATAGATAGTTAGATAGATAGATAGATAGATAGTTATCTTTATTTGTCAGTTGTACACAAGGCACATTGAAATTAGTCTTTTCGCATATCCCCTCTCAAGTTACCACACTTCGGAGGGGTCAGAGCGCTAGATATGTAGTGCAAGTTTGTACGAGGTATAGGTAGAATGAATAAGCTTCTATCTTTTAAATTCTGTGCAGGTATTAACCGCCATATTTGTTTTATTCGCCCTTTCAGCTAAAAAGGAAGAGGAGACCTTGTATGCTAAGATCAAGGTTGAAGGCAAAAACGGCTGAACCGACTGCTGATGTAAATGGTGAGTTGTAAAAGAGATAAAATAATAGAATAATGGCGGCAAAACATCCTTTATAGTCTTTGAACAAATACGAGATTCATTGACAAAACTTCTTTTTAACAATGCTAGTACAAACACACACGTAGAATACAAGATAACACATTAAAAAACACATACAAATGCGACTTAAAACAATAGAAGCCATAAAAATACAATTAAAGGTTGAGTCAGTGATTCTGGAGATCGCTTGCGTCAAATTCATGTTTTGTCAAAATCAGTGATCCACTACCTGTGCATACTGAAAAAAAAAAAGCTGGTGTTCATACTCAGCCTAGGCTCTGTAAACTGGTATCTAAACAAAGAGTATGTAAACAAGGGGGGCCTATCGTCGCTAATGACATTTCTTTAACACAGTATGGACAGGTAGCGGATCGTTAGGAGATATTCACTGATATTTCCTAAAAAATTATTTTGACAACAAGCATTCTCCAGAATCGTTGACTCCACCTTTAGTATTGTATTGGCTGAGATAGAGATAGATAGTATAGATAGTTAGATAGATAGATAGATAGATAGATAGATAGATAGATAGATAGATAGATAGATAGATAGATAGATAGATAGATAGATAGATAGTTATCTTTATTTGTCAGTTGTACACAAGGCACATTGAAATTAGTCTTTTCGCATATCCCCTCTCAAGTTACCACACTTCGGAGGGGGTCAGAGCGCTAGATATGTAGTGCAAGTTTGTACGAGGTATAGGTAGAATGAATAAGCTTCTATCTTTTAAATTCTGTGCAGGTATTAACCGCCATATTTGTTTTATTCGCCCTTTCAGCTAAAAAGGAAGAGGAGACCTTGTATGCTAAGATCAAGGTTGAAGGCAAAACGGCTGAACCGACTGCTGATGTAAATGGTGAGTTGTAAAAGAGATACAATAATAGAATAATGGCGGTAAAACATCCTTTATTGTCTTTGTACAAATACGAGATTCATTGCCAAGTTTCTCTTCAACAATGCTATTGACTCCTACTTCCTTTTTATGCTTTTTATGATTAGTTTTGTGTTCATTTGATATGCCTGAAAAACATTTATTAATTCATTCTAGTTAAAGGCGCTATGAGGAACTTTTAAATATTTCTGAAACAGTCTAATTTTTCTTCTGATGATCATAAATTACATGTAACAGCAAACGAGAGCATCAGTGCAAAGAATGCTATTTGTATATAGTGGTTCTTAATGCAGGAATAATAAGCCTTTATATTTCAGCTAAAAAGGAAGAGGAAACCTTGTATGCTAATGTCAAGGCACAAGGCAAAACAACTGAACACAATGTTGGTGCAAACGGTGAGTTTAAAAAAGAAGAGAGAATTTTATTGTCTTTGTACAAGTACGAGACTCAGTGACAAACTTCTCTTCAACAATGCTATGGACTCCTACTCCCTTTCAGTCATGTCAATGCTGGTGAATGGAGTATATGTTGTATCATGCTCTTTATTTTGCGTATGGTGAACTTGTTTTGTTTTTTTTGCTATGTCTGGAACACATTTATTAATTTATTCTTGTAAAAAGCACACACACAATTACAATAATATACAATAAAATACGAAAGGGAATTTAACATTTTAAATCAATAAATACACCTTACATATATACCGTACATGTACAATCGGTCTCTTATATTTGAAATACTGTGCAGGTATTAACCGCCATATTTGTTTTAGTTTCAATTTCATCTAAAAAGGAAGAGGAGACCTTGTATGCTAAAATCAAGGTTGAAGGCAAAACAACCGACCTGACCACTGATTCAAATGGTGAGTTGTAAAATCTAGTGCTAAAATGTTACTGAAAAAAAAATTAAAAATTATGAAGATATGACTGTGAATTGGAACAGTTCAAATACCTCTCCATGTGCTGCTACATATCGTTAGCCTCATAGCATAATTGCCTAAATCATATTTAATCTACTCTACTCTACATCTACTTTTCGTTAGCCTAATAGCATAATTGCCGAAGTCATATTTTAAGGGTTATAGAGTAGGGTAGAGTAGATGTAGAGTATAGTAGATGTAGAATAGAGTAAAAGTAGAGTGGAGTCAATATGATTTAGGCAATTATGCTATGTGGCTAACGAAATTCTTCTGCTACTGATTTGGTTAAATTAGAAGGTTTAAGTTTTATTTTCTATTTTTATATTTGCAGAAGGATTATTGCCAGAAGGGAAAGCAGAGTTCAGATGGGGCTCCTATCAGCGGTGGGCCTGTTGTTTGGGGATTCTTTGTGTCATTTTGGTGGTTGGCGTCATCGCGCTGTGTGTCTACCGTAAGTATGAAAAAAAGTTAATGTCACACACACACACACACACACACACACACAACACACACACACACACACACACACACACACACACACACACACACACACACACACACACACACACACACACACACACACACACACACACACACAGAGCTTTCAGGGGTGGTAGGATGGTATTTAATGTATATGTAAAGTATTTTTTTTTTAAATTGAAAAGTTACAAAACACAAATTTAAGAAGATCATTTCTTGTTTTTGCAGTTACCACATGGAGTCATGACAACCAGAGGACCCTGCAAGCTGTCAATCAAAACCTGACACGCGTCAACACCAAACTCCGATCAGACTTTGACGTCTTGAGGAGCGACTACGACAATATATCGGTCCTATTTGACAACATGACACGAGCCTTTAGTGTCTTAGGAAACATGGATCTAATCAAAGAGAGTAAAATCACCAACCTGACAACCCAAAACCAGCAGATGGAAATGCAGAGAAACAACTTGACGGAACAAATACGAGAGATGGAGAGAGAGGAGAAGGAGCAGAATGTCAGCCGAGCCCAGTGGAGCGTTGATGCTTACTGTCGTGTCGAAAATAATCAAGGTTAGTTCAGAATCAGAACGCGTCAATTTCTGCCTGAAAGTAATTAATGATAAAACAATATCTCAATGTACTGTTGTTGGGTTGTGGTGGGAAAGGGGTTAGGGCGTCTTTTCTGTTATGTCCATTTGTTTATATTATCAGAATAAGAATTTTTTATTGTCATTGTACAGTGTACAACGACATTGTAGCAGCATCCAAGTAGACACACAAACATAAAATATAAAAATAGTAAAAGAAAATAGTGCAAGGCAGTAGTAATAGATAATATGTACAGTGTTGCACATCAATTATTGCACATTGTCCGTGTGTGTGTGTGTGTGTGTGTGTGTGTGTGTGTGTGTGTGTGTGTGTGTGTGTGTGTGTGTGTGTGTGTGTGTGTGTGTGTCAGTGTCCATTTGTATTCAGTACAGTGATGGCTTGTGGGAAGAAGCTGTTTCTGAGTCTGTTTGTTCTATTACAAAGAAGACCTGTAATAATGACAATGTAATAGCTTGATATTTTGAAATGACGCTTCATGATAAAAATTTTAACACTTTACAATAAGGGTACATCACTAAACTGTTAGTTAATCCTAAATGAATGCTATTTATGGGTAGTTAATGCTTAGTTAACGGTTAGTTAATGCTTCATTAAATGCTTAGTTAAGCATAAACTAAGCATAACATTTGCTAGGCATTTATTAACAGTTAGGTAACGCTTAGTAAATGCTTATTACGCCTTAATTAAGCATTAACTAACAGTTATTGTAAAGATAGATAAACTTTATTTCAGCCCTCAGGTGGTCCATATAAAATACATACAAAACACAGACAATACGGAACAAACAAACACAACAAGTAGGGTTAAAAGTTAAAACACATACAAAAAAGTGTTACCATAAAGAATATTTGAAAGTAACTCATTTAATGTTATTTATTGGTTGCTGTGTGTTGTTCCAGAGAGGCAGTGTTATCCGTGTGAGCTCGGCTGGAAAAACATCTCGTCCAGCTGCTATCAGATTAATAAAGTTCCTCTTTCTGAACGCAAAACCTGGGACGAAGCTCGAGAGGACTGCACAGGAAAGAATTCAGATCTGGCTTTTGTAGACCATCAAACATCAAAGGTAAAATGAGAAAAAACTGTGTGAATTTAATGACAGATTGTATGTTTATTTAAAAGTGATAATCAGTCATTTTAATCCAAAACACGGCAAATATCTACTCACCATCCGTAACTTATCCATAGTGTGCGTGCGCGCTGAAAGAAAGTCTGGTGTTAATACACAGCCTAGGCTCTGTAAATGGATATTTTCACGAAGGGAGTTGGAGCAAGCGTGTCAAAACCCATTGGATATATCGGCGATATAGACAGTAAAATCTGGCCTAGCACGCCAAATGCTCAGGGCCAGCACAGGTTTTTGACAGGAGCAGGTCTATGTTCCCACATTTTCATATAACTATATAATAGAGGATAGTATGTCTCTGTGTGTGTGTGTGACGTGTGTGTGTGTGTATGTCTCGGTGTTGTGTGTGTGTGTGTGTGTGTGTGTGTGTGTGTGTGTGTGTGTGTGTGTGTGTGTGTGTGTGTGTGTGTGTGTGGGGTGTGTGTGTGTGTGTGTGTGTGTGTGTGTGTGTGTGCCACTTATTCTAACCCTAACCAACCCAGCTGTGATCCCTGAACCTAATCGGCAATTTCAACAAGCGTTCTGTAACACTGCTGAGTGACTGTGCCTGTGAGTTTAGTCTTTGAACGTCTGATCACTCAGTGCGTTTACATGCAGACTCATAATCGGATAACTAAACGAATAAGACCTCAACAGGACTTGTAAAATGCATGTAAACACCTTTATCCGATCTACTTCGGACACAAATCGGCACATTAACGGACAAGAGAAGTCGGATAAGAAAACCTAGATAATTCGTTCATTGTCGGCTTTCTCTCTGCATGTATACAGGGATCGGATATCGCATATCGGACTTCTCGTTCTGTGCTTGTGTGCCTGCGCGTGATAGGCTACACCATGGGTTATTGACGGAAGTGAACCGGACGTGGCTCTAAAACCACTTGTTGAAAGCATGGTTGAAAGGGCTACAGCGCCACCTAGCATAGTGGAGACAGCCATGCATCGGACATTTATCCGATTTCTGAAAGGCCATGTATACTCAGACAAGTGACACGGTCCGTTCGAGTGTCTTGTTCGATATATGTGATAATCCAATCTAGTTGTGCCATGTAACCGCACTGACTGTCTCTGTTGTCAGGAAGCAATCAGTGGATTTAGCTGCGGTGGATTGTGGGTCGGCCTGAGAGTGAACAACGGCACATGGACCTGGATCGATGGACGAAATCTCAGTGAAGCGTAAGATACATGTCGCTAAAACAGTTTAAATGACAAAATCTATCAGCATTGAACATAAACAAACATATTGGGGGCGCTAGTGGTGTAGTGGTTAGAGCCATTCAAACCCCCCCCCCCCCTCCCCCCCATTAAGAGTCTCAGTCCTCTTCACACCAGCCCGGGTCGTTCTCTGCATGTCATTCCCCTCTCTGACCCATTTCATCTCTTGTCTCTCTGCACTATCAACAAGGCATGGAAAATGCCCAAAAGTAATTTTAATAATAAATCAAAAATAAACATATCTTGTGTTCTTCCCTCAGCTTCCGGACACAACCTGCTACTGACGGTCACTGTGCAGTTTCTGTCGAGAGTGGAAAATGGAGATCAGTGAACTGTGGTGACAGAAAACGGTGGCTTTGCCGAAAGAAGGCTTTGTCTGTGTAACCACTGCAGTCATGAGAATGTCACTGGATACATGGAGGTAAAAGGTGCTACATGGAACTTTGAAATATTTCTGAAACAGTCTCATTTTTCCTCTGATGATCATAAATTACATGTAACAGAAAACGAGACCATCCGTGCAAATAATGTGATTTTTATATTGTTTTTCTTAATGCCTTTGTCATGGGTATACGTTCACCCAGGAACAGCTGGCGTAGTAAAAACACTACCGCTTTTGTCCAAAGTGGGCGCTAGAAAGAACACAAAAACTGAATGTTCCTCTGAGCACCTTTAATATTAACAGGCTAATACATATAAAACTATGAATACTTCTATTTTCACAGATAAAAGCTGAAGAGTATTTTTGATATTGTATGGTTGTGTATGTGATTTGTATGTGTGCGCTTTGTGTGTGTGTTTTACTGACAAAAGAATAATGCAAGGGGATGCATCATTCTAATGCAGGGGAAGAGAGGATTGTTCTTCTCTCAAATAAAAACACACCTTAAATCTACAACTTTATTCTCATAATATTGAGCTTTGACTTTTGTTCTCGTATATTTGATGTGACCCTTAACACTCTGTCGTCGTCTTCAAACTCAATGAGGAAAACAATACAAACCAAAGAGTTTTGAACCCAGTTAAAGACATACAGGCGGCCATTGTTGGAGCATAATTTTATTAGATTAGCAGAGTCAAAACAGCCAGGGCATTTAGTTACAGAAACTGGTCTGACTTAGCCTGGCACCGCCCGCCTACATACTTCCGCTCAATTTTCATTTCCCTTCAGTAGTCAGAGGGAGTGGCTGTGAAGCCGGCGCATGACATAAAGGCACGACCAAACGTTATGCGATTGGTTGGCAGATCCAGAGTGGCACTGGGCAGATCCAATAGTTTGAAACTTCAACAGACACCCGCCTTCAAGTGAGTTTACGTTTGTCAATTGAGCGATTCCAGACCTTCTGTACAAATGAAATGAAGTACGATGGTCTGGTAGCACCAGGCTAAATGAAGTACGATGGTCTGGTAGGACCAGGCTAAATGAAGTACGATGGTCTGGTAGGACCAGGCTAAATGAAGTACGATGGTCTGGTAGCACCAGGCTAGGTCTGACTGATATCTGTGTGCGACTGTAGGACTGAACCCGGTCAATGTGCCATACAGCTTCCTGAGTGGGAACTTTACTGGTGTTCAGACACAATGCAAAGCAGAGTTTAGAGGCGGCGCGATTACATAGAAAGTCAAATGTAAAGACAGACACAAAGATATGTTTTTGTGAGTTGAAAGGTTTCAATTCTAAATGTTCGGGGTCGCTCATGGTTTAGAGGTTATAGCCCCCGCCCCCCATAGAGTCTCAGTCCTCTTCACAGCAGACCCGGGTTAGAATCCAGCCCGGGTCGTTCTCTGCATGTCATTCCCCTCTCTGACACATTTCATCTCTGTCTCTACAAACTGTCTAATACAAAATAAAACATTCTTAATGTTCTTCTGATTCAAGTGGTCTTTTCCCTTCTATGTTTGTCGACAAAGATTCTTAGTTTAAAAGTCGACTGTGTCATGAAGGAATGTCTTGAAGGTGAGCGTAACAAACAGCTGATCTTTCTGGTTGTTGTCTTTACAGCAGGATCAATAAAGTTGAGTCGAGGCTTTTACATTCATTTTGAACTTTAACTTCAAAAGCTGTTTGGTTCTTTGTTTTCATTGTCTTTTAAAGTCGTCTGACCACACTTAATTACACATTTTACACGTTGAAAAAAATGCCATTATTAAAAAAAACCTGTCTCATGTGAGGTCTTATAGGGTATCAGCATCTGTGTCTGTAGTTTTCAGCTCAGTCTGCAGATATAACCTCTTCATAAAATATTTTTCCTGCTCAACATCCAACCAAAAATCAGAGGGAAGACTTTTCTTTCCTTGAAACTTGATTGTAAAATGCTCATATTAAAAACACAGGCTTTAAAGATCCAGACATCTACTTTCTGCATACCAATAAGTAGTGAACCCACCAGGCTGTTGCTTCAGCTGAGGTTCAGCCCTCTGGAGAGATATGGATCCATTTCACAGAGAGCAGCGATCAGCACGGAGCTGGCTGCTGCTCCCTTCCTTCGCACCATGTCGATCAGGTCTGCTGCTTTGTCTGCTCGGGCTTTAGCTCCGGCTGACTCCCTCTCACTGTCGTTTATTACTCCGCGCTGCAGGAGTTCATCCAGAAGCTGGTTCAGAACCGGCTCAGACGCTCTCTGGATGAACTCGGCCCGAGCTGAGAACAGCCTGCGCTCAGCGGGGACACTCTGTGGGACGTCCCTGGTTGGACCTGGAGGAAAACCAGGAAAACACTTTGTTTATTCAATTAAGGAGCTACGAGGAACTTTTACAGGTCCATGAAAACAGTCTAATTTCTTTGTTTTGTTTATGCACTAACAATCACTTTGAGAAATATGATGTCATCAAACTACAGTCAGAGTGATAACAGGACAGGCTCAAGTTAAATAACCAATGAAGAACGTTTTTATGAGAACAAGTCATTTACAGAGGAGACGTCTCACTACATGTCCACCTACCGTCTGCCATGAGATTGACTCCAGCTGCTCCAGCTGAGGGGCCTGCAGCTGAAAGAAATGAAGAGAAAAGTAAAATAACTGAATAATGGATCTGCCTTAGTCTAGTGTTTGTGCATAGTCCTGTTTCTACACACAGTAAAAACAGATGTATTTCATGCTACGCTGTGACCACTACTGAACCAAAGATAGCTGTAGAGATGGTTAAGACATCGCTCTCAAATCAATCAGCATTCTAAATTAAAAAGCTCCAAATCTGCTTTGATCTGATATCAGTGTTTAATAGTATTTTATTTAAACTTTCAAGTTCTGTTCATTTAAATTGTTTTCCTCTTTTCTGTTCAGATAACACAAATATGAATTATTGTATAGAAACATGATAATAATGTACTTACAGACTGTTTACAACCTGCTTTGTCATGTTTGGACTTCCACACACACACACACACACACACACACGCACTATCTTACCTTCTGAACGAGCAGGGATTTGATAGTCATCTGAAATAAAATGCAGAACAGAGCTAAATATGGACAGCTTATGTTGTGGTTCTATGTGTTGCATTAACAATACTAATCTAGAAATATCTTTAATATGCAGGTAGAATGCAAGAGAGGAAACTAAAGTGGCACCAAGGTTTTTGATGGAGAGGTTATGGGAAATATATAATGTTGGGGCCGTGTTGTCCTGTAAAGGCCAGGACACACCAGCCCGAAAATCGCCGTCGTAGAGTCGATAGGGGGTCGGGAGACGAATCTGTTTGGTGTGTGCCGTAACGTCGGCCGACGTAGAGGTCGTCGGGCTTGTTTTGAGCCTGTCGCCGCCGATTGAACATGTTCAATCGGCGGCGACAGGCTGGCCGACCGTCTTTCATTTGGAGCAATTTGATTGGTGGAGGGCTAGCGAATCAGTGAAGCCCGGAAGTGAGGCGGGTAGCACAAACAGCTAACAACAGCTAGCCATCGTTTTAATGTGTTTGTTCGTTTCGTTTTGAGAGTACTCACATGCATCAACCCTTGTTGACTGCTCGACACCATGCTCGACACTCTCTGCTAAAAATTGTGCTCTTATGGTCCATAAATATAAATACGTATTTCTATCTATGTTTATGCTCTAGAGAGCATTTCCGGCTTTCGTATTTTTTCGGGCCACAATACAGATTAGCGCCGCCTGCTGTTATGGAGACATTACGTCCCGCGCAAGCAACAGAGCGTACGGAAAGTCAGCAGTCAGTTTGGTGTGTTCTCTGGCCGCGACGGGAAGCCTGGAGCTTCCTGAAACGGCCGACCCCATTTTTTGCGTAGTCGGAACAAGTAGAAACAAGTCGGACTGGTGTGTCCTGGCCTTAACAGGCAACTCTTGCCAGGAGGACCAACCGTTAACAGTTTAGTTTTATCTGCATTTAGGATCAGGAAGCTAGATGACCTCCAGTCCTCAACAGCACATAGACACTCTTCAAGATTCGATTTTTGAGAATTATCGTTTGGCAAAATTGGTAGATGTAGTTAGCCTGGAAATCGTGTCCAGATCAACACGCTGAGCAAATTTAAATTGGCCAGCGGCAGGTCTGGATTTCCAGGCTAACATATAGCTGCATTTCATCTACATAACAGTGGAATTAAAACTAAACTTGGGAATGATTGCACCAAGGGGCAGCAAATAAATAGAAAATATCAGTTTATTTTAAAAATCAAGTGGTGCCATTAGTGAGTGGTACCGGGAAACTGTTGTTGTTTGTTAGGTCTTTGGTCAATGGGTCTGTTCCAATCCAGAGCCCTGTTGTTGTTCTCACTTTCCTAGAAAACTGCAATTTCCTCTCATTATAATGTATGAGATGGCAGGTAATATCTAGTTCCAGGTATAACACAAAAGGCTTTCATAGAGCAATAATACTGTTTGATAACAACTAACCTTTTCGAATTTTTCTTTTCCATACTGATGAAGGCACAGAGGAGGGTGACAGTTTTAGGAGTGAAAGCCAGAAGTCTCTGTCTGGCTGTTGTTCAATGTAAACTTCAAAGAAACTTGGGTCACTGCTATCATGTCTGAGAGTTACCCCCTCATCCTCCTAAACAAATACAACATAACAAGAGAGGAGTTAGTCAAGTTCAATGTAAAGAAACAAAGGATTCCCCTGATCAAACCAGGTTAATAACTGTCTGGCTAAATGCTACGGTGACAGTAAAACATGCCGGTGTATCACGTCAAAGTGAACCAAATGAAATGCATAAGGCCCCGTGCTGCCATTTAATTGCTGACAGACAGTACAAACTTTACCTCTGGGGAAATATCTGCGTCTATGTCTGCTGTCAGGTGAAATCCTTGCTCCATTTCCAGGAACGTTTCTGGGGGTGGCTTTTCGATTGTTTTGTACCCGTTGTCCTTCTTCTCCTTGTGCATTTTCTGGAGGGGAATAAGCATTATAAGCCTGAAGCTGCTTAGTGGTGACTATCGTCATCTGTGTTTTAAGTTCATTCATAAAGCAAGTAATATTCACAACACACCTACATTGTCAGTTCATACCAATAGTTCCAGTAAAAGTTTTCAGAAACAGCTGATCTGTTTTAGGAAGCTATCAATAAATCCAGGCAACTACCAGAAATCTGCTGAGAGAGTACAACTCTTTCTGTCTTTGTCAACACAGTTCCTAATTCAGATCTAATGTTTCTCATGTTTGACAGTAAGATATTTAACCACCTCCTTCACAGCTTGATCGCGTGGGATGAGGTAAACATGTAGTTTGAGGAATGGTGTGTTGGGTCGGTAGTAAATCAACACATTGCAGCGTATTTTCCAAGGAAAACCGATCAGCCTCATCAGGACTCCTCTCAGAGAGAAAACTGGTTCAGGTAACTTGACATGGGTCGCTGTGACCTCAGACACTTTCTCCACGGCATCTCCACAGTCATCGATGTGTAGGACTGCAAAGTCTTTTATTATTTCAGGGTTCTCATCTGCACAAAATACAAGCACAAACAATTAGTGATAAGAAAAGGATAGGATTTATTTCTTTCTTATTTTAAGAAAAAAAATTGGGCAATTTTAATGTTTTTATTTATAGTGCAAAGAGACAGAGATGGAATGGGTCAGAGAGGGGAATGACATGCAGGTAACTGACCACAGGTCGGATTCTAACCCGGGTCTGCTGTGAAGAGGACTGAGACTGTATGGGGGGGGGGGGGCCTGATTATTTTTTTGTATATATGCTATCAGATATTTTAAAAGTTAGTATATTTATTACGAACATTTACCTATGCAGATCCAGTGTGGCAGGTACACTTCATGTAACTTCCCAGCAATGACTGTGATGTCCATGAGGGAGCTTGCTGGCATGTATTTGATGCTTTTCATCCTCTCCATGTGTTCCTCCAAGAGCGAAACTGGAACTTGAAGCTGACGTTTTCCTTACAGACCCAGCGCAGGCTGGAGACACTACATTCAAAGTTTCCTGCTTCTGACTGTAGACTGAGTGGTGAAGGAGAAAACAAATTAATTTGTGTTGAAAAACTACTGCATTAGAAGGAATGGAATATATGAACAGAAGAAGCAGGAAAAAAAAAATTCTACTATGTTCGAGATTGTACACTAAAGCTGGGGTATATGATTTCTGATTGGTCAAAGTTAACATGAGCTGTACACTTTGACCAATCAGAGCGAGGCTCCGATTCTCTGTTCTTATTGGCTGTTGGGACTGTCCATTCACTTTGGCACGACATTGTTGGTGTAGTGTCAGGGAGGGACCATAGGGGAGAGACCAAAGAGAACAAGTGGAGCGGTTGAGGTATTTGGATTCGAATCTCTATCCAACTGCCATTTTCTCCAAAAATCCTCCACCCCAGCTTTAATACCAAAGACATGGAAACTATGTAACATGATTGTGGTGAAGGTAAAATAGAGGTTATCTGTCTGTTTTTCTCTTTCTCTATCTAACTAAGCTTACTGAGAAACATTTTAGTTAACTTGTGTTCGAAACTAACCAAGCGTTACTTCTTTCTACAGTTTGATTTTGCTGTGACGCCTATTTTAGAATGTTATTTTTACCTGTAAGTTGGAGCCTCGTCTGCATCTGTTCTGTTCACTTCAGGTTCAACTTTAGTCCAGTCACTGGAGACCTGCTGCAGAGGACAATCATTGTTGTGAATAAGTGGACAAGCTTCTTATTACAACATCAAATAAATAATGAACAAATAGATGAATGACAAACGAAGTGAATAAATGAATGAATGTGAGCCATTACCACAACGCTTCCTTCACTCTTAAGCTCCAAGCTTCTTGAAGGCCCTGGTGATGCCTCTCCTCCTCTGTCTGAGCTAGCACACGGTCGGGTCGCTTCTGTCACCTGACAAACACACATTGATGCCATGTTTAATATGAGGAAAAGCATTTATGGCTAGACACACACACACACACACACACACACACACACACACACACACACACACACACACACACACACACACACACACACAATAACAACCTCTAAGAATAATGGACAAAGCAAAAGTGTGATATAAAAATACATACAGCTCCACATGTATAAAGAACACTGAATCTGCATCAACTTCTTGTGGCAGATGCACACGGTAGCTACTAAATAAACTGTAATGGTGAAATATATGAACAGTTAGTGTAAGGATGGTTTCTTCCTCACTTAGTCTACATGTACATATTGTTGTCTAGGCTTTGGTGCTTCTTACAAACAGATGTAACTTCAGCCTCTCACATGTTAACAGAACCAATACCGGGTACCAAATACATTGGCTAGACATTGATGGACAACAGTGGTTATAGATTCATGCAATAGTCGATGGATATTGGAAGGGACATGCAACTTGGCAACTGTTTTGTTTTGTTTCGTTGCGTTTTGAGTAATTATGACGCTTCATGTCAGAAAGAGTTGTACAAGGCAATGAGTTTAAATAACTATAATCTTAGTTTGTAACAGTAATACTGGAGGACTTCACATTGTACAACTGCTCCTCTCACCTTTTCGTCTTCATCTTGCAGGGTTTTTTTCAGATCCTGTTTGACATCAGAGTGAACTGATGGAGAGAAGAAGTGAAAGAGAGAATAAATTAAACAATAAAATCTTGAATTGGGAGAGAACCATTTGTTGTCAAAACTCACACATTTAAGAAAATACAGGTCCACGAAAAATGTGTTTTAAATATATGTATTAAATGTTAAAACAACAAGCTCATTTTGAGAAAAGTTTTGTATGTTTATTAGCAGTTTGATGAATAAGAGCCATTGGTTCATTACTCACGTTTTGTGGGTTCCTCAGCTCTGATTTCCTTGCCATTGATCCTGTAGAATGAGCACAATCCTTAAGTTATGAATCAAGTTTAAATAATTGTTCATTCTTTTAGTACAGAGACAACTGATTAAATGCTTCACCACAGAGATCAAAGACTGACTGCAGAGTCATGTTCTGATCCTGCATTAGTTATAAATAATAACAATTATGAGTAAATAATGATTGATTAGCTGAGGTCCAAAAACCATCACAGGAAAAACTAACAAACTACTTTTTAAGTCTACTATAAAATACGGATGTTAAACGACTAATTTTTTGCGTGTCAACGTGTAGAAGTCATGAATCGACAAATCGATCGATTTACTGTGTCATTCCAAAAAAAGCAGCACGCCGTTGTGTTGACAATCGAGTCGAGAATCGACACATTGTTCACATCCCTACTATAAAATCGAACAAAGTTGTAAAATGTTGAATTGATTAGCATTGTCTGGTGACATTTATTCGTTTGTGGAGGAAAGAAAGATGAAATGTAATATAAGATGAAATGTAATATAAGGGGAAACTGCACTCAGGACCTTAAACCACTGATTTGTTGTGCTAGGCTAGGCTATTGGATGATCAGACATATCTATGAACCGTTAACCTGTTTATATTATTCACATTGTCTAAATGTTGGATTTGTTCCTCATTGATAGTTTATATTTGAACTGTTCCTACTTTGCACTAGAACGTCAGCACAACATTTCCCCTCTGGATGAATAAAGTGTCTGATCTGATCTCAGTCCCTGTAGAGGGGCTTCTGAACTTGCTCCAGGAGCTGCTCCTATTGGTTGGTTGGGACGCTCACACAGTGGAAGGTAGAACTGGAGGGAAACCCCTAATGTGAGTGAGGCATTAACCTCCCTGTGTTTAGTACAATACTGCAGAACCAGCCGGACTGAGTCTGACCCCATACTGACCCCAGAGTCTCCAGGCTACAGTCTGGACTCTCCACATAGTCAGAAAGCAGCTTTACTCCTGAACCCTGCAGCTCGTTCATACTCAGATCCAGCCCTCTGAGATGGGAGAGGTTGGACTTCAGAGTTGAGGCCAGAGAAGCACAGCTGACCTCTGACAAACTGCAGTCCCTCAATCTGAATCAAGAATATATGATGGAGATAAAGATTAAATTAAAATCAGGTGTGTTCAGGTTTTAAATGTTTATCTAAACATTATGATGTCCTAATCAAATAACTTTTCTCTAAACCAATGACAGTGACTTTGTTATTGTGTGTTTGTGGATCATCATAATGTCAATTATATTTTTGTTATTTGTGAAAATAGATTAAAATAAACAAAATAAGTATAATTAATTCCACTTCAGCAATTTAATTTCATCCATTTACATTGAATTGCCAGTGTAAAGATGTGACCATTTACAAAAACAATATTGATAGAAATTAAATTTCAAAACCAACAGTGGGCATTTACAACTTGTTTCTTGAAGAATCAGAAGTCCTTTGTGACTGCAAACTAAATAAAGCAATAAAAAAAGCAACTGAGTTCAATTGATTATTAAATATATAATATCTCCAACAGTAACTGACCCTTGAGTCTCCAGTTTACAGAGTGGACTCTCCAGAAGCAAATAAATGACCTTAATTAAAATTTTGTGTAAATATGTGACCATTTACCAAAAAACATTTACAATTTTTTTAGTTTAACAACTAAAAGTGAATATTTTCCACATTTATTTTTTAAGAAAAAGAAGACTTTCATGACTGAATACCAAATTTAGAAGAGCTGTACAAAAATGAACAAAAGGAAATTATGGATGTTCCCACTCTGCACTACAGTCACACTTACGTTGTGGCTGACCCAGGATCAGTAGCTGCGCGCGACCAAACATAGCAGCATACTAGCCTGTGTTCTGAACTACTAACGGCCACATCTGTGTCTCGGGCGGCAGTTGCTGTCGGGAACAACAGGAGAAACATTGTCCGCTTTGTTCAGATCACGGTAGGACTCAAACGTCTGCAGTTTTCAGCGGTGTGTGTGATTAACACTCTAAACCCTAGGGCTATTTTGGCCGTTTTGCATACTTTTGATCAATCCTTACTAAACTACAGTAAGAAATGTTTATCATGCCAAAGTTTGGTATCTTTTTGTTCAGAACACCCTAACCTATATGACATGATAGTTATTTATTTCATTTTGACATGTTAAATGATCATATTGGACCAAAAACATGATAAATGTAAAAACGGATTTAAAAAATATATTATTTCTACCATGGGTAACTCAAACATTCATATTGAATTTTTTTGAAAGCTGAAAATAAATACATGGAATGTTTTTATGGTAATTTAAAAGTTTGATTGAGGTGGCATCAACCTTCATACAAATGTTATGAACAAATAGCAGGTGAATACATAGGCGTTTTCCCCAAATTCCTCAAAGTTCTGTCAATCATAACACAGAGGGCACATACAAAAATGTTAAGCTTGCTGTGTTTGGTATATTTTGTTTCAGTAAAACTTCACCTACATTACCTGCCAGTGTTTTTTTTTTATTTGACATAATATTTGAACATTATGAACCCAAACCACAAAAAAAAAAAAAAAAACATTTCTTTCATATATGCCTTTTTATTAAAAAAAGCTAGGCCTAGGTAGACCTATATAATAAAACATACAGTATATGGATACATATATGACATGTATGTGTAAAGAACAGATTATTAGGCTACTGTGTCTGTAGGCTACACGTTATGAAGGCTGGCTGCTGTGTGTGTACTCAGTGCTTCAGTCAGACAACAATGGCTTTATGTAACCTACATAGTCATACTTTGACTCTGAGGATGAACTGTCCTCCTCCTTCATGTCAAAGAACAAGCTGATAGCTTGACTTACGTTCAAAGTTTTCTTCAATATGACTAAAACATTCTCAGTAGTCTATCTTCAAACCTCTCAGTACCTCTCAATCTTCCTCCGCGTCTGTCAATTTTGTTAGCTAGCAGCCTCGTCTCTCTCTCGCATAGAGAGACTCTCCCACAGCTCCCGCCCCCTGTCACTCTTCTTCTTCGTCTCTTTTGGTGTAGCTTCGTATCACTCCGCCAACCCCTGCCCCTCCTCCTCCCCTCCCTGGTAAATGCAGCCTGTTGAGTAGGAACTAGTTTCCGGCATCATTTTCTGATCGTAAAATGACAAAATAATGGCCGCGACCATCGAATTCTCATACTTTTGAGCCCGCGAAAATAAAATAGATATGTATCAACTTCAAACCATTATATCTCTGGTTATACTGGGTCAATTTAAATGAAACAAAGACTGACATATAGCCTTAAGCCAGTACTTTCGACGACACACACCGTCGGCGAAGTTGTCCCCGCTTTAGTTTCTATGCTGCGTCGGATCGAAGGTGATCCCGTGATCAGCACGTCAAGTAACGCAATGCTGCGTGACCAGAGTTCCAAGGGTTAATAAATGACATCCACATAACGTCGGCTTTCTGGCACAAATGAACAGTCCCCTAGGACGTGGTCGCGTGTGCAAACACACACGCAAACACACACACACACACACCACGGACTGCAATCAAGTTGTAATCAGGAACACAAAACCTATGGATTCACCAAATAAATGCCAATATATAGCCTATATATCGCCTATTATATTGGTCAAAGACATAGCAAAGAGAAAGACAAATTGAATTATGGTGTGGTAGGACTATGTTTTAGTTTGATAATAAATATATTTTCAGTATTAAAACCATCATTTGGATTTTCAATTAAAAAAAAAGAGTTTTAAATGTACATATCCACCTTCTGTTATCTTTCCGTTCCTACAACAATATACACAGAAAATTAAAACATTTTCAAACATATTTCGAATGGTAGAATTAATCGTGATTAATCATGATTAATCCACAGCACCCTGTGATTAATCTGATTAAAAATTGTAATCGTTTGACAGCCCTAGTTTTGAGGTTAAATTGTTAATAAAATATAAAAGATTTACAGCAGTAACAGAGTCAGTGAACTGACCTCAGAATCTCCAGTCTACAGAGTGGACTCTCCAGAAAACCACAAAGCAGCTTCACTCCTGAATCCTGCAGGTTGTTCCTATCCAGATTCAGCTTTCTGAGATGGGAGGGGTTGGACTTCAGAGCTGAGGCCAGAGAAGCACAGCTGATCTCTGACAAACTGCAGTTACCCAATCTGAATCAAGAATAAATGATGGATTAAAATCAGATGTGTTCAGGTTTTAAATGTTTATCTAAACATTATGATGTCCTAATCAAAGACATTTTCTCTAAACCAATGACAGTGACTTTGTTATTGTGTGTTTATGGATCATCATGATGTCAATTATATTTTATTATTTGTGAAAATAGATTAAAATAAACAAAAAAATTATAATTATTTCCACTTCAGCAATTTAATTTCATCCATTTACATTGAATTGCCAGTGTAAAGATGTGACCATTTACAAAACAATATTGATAGAAATTAAATTTCACAACCAACAGTGGGCATTTACAACTTGTTTCTTGAAGAAACAGAAGTCCTTTGTGACTGCAAACTAAATGAAGCAATAAAAAAAGCAACTGAATTCAATTGATTATTAAATATATAATATCTCCAACAGTAACTGACCCCAGAGTCTCCAGTCTACAGAGTGGACTCTCCAGAAGCAAATAAATGAACTTAATTAATATTTGTGTAAAGATGTGACCATTTACCAAAACATACTTATAAAAATGTTATTTAAACAACTAACAGTTGTTTAAAGAAAGTATTTTGTGACTGTAAACCAAATTTAGAAGAGCTACACAAACATGAACAAACGGAAATTATAGATGTAAGCTTTGTTTTGACACAAGTGAGGATATAAAATGTACAGCAGTAACAGAGTCAGTGAACTGACCCCAGAATCTCGAGTCTACAGAGTGGACTCTCCAGAAAACCACAAAGCAGCTTCACTCCTGAATCCTGCAGGTTGTTCCTACCCAGATTCAGCTTTCTGAGATGGGAGGGGTTGGACTTAAGAGTTGAGGCCAGAGAAGCACAGCTGACCTCTGACAAACTGCACTTACCCAATCTGAATCAAGAATAAATGATGGATTAAAATCAGATGTGTTCAGGTTTTAAATGTTTGACATTTTCTCTAAACCAATGAAAGTGACTTTGTTATTGTGTGTTTGTGGATCATCATGATGTCAATTATATTTTATTATTTTGGAAAATAGATTAAAATAAACAAAAAAATTATAATTATTTCCACTTCAGCAATTTAATTTCATCCATTTACATTGAATTGGCAGTGTAAAGATGTGACCATTTACCAAAGAATATTGATAGAAATTTAATTTCACAACCAACAGTGGGCATTTACAACTTGTTTCTTGAAGAAACAGAAGTCCTTTGTGACTGCAAACTAAATAAAGCAATAAAAAGAGCAACTGAATTCAATTGATTATTAAATATATAATATCTCCAAAAGTAACTGACCCCAGAGTCTCCAGTCTACATAGTGGACTCTCCAGAAGCAAATAAATTACCTTAATTTATATTTTGTGTAAAGACGTGACCATTTACCAGAACACATTTACCAATTTTTTTTAATCAAAATCAAAATTTTATTTAACAACTAACAGTGAACATTTTCCACATTTATTCTTCAAGAAACAAAAATATGTTGTGACTGTAAACCAAATTTAGAAGAGCTACACAAACATGAACAAAAGGAAATTATGGATGTAAGTTATGTTTTGACACAAGTGAGGTTAAATTGTTAATTAAATATATAAGAACTCCAAAAGTAACAGAGTCAGTGAACTGACCTCAGAGTCTCCAGTCTACAGAGTGGACTCTCCAGAAAACCACACAGCAGCTTCACTCCTGAATCGTGCAGCTTGTTTCCACTCAGATCCAGCTCTCTGAGATGGGAGGGGTTGGACTTCAGAGCTGAGGCCAGAGAAGCACAGCTGATCTCTGACAAACTGCAGTCAATCAATCTGAATAAAGAATAAATGATGAAGAAGAAGATTAAATTATAATCCAATCAGATGTGCTCAGGTTTGAAATGTTTAGCTAAACATTATTTTGTCCAAATCAAAGAAATGTTCTCTAAACTTATCACAGTGACTTTGTCATTCTCTGTTTGTGGATCATCATAATGTCAGTTATATTTTATTATTTGTGAAAATAGATAAAATTAACAAAATAATATTTTTTACTTCAGGAATTCAGATACAATTGCTACAGAAGCTCAATTTCTCTGCTGCCTGTTTCTATCTGCTGTCATCAGATCTTCAATAAGTTAATTCATATCTCTCACAGTCTACAGCCTCATCAGTACTGACTGATGGACCACAATGGGAGTCTGTGGAAGCTGAATGAAAAATTGCATAACCCCAAAACAAGTTTAATTGAATATATTCAAAAACTACTTAAACTACAGTCGTTGAACTGACCTCAGAGTCTCCAGTCTACAGTGTGGACTCTCCAGTGCAGCAAACAGCTTCACTCCTGAATCCCTCAGGTTGTTAAAACTCAGGTCCAGCTCTCTGAGATGGGAGGGGTTGGACTTCAGAGCCGAGGCCACAACTTCAAAGTGAGTCTCTGAGAGTCCGCAGTTCGAAAGTCTGTAATGAAACGTATATAAAATAAAATATGTAACTATGAAAGATGACACTTTATTTTTAATATAATCATTTGGTTCAGCTCATCTTATTTTACTTGAATTTGACATGAAACAATAATTCTCATCGCTCTCTCTTGGACCTGAAATCTGTTTTGATATTCTAGCAGGCGAAGCAAGACACAATGTAGTTACATTTCGGCTTCCATGATGTTCACAGACTGTCAATGTGAAATAATTTTAGGGCTGCAAATAACAAATTTTTAATAATCAATTAAAGGAGACATATGCAAAATAGTTTGTTAATATATGTGTTAAATCACTCTATATTCATACAAACGTCACTTAAACAGTATACACAGTTCATAACACAGGACTCCGAGTCATTCAGCTTTGCATTCATTTTCGAGAATCCCGCTCTCTTTATATTTGCTTAAAAACAATTGATGAATCCCATCAGTAAGTGCTTATGGATTACTATCGGTTCCTATTGTTTGTTTGATGTGGTTTCAATTATTCACTTTTAATTTCATTTGGATGAGTTTGTGTCGTTTGTTTTGTTTTATTGTTAGTTTTAATTGCTGTTGCTTTCTGTGTGGACCACGGACCGACTAGCGACCACCTTGTGGAAGCCAATGGGGATCCAAATAAAGAATAAAGTTTTGCCCCGCCATAATTCAAAGCTTATTGTAAACTCTAAAGACAATTGACCTTTGGCTTAGTCCCCGCTAAGCCCCGCCCCCGAATGCAAATGAACCAATTGCGTTTAACTACTAACGACCCAGGATCCAGACTCGGACATTCTCAGCATCTATCTCCATAGAGAACCATTGGAGCCTGCGACACTTTTGTTGTTTTCTTGGCAATTGTTAAAGACGCAAAAATGGCCAAACGATGTGCCTGGGCCACATGCAACAGCGATACGTGATTACACCGGCTGCTCTCATTCACATCGTTACCCCCGCGGATTTTAAAGTCAACATTGCAGCTGCTGTCAGTGCCCGCAGATATTTCAGACTGGAGGAAATTTAACAAATTGGATTATATTTTTAAAAGGGAAAGAATGAATAGCAAGAGAAAGGCCTGCGCCAGCCTTGGACGGTTTACAACAGCGAAAAGGACCAACAATGTACGAGCGTTTCAAACGGGCAGGTAGCCTACATGAACGGAAGGATGCTAGCTAGCTCTGCTGTCAGTCACACTGGATGATAACTATCAGCTTGCTTCTTTCTACAGCCAGGGAGTCAGATTGGTGAGTCAGAAACTATTTTGGGGTTTATTTAATAATCAGTTGATGAATTGATGCCGAGTGCAAGCCATGATGCTTTTTATATTCAATTGAGCAGTTGTGTTTTCATTGTTGCTGATGGACAAACATAGTTGGAGCTGTGCAATAATCAAGGATAAAGAGATGGTTTAATGATGCTGGACATAGCCTGTATGCTACTGGTACTTCATCTATTAAGATTTAGTTTATGGAGGTTCAGTTAGATTTCCTACAGAACAGTGCGTGCTGTCTTTTATTTTGAAAGCTAAACAGAAGAAGCCGAGTAGTGTAAATAGGCGAAGGTTTGACTTGTTCCCCTGCGTACTTCCCGGCCCTTGATGTGAGAGACGAGTCCGTTTAGTTGATGGATGAGATGTTTTATCATTTAGAGAAAACTACAGTACGCACAAAACAGAACCTGCAGTCACTGTCGTGTCATTTCAAATACGTCTGGTCTGTGTGTGTATGTGCGAGAGAGAGCTGCCATATTGTAAACAAGCAGTCAGCTGCGACAACTTGTCCGAGTTAGCAACAGTAACTAAGGAGGGCGGGGCTTAGCCAAAGGTCAATTGGTGAAAAAATTAAACGAAACAAAAAACAGATATTATCTTTATGTGTGATAAAATAAGACGCCATGCAGAATCTATTCATGGAACAAAAACAAGTTATTGAATGAATTGATAACTGTAAAATACTGCTAAATGGTGTGATAAATTCCTGCTATGATAAAACACAAACTCTAATGTCCTTCCTGTGTTTATTAGGTTTACACGTTGTGACCATCACCAAGTGGAAGATGGCTCGAAAAAAAACAGAAAATCTATATTTTGGCAATCAGAGCATTTGAAACAACTAAAAAAAAAACCTATCAAACCAAACTAACATCGTTTTTGCACTTAACAGGTCGACCACTATTGTAATAATAAAAAAGGTTGGTTTATGGTTTATTTGAGAAACTAAACTAGTGATCTACAGTGTAGGGCTTGCCCGAATTATTCGAATATCCGAGTATTCGTTTGTTAAATTAGTATTCGGAGCTCAAATCAGTATTCGGAATATTCTTTTAAATTTTTCTTTGCAAAAGTAGCTCAAACTGCAACAGATTTTGTCAGCAAATAATATTTAGATAAACAGGTTATACAAAAAGTGTAAAATACAAATTAGACGTTCATTTGCGGCGCTGCTATTGCCCATCATCAACAGCGACTTGCTTGCATCATGGGAATACGCGGTCAATAATGGATATAATATGGAATTTCAATATTGGATCTCCGTATGGATTTATAAATCCCCGAAAAGATGCATGTTATGCCTCGTTTCCACCGAGTAGAGCGGGTCGGATCGGAGCGGCTCAGAGCGGGACAGCTCACTTTTAAGAATCTCGGTGTTGTTTCCACCGCGGACCCTACCTTTACTAGTAGGGCGGGGTTTATGACCCTACCCTTACTGGTAGGGCGGGGTTTATGACCCTACCCTTACTGGTAGGGCGGGGTTTATGACCCTACCCTTACTGGTAGGGCGGGGTTTCGGCTGGACTGCGATATCCGCCGCCAGAATATGGGTCAAACTATAGGGTTGTGGAACAACTGTGGTCAAGCCGGCGGTCTCTTGTTTTTGCATGGTCAAACCAGCCGCTTCTTTATTTATTCCCCCCGTGTTGTTGTGAGCACAGAGACGGCTCGGTGCAACTGATACAGTGAGCGAACAGTGCTGGCTGCGGCAGCTACGTGACATCGTAGCAGTGGGACACAGTGTAGCCAACTGGTTCATTTAATGACGAGGAAAAACACCACACAATAAACAGTGCTACGCTCACATTTTCGCCAACACACAAGACTCTCTTCACTCTAGTCGAGGTGACTACACACGGCGGAAATGATTCTTTCTACCAACTGTGGTCAAACCAGCGGTCTCGTTTGGTCGAACCAGCCGCTTCTTTCCCCCGTGTTGTTGTGAGCACACAGACGGCTCTTCACTCTGGCCGAGGTGACTACACACGGCGGAAATGATTATTTCTTCCAACTGGTCAAACCAGCCGCTTCTTTATTTATTCCCCCCGTGTTGTTGTGAACGTGTATTTACTAGCCTACTATCTATGGCGAAAACACATAGAAACGGCTCGGTGCAACTCATGAGCGAACAGCGCTGGCTGCGGCAGCTACGTGACTAGCTGTGGGACACAGTGTAACCAACTGATTAATTTAATGACGAGGAAAAACACCACACAATAAACAGTGCTGCGCTCACATTTTCGCCAAAACACTCTCTTCACTCTAGCCGAGGTGACTACACAAGGCGGAAATGATTCTTTCGACCAACTGTGGTCAAGCCAGCGGTCTCTCGTTTTTGCTCGGTCAAACCAGCCGCTTTTTTATTTATTCCCCCCGTGTTGTTGTGAGCGTGTATTTACTACTATCTAGGCTATGGCGTAAACACACAGAGACGGCTGAGCAAACAGTGCTGGCTGCGGCAGCTACGTGACTAGCAGTGGGACACAGTGTAACCAACTGATTAATTTATTGACGAGGAAAAACACCACACAATAAACAGTGCTGTGCTCACATTTTCGCCAAAACACAAGACTCTCTTCACTCTTGCTGAGATGATTACACATGGCGGAAATGATTCTTTCGGCCAATCAAATGACGGCAGTGTGTAGCTACGCCTTCTCATGCATTTTCGGCACCCTTTCAGGCGGCCAGTACCCCTACGGAGGAGTACTGAGATCGGGAGCGGCTCAGAGCGGTTAGGTGCGCTTAAACCGTACCCTACCCAACTTTTGGCAAATGAAAAGCCAAACTACCCGGACCGAACCGCTCCGATCCGACCCGCTCTACTCGGTGGAAACGAGGCACTACAGGATGAATTGAAAAGCTCCTGTAAGGGTTACGATGGCACAGAGGACAGCTGATTTGGAACGGAACAACAGCTGTTCGCTTCCATGGGGAAAAGTAAGGAACTCCGACTTTATTACCGTTAGAAAGTTATTAAAGCATCATCAGACCACGCAGCTGTTGAGATAGGCAAGAATATTGCAACTTTTCATTGTACATATCTTGTTCTTAGGAGAATGTGAAATGTATATTTCTTGTTTTCGTAGGGAAAGGTATGATATTTTTAATAAGACAGGCAAGGTAACAAGTGACCTTTAATATTAAGATAGAATCACTAAAAGTGTTGTATTCAAGTTTTTATCCTGAAATATATACATAATTGTGAATTCACAAGGCCTCTCTCAAAAGGCATGTCTGGGCTTGTCCTGGGACAGGTCAGGGGTGAGAGAGACAAGGGGGGCAGTGGGTCCTTGAGCTGGACACACACACCCTCATCTTTACCCCCACCCTCTCTCCTCCTAATACACACACCCACTCTCTCTGTCTTCAGACTATTTAAGGCCAGGGTTTTGAGAAAGAAGGAGCTTTTTTGACTGCTTTTATTTGGGGAAGTTTTCCACTTTTTTGTTCTTTCAGCATGGACGAAAGACTTAGAAGAAAAACTCGAAAGAAACACCCTGAATCTTTTTGAGTGCAAAATACTTAGAAAAATTGAGGGTTCTCTACATATATTAACCACATTGATGGGAGGGTAGGTACTTATTTTCCTACCTTCCTTACAGTTTATTTTATCTTTTCTTTCTATATTGTGAACGTATAATCTTTTTATATTGGTTGAATAAAATTTCTTGAGAACTTTATAAATCCTGTGCCTGATTTCTAGTCTAGAGTTGGGAACAAGGACCTAATTAGGGTTTTTCTTTAAAGAAATCGCGGCGATCCTGAGGTAAGCAATTCAAACCTACACTACGGCTACACTACTGATAACAAAGAATACACATCCCATAAACACACTCCTTGAATTAAGGGGGAATTGCATTTATCTCTTGGCCTAGCTCATCCAGGTGTATGAACTTAGTGAGTGAAGCCAGGGGTAAGTGTGAGGTATTCATCCACCAGAATAATTAAAAACCTATTATCTAATCTCCTCCTTTTCTAAAAACTTATCTAGGATAAAGGTCTGAATGTTGGACTTAACCTAGGATAAATTAGAAGTTACAATTGTAAGGGTCATTAGGGGATCAACACTGGGGGAGATCTGGAGATGGGCCAGGGTCAAAGGGTCACATGCTTTAAAACCAGAGCCTTTAAGGTAATAAAAGGTGTGAAGGTTTTTGGTTAAAAGTAAAAACCTTTTGGGAATTGGGTGAATCGGCTTTTGGTCTTTTCTTGCCATGTAAAAGTGTAAGGGTCGATGAACACATATACTTTATAGTGGAACAGGTTTATTGAGGAACAAATAGACTTGGCGGGCTATATTTACATGAAAACGTCCTGATATTAATTTAGGGGTGTTTTAAATCTGGTGAAGGGAATACCCACCATAATAATAATCTTTATGGCGCCCAGCACGTGGGGCTGATAAGACTAATAGACCCATAGTCACTGTTTACTTATATTAAAGATTTATAGGGAAGACAGGGCAACTATTATTCTTTTCGGCTTAAACTACAAAGATCCATAGCCCTTGGAGGGGGTAAAATCGCACACCACAGTTATACTTGAGAAAGCCTCTTTAAGTAATTACTGCAGGTGCACACATGAAGGGCCAGGTTGGACACCTATTATTTATGTGTCTCTAAAGGGAACCTGGTACTCACGCCTAAAATGCACTTACAACACAACTGAGGTCAGAGGTCAACAGGGTGCTATGGTTGATGGGTTAAAGAAACAACTGAAACTACTCTGAAAATAAACTAAACAAAATTGAGTCACCTTATCCCATTTTTACCTGGTCCTGATGTTGAATCCCTATGACCTCTATCTACATAACACAAGCCGTGTGGGTATTGTCTTCCTCAGGGGCGCTTTTTATTTGAAATGTGTAAATACATTTACATTTAATTGTCTTCTTTTTTTTCTCTGAGTGCAAAGATCAGTCAAGTGGGTAGAGAGGGATGCCAGTTGTACACTTGCCATTTCTCACTGGCCTAGGCCTGTGACCTTTAACCCTTTTGGGACTGATAACAGCAAGGATGGACAGTCTCTAGTCTGGGTGTCTCCATTGGAGACATCTCATTCTTAACTAATGGCCTTAGTTTATGACGTTCACCTCTACCACCTGCACTTAGTGTAACTCTATATTTAGTTTTTACTTTCTACTACTTTAGTGTATTTTTTCTTTTTTCTTTTATCTTTTCACATATTCTCAGTCTTCTCAATCATAGAAGATGTTGTTCTCCCAGCACAATTTTTTGTTTGTTTTCCTAGCTGAGGGTAAAACTAAAATCACCAATAGAATGACTTCAGATTTTATTTGATGTTGCTACAAAAGGATGGGACTGGTAACCCTGTTTTTCGCGGCTTTATTTGAAGTTTAGTTACTTATAGGCAGTGTATAGTCTCTGGTCCGACGGCCCATTGTGTGGTTGGCCAGAGCACCCTTTAATTTTCTTTTTGCCAGCCCATCTAATCTTTTCCTATATCAGTGTTTTATGGAAAATAAAATCATAATTTTTGATTTATCTTAGTGGCCAAAACATAGTTGGAGTAGCAGCTTATAGTTTTTATGCATCGCATGTCTGGAATAGACTCCCAGAAACTGTAGGTCTGTTGCAACTCTCAGCTCTTTTAAAACAAAATCTGAAGGCTTTTCTACTTACCTTTTAACCAGTGAATTTTATTCTTTGTTTTATTTTAAAATAAAATAATAAACATGAGGGCATAACACCAGTAAAGACACCTTTGCTACCTTTATTTTTAACTTTATTTTATTGATGGATTACTACAGTTTTTGATTTGATTTGCTACTTTTTTTATTGCTTTTCAATCATGAGATATTTTTCCTCTCATGGACAAGAGGGCTCCTTTGCCTATTCACTAAACATTAAACTCTATATTCTACCAAGACTCTACAGGATCCTTTCTATAAATCCCAGATATAGCTTCAGCAGCTTTAGCTGTTGATATGCATTTTTTCTTTAACATGGAGTACTATATCACAACCGCCTGGAGACTTTTTTGTCTGCAGAAGAAGCTGACAAGCTTCTGGGGCCTACTACACCGCTGACACACAGGCGTCACCTGACAGCTACATCTTAAGCTGTGACACCGCCTCCTCTTCCTCCGCTGTCACTACGCTGCCCGCCGCCGCTTCCTACGCCGCCGCTGTCTCCTCTCCACCTGTGGCCGGTGTTTCCCAGACGTCTCGTCGTTACAACACGGGAGAAAACCGACGTAGGATGCTGCAGGATGCCGTCATCAGACGTTCAGAAGGAGCCACCAGACGCCCGGCTCAATCTACGCAGCTTTGCCGCTCTGGACCGCGGGCATCAACACTGCAGGCTAGTGATCCAGCCCGGCCTTCACATGGTTGCTCTGCAGCGCAGCAAGGCCGAACAGCGGAACTCCAGTGCCTCCTCGTTGGCTCATCCATGGTCCGACAAGTTCTCCTGCCGAGGGCGGAGACCTTCTGCTATCCCGGTGCCGAGCTGCAGAATCATCCACTGCTTGGGTGAGGTGAACCATTGCACCTCCATCAGTTGCTGTAGGTCGGCAACTCTATCCTGCTGGGGCATCAACTCTACCTTGTCCTGCAGTGGGCCTTTCATCATCTGCCCATATTCCTGCTCTCACTGCTGGGCATTCGCAGATGTTCTACGAAGCGAGCCAAGGGAAAGTGTTCTATTCTGAGGTCAGAGTACTGGGGACTTCAGACACTGTCCTATATGCTAAGCTTGGAGAAGATTATAAAAAGGTGTATGCCTGAGACAAAGGCTGCCACCTTATGTGTAAGCAGACACTCAGATATTGACTCATCTACATGCTCTGTGTTTGAAGAAGAGCCTCAACAGGCCGAAGAAAATAGATTATGATTGAATCGTCGTGGGACTATATTTAGTTTTGTGGACATTGCAAAAGCTTAAGAACTTTTGACTATACTGTCTGACAGATTCATTACTCTAAATTGGGTCAAGATGCTGTGATTTTTCTACAATGGTACTAGAATGTATTTGGCTTGATGACTTTTTCCTTATTTTTTTCCTTTATGATCCTTTGTTTTTATCTGACTTTTTAATAATACATTTTTTAGTAACTAGTGTTTTTGGTAATCCATCACTTATTTCTTGCTTTTTATATTTTTGATCTGGTGTTGTGTTTTTGCTATCTGAATTGGGTTTTACCTTGGTATTATGGTTTACTGGGTTTATGCTTTTCTTTATTTGTAGTTTCATATTACGGATACTGTATCCTACTGCTTTGTGGCTGTGAGATATTGCTATGTTTTGTGGATCAGGTTTAAAAAAAAAAAAAAAAAAAAAAAAAAAAAAAATATATATATATATATATGATTTTTATTGTGAAGGCATTTATTGTCTTGATGATGGTTGGATATGTCCAATTATGAAGTTACAAGAGAGGGTGTTGAGATAGGCAAGAATATTGCAACTTTTCATTGTACATATCTTGTTCTTAGGAGAATGTGAAATGTATATTTCTTGTTTTCGTAGGGAAAGGTATGATATTTTTAATAAGACAGGCAAGGTAACAAGTGACCTTTAATATTAAGATAGAATCACTAAAAGTGTTGTATTCAAGTTTTTATCCTGAAATATATACATAATTGTGAATTCACAAGGCCTCTCTCAAAAGGCATGTCTGGGCTTGTCCTGGGACAGGTCAGGGTGAGAGAGACAAGGGGGGCAGTGGGTCCTTGAGCTGGACACACACACCCTCATCTTTACCCCCACCCTCTCTCCTCCTAATACACACACCCACTCTCTCTGTCTTCAGACTATTTAAGGCCAGGGTTTTGAGAAAGAAGGAGCTTTTTTGACTGCTTTTATTTGGGGAAGTTTTCCACTTTTTTGTTCTTTCAGCATGGACGAAAGACTTAGAAGAAAAACTCGAAAGAAACACCCTGAATCTTTTTGAGTGCAAAATACTTAGAAAAATTGAGGGTTCTCTACATATATTAACCACATTGATGGGAGGGTAGGTACTTATTTTCCTACCTTCCTTACAGTTTATTTTATCTTTTCTTTCTATATTGTGAACGTATAATCTTTTTATATTGGTTGAATAAAATTTCTTGAGAACTTTATAAATCCTGTGCCTGATTTCTAGTCTAGAGTTGGGAACAAGGACCTAATTAGGGTTTTTCTTTAAAGAAATCGCGGCGATCCTGAGGTAAGCAATTCAAACCTACACTACGGCTACACTACTGATAACAAAGAATACACATCCCATAAACACACTCCTTGAATTAAGGGGGAATTGCATTTATCTCTTGGCCTAGCTCATCCAGGTGTATGAACTTAGTGAGTGAAGCCAGGGGTAAGTGTGAGGTATTCATCCACCAGAATAATTAAAAACCTATTATCTAATCTCCTCCTTTTCTAAAAACTTATCTAGGATAAAGGTCTGAATGTTGGACTTAACCTAGGATAAATTAGAAGTTACAATTGTAAGGGTCATTAGGGGATCAACACTGGGGGAGATCTGGAGATGGGCCAGGGTCAAAGGGTCACATGCTTTAAAACCAGAGCCTTTAAGGTAATAAAAGGTGTGAAGGTTTTTGGTTAAAAGTAAAAACCTTTTGGGAATTGGGTGAATCGGCTTTTGGTCTTTTCTTGCCATGTAAAAGTGTAAGGGTCGATGAACACATATACTTTATAGTGGAACAGGTTTATTGAGGAACAAATAGACTTGGCGGGCTATATTTACATGAAAACGTCCTGATATTAATTTAGGGGTGTTTTAAATCTGGTGAAGGGAATACCCACCATAATAATAATCTTTACAGCTTACTGTCTCGGCTCACACACTCGGTTTCAGTGAGTACACTGGGATTATTAATGTTGGTTTTGATGATGTGTTTTTTTAGAACGAGTATTCGAATACTTGCTCGGAAAATCCAACGAATATTCGAAGCCTGTAAAATGGTATTCGGGCCAGCCCTACTACAGTGATACATGAAGTTAATCACATCTGTACTTACAAAGCCTTTCTGCAGTTCCTCACAGCTGGAATCAGTCTCTGTCGTCCCTCCCGTGATGTGTAGTACTTCTTCAGGTTCAACTCATCCAGAACCTCGTCTGACATCTGCAGCATGTAGGCCAGAGCTGAGCAGTGGATATCAGACAGTCTCTTCACTGATCTGTTCTCTGACTTCAGGAACTCCTGGATCTCCTGATGAACTGAGAGGTCGTTCATCTCCGTCAGACAGTGGAAGATGTTGATGCTTCTGTCAGGAGAGATAATTTTACTTTTCATCTCCTTCAGGTTGTTGATGACTCTCTGGATGATTTCTGGACTGCTGTTTGTTGGACCCAGCAGGCCTCCCAAGAGTCTCTGGTTGGACTCCAGAGAGAGGCCATGAAGGAAGCGGACAAACAGGTCCAGGTGGCCATTTTTACTTTCAAGGGATTTCTGCATGGCTCTCATCAAAAAGTCATCTAGGAGTGAGTGAAGATTTGTCCCTAGGAAACCCTCCAGTACCACCGTGTTCCTGTTGGTGTAACAGTGGTACATATAGACTGCAGCCAGAAACTCCTGGACGCTCAGATGAACAAAGCTGTAGACTGTTTTCTGGAAGATCACACTCTCTCTCTTGAAGATCTCGGTACAGACTCCTGAGTACACCGATGCCTCTGTGACATCCAGACCACACCGCTCCAGGTCTTCTTGGTAGAACATGACGTTTCCTTCCTGCAGTTGTTCAAACGCCAGCCTCCCCAGCTTCAGAAGAAGTTCCCTGTCAGCCTCCATCAACTCCTGTGGACTCGTCTCATGTCCCTCTTCATACTTCTGCTTCTTCCTCTGTGTCTGAACCAGCATGAAGTGTGAGTACATGCCAGTCAGGGTGTTGGGCAGCTCTCCTCTCTGGTCTGCAGTCAACATGTGCTCCAGAACTGTAGCAGTGATCCAGCAGAAGACTGGGATCAGACACATGATGTGGAGGCTCCTGGATGTGTTGATGTGTGAGATGATGCTGCTGGACAGCTCTTCATCACTGACTTTCTTCCTGAAGTACTCCTCCTTCTGTGGGTCAGTGAAGCCTCGTACTTCTGTTACCCTGTCAACACATGAAGGAGGGATCTGATTGGCTGCTGCAGGTCGGGAAGTTATCCAGATGAGAGCCGATGGAAGCAGATTCCCCTGGATGAGGTTCGTCAGCAGCACGTTGACTGATGACTTCTGTGTGACATCAGACACAACCTCATTGTTATGGAAATCCAGGGAAAGTCTGCTTTCATCCAGACCGTCAAAGATGAACAGAACTTTACAGACAGCGAGCTTCTCTGCTGTGACCTTCTGTAATGTTGGATGGAAGACTTGGAGCAGCATGAGAAGACTGTACTGCTCATCTCTGATCAAGTTCAGCTCCCTGAACGAAAGCGGAATCAGCAGACTGATATCTTGGTTTTTTGAGCCCTCTGCCCAGTCCAGAGTGAACTTCTGCACTGAGAAGGTTTTTCCAATGCCAGCGACTCCGTTGGTCATAACGACTCTGATGGGTCTGATTTTATTCTGTTGGTCGGGTAAGGCTTTAAAGATGTCGTGGCACTCGATTGGAGAGTCATGGAGGTCTTTATCTTGGAAGCTTTCTCAAGCTGCTTCACCTCATGTTGGGTATTGACCTCTTCACTCTGTCCCTCTGTGATGTAGAGCTCTGTGTAGATCCTGTTGAGGTCCGTTTTAATCCCTTCTTTATCAGTTCCTTCAGTCACACGTTCATATCTCTTCTTCAGACTGATCTTATGTTCATCTAAAACCTCCTGCAGACCACTATCTGCTGGAAGACAAGAACAAAATATAAAATAAAAAACTTTTTGAGAATCTTTTATTTTTCATGACCAGCATTAAAACATTTGATACAAAATAATAAAGCAGGGGTTTTACCATTTGATATAAGTGCTTTTAGAAAAAAACTAATATCTATGCTGTACAACACAATGAATAAACCAATAAGAATCCTGTGTTCAGACCTGATGACTCCAGCTGACAGATCTACAGTCTTACCATGTACAGTGCTGGTCTGACTGGCTGAGGTGAAGCACTGTCTGCAGAACCAGTGTCCAGAGCTGGTAGAGACTGGATCCTTCAGGACGTCCTGACACAAAGCACAGCAGGACGGCTGCTCCTCTCTGTGGAGATCAGCACTTTCTTTATTACACATTACATTAGTGGAGGCCAACCCATGGCTCACTAGTTTAATGCAGCTCTTTCCCTACATATTCAATATAAATCATGAATATCATGAACATATGTCCTCTTAAAAATAATGGAACAAAATCACACTCCTTAAAAAGGGTCAAATCACAAACTGGACAAAGACAGACCAATATCTACAGTCGCTTCAATGTCCCAAAATAGAAACAGTCTCTTACTTTGTGTCTGAGGGTCCAGGTTCACTGCTCACGTCTGGAGGTTTCCCTTTGGACCGGTCACTCTTCATAGACAGACAGCCGGAGTCTGGAGACCCTGATCTCTGTCTGTGGAAACAACAATGTTTTACACAGATCATTAGTCTTTGTAAAGAGCTGAGATAACACTAACACAGTGTTTCCCCATTATACAGGCCTGGCGGCCCCGCCAGGCCAACGGGACCCCCCACCAGGCCAACAGCAGCCTGACTTAAAAATAAATAATAAATACATTTTTTTTTTAATAAATTTTTCATTGATTCCGTAATAATCATTTGCGAGCGTCTGCGTGGTACTGTTGGTCTACCCCTCGTGTGCGCCTGTCTTTACAACCTCTCGTTTGATCATCCCATCAGCTGATCTGTGTGTCTGCAAGTGTGTGTGTGTGTGTGTGTGTGTGTGTGTGTGTGTGTGTGTGTGTGTGTGTGTGTGTGTGTGTGTGTTTGCTCACGGCGGGCGCGATGCGCGTGTGCATTCGGTGCGCACTTGTTAAACACGGAAGCCAATGAGCAGGAGCATGACTAGCAAGCAAACGCTGAACTAGTGGCAAAAATAAAACCAGCGCCTGCTCTATGGAGATATTAAGGACTCAGTAACAGGGACGTTGAACAGGAAAAAGTGCTGAGCAAAACTTAGAAAGTTAAAATTGCTACGTCGCCGTGGCAACACACCCAATCTGTATCAACAGCAGAGACAGAGCAGAAAAAAAACGGCATGCACTCGTTTCAGTAAGTTTACAGAAGTGCCACACTGCTACTGCCTTTGACATTCTCAGAAAAGCATTCATTTATGTTCAAGGGACATATCAATTTACTTATTGTTTTAACTGTTAAGTTATCTTGAAAACAGCTGGCTATTGTAGCCCTATTTCTTTGTATTTTCAATGCTACTTTATTTTTATGTTTTAAATTGAGAAATAGGCTAAATGAAATATAATGGTCGGAATAGGGAATTTGCCTTATGTAGCACACATGTTAATAGGCTAATCATGATGTGTAGCCTATGTTAATTCATTTATTTTCAACAAGGCATAAAAAAATAAAAAAATTAAATAGGCTAGCTTCAAGGAGAGGTGATTCAGATTATTCCAGAAATGAGTCTAGACATGACCTGTCTATTTTAGATCTTAGTGTTTATTGTTTTTTATTGAAATCCACGTGTTTTTCTTGAATAGTTTACATGGCTTGTGTCTCCAAATTATTACAGAAAATAGTTATAGGCAGGACATATGACAGCTGTTTACAGAGCACATACTTAATCAGATTTCACCTCTCAAAGTGCACCAGATTGATGCGTTTAACTTTAAAAATGATAAGGTTTTCTTCTGCAGGGGCATGCCCCCAGACCCTAGAAGGTCCATTCTCACCCAGCAGGATCTAAAAATCCTGTGAGAAACACCACATGTACAAATGTACTGAACGTGAAAGCATAACCCTATGCCCTCATTTTTAACGGGCTGTCAAAAGAGGCTCATCCCAAATGGGGTTCGTTTTGGTCAATTTCTTCTAGAAATTTGGTACGCACGCGGCGCGCATACTCTTTATCAGCTCTTACCACCGGGCTTAAAAAAAATTCTAGGGGAAACACTGTAAAATATATTAAGCAATATAAAAAGACAATGTTGTAGTGTAGCTCATCAGATAGCATTTAACACTGAATCCTATTCACTCAGTTTAAAGCAGAAACAGTCTCTTACTGTGTGTGTGAGGGTCCAGGTTCATGGCTGGAGTCTGGAGGTTTCCCTTTGGACCGGTCACTCTTCATAGACAGACAGTCGGAGTCTGGAGACCCTGATCTCTGTCTGTGGAAACAACAATGTTTTACACAGATCATTAGTCTTTGTAAAGAGCAGAGATAACACTAACACTTTAATGACATCATGTACAGAAGCCTTAAAGGGCCATGTTTGCATTTTATATTTATGACGTATTTACCGAGTTCTGTTTCCTCTATATCACAAGATGCTGAACATAAGATGAAATACCTTTTGTGATAACAGATTGATTATTACAATATCTTGAGATAATGACACAAATAAACTGTGATCTCGAGATTTGATGACAAAATCATGTTTAACTTTAATTCCCCTTATATTATTATTGAGAGAGCAGACGTTCTACATGTTTGAAGTTATCACATTACTGAATCCTATTCACTCAGTTTACAGTAGAAACAGTCTCTTACTTTGTGCCTGAAGGTCCAGGTTCACTACTGAGGACTGAGGGTTTTCTTTTAGACTGGTCCTCTTCCTCCACATCACTCATCTTCTGCAGTATGAGAGGTAACCTTTAACACTGTAGACACACACACACACACACACACACACACACACACACACACACACACACACACACACACACACACACACACACACACACACACACACACACACACACACACACACACACACACACACACACACACACACACACACACACACACAGTTGAGTTGACTAAAAGCAGAACTCCAACTCTAAAGTTGTTTATTTTACAATAGTCTTATCGAAACCCTTTGTTTTCAAGCCATCATAATGACAAACTTGCTCAGAAACAAGGAAGTGAAAATGGTGTTTAATGACCACCTCAGTACAGACAGGTTTTACACTAGTTATCTGCAGTTTAGTTTGTTGTTTATAGTTGTACAAAGAAATGAACAAACCTTTTTTTCCCTCCACTTCTGCGAGTTGTCTTTTCTGAACACTGGGCTCCCTCCCTCTAGATGGGCCTCCCACTTCCTGCATGCTGTTAATTTATGTCATGGTGGGAGGCACCCAGTTAAAGGTGTATTACCTCTCCTTACTTTGCTGGAGGATTGGCCAGAGTGTCCTTAATCCACTAAAACAGAGGATTGGATTTTATCTGCCAGTTTTTCTCTGATGTTGTAATTGACTAAAAACTCAAAATAGTTGGTAGCATTTTTTAAATACTTTCAATTTTTTTACAATTTCAGTTAGATCAACATGGCATGAACCACAACAGTTCACATTTAAGTGACACATTATTATTAAGTTGTGTAATAGGATGTTACATTATGGGTTAAAAGTTATTACATTTTGGGGGCGCCCCCCGGGGCGGGCCCAGCAGCGGACCCGGGTTCGATTCCCGCCCGCGGTCGTTCTCTGCATGTCACTCCCCTCTCTGCACTATTTCACCTCTGTCTCTCTGCACTGTCAATAAAGCATAAAAATGTCCAAAAAATATCTTAAAAAATAAAATAAAATAATTACGTTTTGGGCCCAACATTTTGTTAAATTATCAATCAGTTGTAACATTTTGGGTTTTGATACATTTTTGTCTCCTACAGGCCTGCAAACCCATTATCTCCTCTCCTATATTCACCTGCACTTTAATCTGATAATATTTTAATATCTTGTATTTTGTATGTTTTAGTTTTCACGGTGCTCACCATGTGCATGAAGGAAAATAAAAATCGATTGAAGCATCAGTTGGACTCAGTCATTGGCCACACCACCAGAGGGGCAGTTACAACTAGGCTCAGAGGGAAAGAAGCCGCTGAAACAAATATTCCAATAGAAATCATTTCATAGACACAAAATATGAACACTGAGTCAGACCAGATTAATATTGATGTGTTTGCAGGCTGCTTAGTTATATCGTAATTTGCTGATAAACAAATGTAGCTTTGCGGACACTAATTCATCATAAACCTGCAAATGAGACAGACAGACAGACAGACAGACAGACAGACAGACAGACAGACAGACAGACAGACAGACAGACAGACAGACAGACAGACAGACAGACAGACAGACAGACAGACAGACAGACAGACAGACAGACACTTTATTGATCCCTAAAGAAAATTCTTAAACCCAGTTGACTCCAGCTAAGTCTAGCTCTGTTGTTGCTCATTGAGAGGAGCAGTGATCCTTTCTCAGTGTGGCAGCTAGGGGGAGATGTCTCTCCACCTTTCATTACTGTGAACCACTGTTGGCTTGATGAGTCAGTGATTTGAACATATGTGACTGGATGTGTTAAAGCCGGCTATATTATTACATTATAGTAGTATAGTAATTATAGTAATATTGCAATGATGACATTATTGTCAAAGTTATTTAGCTATTGGCAAGTTATGTTACTAGATTATCAGCTTTCATTAAAAAAAATTACAGTTTTACATTCATGGCAGTTGGTAAATGATTGGCTTTACACAGTGAAGGTTTCACTCAATTAGTTGCAGGTTGCAAATTGCTTTCAACATAATGTCCAATGCAACTGGAGTAAAAGTATTAAGCTGGCAGGTTTAATGAACAAACCCCAAACTGAGACCCACCAGACCAGGTAGTGGGAGGGGAACAACATCAGCCTACTGTTTTCTTTACTTCATCACACACCATAACATTTGTTCATTCATGTTTTACGTAGGGAGCGACTTACGGTTGTATGCAGCTGATCTCCCGCTCATCCTGCCCAAGTAGAGAAGCCAGTTCATCCAGGACGGCATCTGTCTGTCTGTCTGTCTGTCTGTCTGTCTGTCTGTCTGTCTGTCTGTCTGTCTGTCTGTCTGTCTGTCTGCCTGTCTGTCTGTCTGTCTGTAGCAGGTTTCATCTTCTGGATCCTGAACGAATCTCGGCTCTGTGTGAAATGAACCAGGTGTCAGGAGGAGGAGGAGCCTGTAATAACCTCACATTATATTCATTGGTCTATATAGTGCTTACTGCTGTGATCAGCTTGGTAACGTCGGTAACAACAGAGCGCAGCCATTGTGAGGAACAAACAGTCAGTAATTCATGTGATAAAGTCGGGAAAATGCGAGAAATGGTGCAGCTAGGTTCGTGTAGCCGTCACCATCTGATGAAGGATGAAAAACGATCGTTAGAAATACAAGTTCTCTCAAGTTCCCATCGGCCAGCAAGGAATGTTAGAGAAGGATTTTCTGGACTATAGCATATAACCTCCACTGCTCACCCAGGCATCATATATATGAAGCATAGGCATATTCAACGTACAATACAGTGTCTCATAAAAGCCTGAATAACTGGGGTGCTCCGGTGGTGTAGTGGATAGAGCGCGTATCATATCGGCTCCGGCCTTCTTGTCGCAGGTTAAAATTCGACCGGTGGACCTTTACTGCAGGTCATCCTCCTCTCTCTCTCTCTCTCTCTCTCTCTCTCTCTCTCATCTCTCTCTCTCTCTCTCTCTCTCTCTCAACTCTGAACTATCTAATAAAGCTTGAAAATGCCAAAAAAAAATATTTAAAAAAAAATTAGCCTAAATAACTCCCTGTATAGCTGGTTTAACTTTTGCAACCACAAGTGCCAAATAACGAGCGCTCAATGTTAATTTATGAATGAAATAGCTGCTGACGCACTAACAAAATGTATCATTTTGCTCACTGTCATTTTTAAAATATATTTTATCTATAAACCATTGACTTATTGAGAGCTCTAAAAAGCAAACTAGCTCAGTGTTGTTATACCTTATCATCTCAGGGCGCATAATTTTACATTATTTTTCTTTATTAGGCTTACACATTTGAGCAAAGTTAGCCAACAATCAGTGGTCAAAATACATAACTTATTGAAAATGCTCTTAGCGACAAAAAATTTATTGGAATTTGGTAGAAATATTGTCAGTAGTTTATATTATAAAAATCAAAATGTTCATTCTACTCAAACATATGCCTATAAATAGTAAAACGAGAGACACTGAACATTTGGAGTGGTCTCTTCATTTTTTCCAGAGCAGTATTTTGTTTATACCTCAAAATGGCGACCGAGCTTTAGGAACCATGGCAACCGAAGCCTGAAACGAATGTGTAGACCAATTAAAAGTTAAATTAAGTTATTAAATTAACTTACTAGTCAATTTACACGACGGCAGAATAAATTGTGATAATTCTGTTACATCATTACATTATCAGAAGATTAGCCATCAAAGCAGACAACGGACATTATCGCTAGCAAGAAAAATACATACAAACGTCAGTTAGTTCACCGGCTAACGGCCATTTAACCCGTTTAACTTTAGCCTACCTCGTTTACATACATAGCTCAACTGTTTGACAGAAAAATAAATAAAAGAAAAACGTTAGCATTACCAAGCTGGCACGAAATCGATGAGAACTATCTCCCTTTGAGGAATCCAAGACGCGGTATTCATTCTCCTAATAACGATTGACTGAGTTTGAGAAGAAAAAGTGCCGTGTTTTTAGGGAGAAAAAGTGCAGTTTTTTTTTAGGGAATGTTGAAAGAAATCAAGCAGCATCAACTGCCGATGTCGTCACCACCTGACACGCGATCAGCGTTTTGATTGGCTCCTGCGAGCAACTACTTTCACAAAGTTGATTTTCAGACAAAAAAAAGGAAACATGAAACTTTTTTTTTTTTTTTTTTACTTAATTTTAATCAGAGTTCAACATTATTACAGTACAGGCTACAAAACATTTCTTAATTTGCCCTCTTTCCAAAACATTGATGTTAGTCAGAGGGGCGAGGGGCCTGCTGTAGGCCTACCCTCACCTTGTTTCCTTCTTTATATCACTGACTCTGATGGCTGTAAATGTAACTTTTTTCCATATGTAAAAAGACATGTGCAGAATCCGAATGATAAAATCTGAGTTAATTATATGTTGCTGAAGATACCGTTTTAAATGGTATTTGATTGCTTATAAGGTATTTAACACGTTAAATCAGCAAGTAAATGACGTTATACACGACAAAAGACTTCCAACAGAAGCCTGTCAAGTTGTTGGTTGGACAGCAGGGGGCGCTGTCGTCTTACAAACACTCGTAACCCTTCTCAAGGAGACTGCAGGAACTTTATCAGTCGGTCGAAACATGGCACGGTATAAAAACTAGCCTACATATAGCCTACTAGTCTGTTCCCAAACCATTTAAAGGAATACTACCTTCATATTCCCAACAGTGAAGTAGGTCTTTAAGTGAATTACTATGAGTAAACTAGAACTTAATATGGTTTGTCTGTGTATCTGAGACTTGCATGTTCCCTATTCTCCTGAAGAGGTGCATTTTTTATTTATTTGCAGCAAAAAAAAAATGTTTGTTAACTGAAGCATTGTTAAGTTTCAATCTGCACGGACCTTGTTCAGGCATAACACAAAGGCAAATACCATGTAGCCTATGAGGAGTGGTCTCTGCCATGCACATTATTGTGTGTGTGTGTGTGTACAATAAAAGTACATACAAAATTGTCTGCACCACAAGTACATTTTCAAAAGTACATAAGAGAAAAGGATGCTCTGTACTTCTCAGTTCTGCCAGGGTGTGGTCAGAAGCCGGCGCATGACATACGTCACGACCAAACGTTATGCGATTGGTTGGCAGATCCAGAGTGGCACTGGGCACATCCAATAGTTTTAAACTTCAACAGACACCCGCCTTCAAGTGAGTTAACTTTTTTTACAATTGAGCGATTCCAGACTTTCTGTACAAATGAAATGAAGTACAATGGTCTAGTAGGACCAGGCTAACCCATTCTCTCATATGCAATACAACATGTTAATTGTCCCGTTATTGTTATATAAATGCCCTTTAAGTTTGTTACAACATGCAGTACTTTGTGTTTAGAAAATGGTTCAAATGGAATGTTTAAAGTGGTATGTTCGAATGATGAAAAAAAAATCCACATTTTAAAGTAAACGTTGTTTGTTGGTATAAAGCGATGTGTGTCCTCTGGTTAGTGTCCCCTCTTCAGGAACTCATGGTGATCTGGATGAACTGGAGAGAGAGAGAAATAGAGAGAGGGAATTTACAGAAGCTACAGTGGCCTTGAAGGACAGGACACTAAAGTTACTAAAGATCAACCACAATTTTAATTAATTATTTTTTCTCCAGTTTTTAATCAAATTTGTGGCCGGCTGTGGCAAAGTGTGTAGGGCGGTCGTCCACTGGGTTACAGGGTCGGTGGTTGGATCCCCCGTCTCCCCGCCACATGTCCAAGTGTCCCTGGGCAAAGAGACACTGAACCCTAAATGTCTCCTGATAGGTAGCTTGCACCCTGCGTGGTAGCTGCTGCTGCTATCGGTGTATGAATGTGTGTGTGATTGGGTGAATGTGTACAAAACAATGTAAAGCGCTTTGGGTCTGTGAAAAACCAGGGAAAAGAGCCTTATAAGTGGAGTGCATTTACTATTTACTTGGATTTGATTATTCGCCAATGTAGAAACTATATATGAAAGATAGTTTTTATTTCTTATATATTATCATCATTACTATGTTTATTATGGTAGTTAATAACTTAATATTATGTTAAACGTTCAATGAGACTGTAAACAACAACAGAGTATTTATACAAAAATGCATCAATTAAAAAAATAATGCTGAAGTCCAATGTCAGAGTTTTAAAAATTAAAATATTAAAAAGATAATTTTCAGTTGTGTAAACTTACGTCTTCATAGGCAAAGGTGGAATGTCCAGTGAGGCTTGTGTCTCTGCTTCGGAAATGATCTGAAAAACACAGAAACAGAAACACAACCTAAATAATCTGGACACTTCAGGTTATACTTATGTGTAAAAAATTAAGCCATGGGTAACATTCCAAGAAACAAATTAAAAAAAAATGTGTAGTGGGGGGGGGGGGGGGGGGGGTTTACACTGGTACATTTAAGAAAAATTAGAATGGTCTCTTAAGTTCTTTATAGAAAAATGTAGGCCTACTAATGCTGATGGCAAAATGTTGTGAACAATTTTGAACAATTTTAAATTTAATTTATTTCTAATTTCCTGTAACAATATTCTAAAATGGGATAATAATAAAGTATACTTTGAAAAAGGGTATGAAAACTATAACCTAACTTGTGTTTTTTTTTTTTAAAGCTCAGCCGAACGCAACAGGCCACAGACAGACACAGAGAGAGAGACAGACAGAGAGAGACACAAAGAGAGACAGAGAGAGAGAGAGAAGGAGAGAGAGAGAGAAAGAGAGAGAGAGAGACAGAGAGAGAGAGAGAGAGAGACAGACAGAAAGAGCGAGAGAGAGAGAGGGAAGAAGAGAGAGAAAGAGAGAAAGAGAGAGAAAGAGAGACAGACAGACAGACAGACAGAAAGAGCGAGAGAGAGAGGGAAGGAGAGAGAGAGAGGGAAGGAGAGAGAGAAGGAGAGAGAGAAGGAGAGAGAGAAAGCGAGGGAAGGAGAGAGAGAAGGAGAGAGAGAGACAGAGAGAGAGAGAGAGAGAGACAGAGAGAGAGAGAGAGAGAGAGATAGAAGGGTCATTTTTCCCTACTCACCGGTCAGCGCTCGCAGTCGAACGCAACAGGCCACGAAGTCGTCGAAGCCGATTCTCCCGCCGGTGCTGTAGCGCCTCATGATGATGTTCAGCGCCTGAGGGCTCAGACTGTAACCTAGGCAACAACAACAACAACATATATTATTAACAAGAAGAAAATACAACAAGTCAAACTCAACTTTATTGTTCATTTGTCAATTACATTATATTCTTTTTTTTGTATAATTTTTTTTATTTGATTTCATTTTTTTTAACAACAAACAAACAAACAAACAGCAACAAAAGACAATAAATAAAGAAAAAAAAAATATTAATTAAATTCAATTCTATTTTTGTTTGTGTATATTTGGAATAAAGAGATAAGACAAATTCAATAACAAATTAGACAAATGAAGCCTCTCGAGTCAAGCTCCAAACATGTTGATGAGTGTGTGTGTGTGTGTGTGTGTGTGTGTGTCTGTCTGTCTGTCTGTCTGTCTGTCTGTCTGTCTGACCGTTCTCTTGCAGGTATATCATTCTGTCTAGCAGCAGCAGTGTTTCCACCAACTGTCTGTCTGTCGGTGAGCCCGTCTGTCTGTCTGTCTGTCTGTCTGTCTGTCTGTCTGTCTGTCTGTGAGCTCGTCTGTCTGTCTGTCTGTCTGTCTGTCTGTACCCATATCGGTGATGGTCTGCTGTAGCTCAGAATCCTCCACTGTGCCTGTCTGTCTGTCTGTCTGTCTGTCTGTCTGTCTGTCTGTCTGTCTGTCTGTCTGTCTGTCTGTCTCACCGTTCTCTTGCAGGTATATCATTCTGTCTAGTAGCAGCAGTGTTTCCACCAACTGTCTGTCTGTCTGTCTGTCTGTCTGTCTGTATTTACCCAGAGATGTGATGGTCTGCTGTAGCTCAGAACCCTCCACTGTGCCTGTCTGTCTGTCTGTCTGTCTGTCTGTCTGTCTGTCTGTCTGTCTGTCTGTCTTTATAAACAGTATTTACCCATATCGGTGATGGTCTGCTGCAGCTCAGAATCCTCCACTGTGCCGCTGCGGACGCGGTCATACGAGGCGAAGGTGGTTTTCCAGCCGGTCAGAGCCGACCAGAGCTCTTCAAACTCTGTGATGCCCATACTGCCCGACAAGTTTCTCTACACAGCCAGTCAAGGACACAACACTGTACTGTTTGTGTGTGTGTGTGTGTGTGTGTGTGTGTGTGTGTGTGTGTGTGTGTGTGTGTGTGTGTGTGTGAGTGAGTGAGTGAGTGAGTGAGTGAGTGAGTGAGTGTGTGAGTGAGTGAGAGTGAGTGTGTGTGTGTGAGTGTTCTGGAGAATGTTTCTTGTCAAAATCAGTGAATATCTCCTCATGATCCGCTACCTGTCTGTACTGTGTGTGCACTGAAAAAAAAATCCAGTGTTAATATACAGCCTAGGCTCTGTAAACAGACATGTTGCTATAGCTACGGTGGGCCCCCTTTGTTAACATGCCAGTTTACAGAGCAGTGCATTAACTGTAGCGGAGGAAACTGGTGGATGTAGCCTACCGCGCTGATTTGCTTGTATCACTAGTTTCACTTCAGAGGTGTCGGCCAGAACACCACTTATGGCCAAAGCATCAAATTATAAGCATGAGACTCGGAGAGGAGGAGTAGGGTTTATCCGCTCTTTATTTTCTTCTCCTTTATACACACAGCCGCACACAGCTCGCGGGAAAAGAACAAAGGTTTCGCTCGCGACGAGCCGTTACAACAGCTGTTATTGCGACCCTCGTATCGGGCCGTTAAACTTGCATAAACTATAAATTATAAAAGCGATCGTGACTGCATGTCCCCACTCACACACGGGCGATTCCAATAAGTCCAATAAACATGTTAAAACTGTAGAATGATCGCTCACTGCGGCAACATACACGCTCGGACATCTGACTGAGCGAGAGGAGAAAAAGGAACTTACAATACACACTCTCCCGCCGACTGACGTCACGGCCCCAACTGACAGCTACCCACACTAAAACAGAATACAACCTAACACACTGTAACCTATAACTTTGGGGCCTTTTCTACAGCCGCCCCCAAATGTATGTAGTACATTTGAACATCAATAAAGGCAACAAAGTTCTACTGTTGGGATGCAGTGGTAGTAGTGTCCTCATCTTCATCAGAAGGAAGTGCAGGAAGTACAACCAGCCTGGCAACTGGCCGAGTGTAGATTCTCCCCTTCACCTTCACGTCAGCAGACCGGATGTGCCCGTCCGGGCTGGGATGAGTCTTGACCACCCTTCCAATAGGCCAGAGGGCTCTGGGGAAATGTGGGTCCGCGATCATGGCAACACAGTCCTCCACGATGTCAGCTGGCGAAGCCTGCCACTTCTGGCGAGCTTGAAGGCTTGGCACATAAAGCCGAATGAAACGGGCCCAGAAGTGGTCCGCCAAAACTTGAGTGTGCTTCCAGCGGCGGCGACCGATGAGCTCATGCTCGGGGTAGACGACTTGAGGTAGAGAACCGTCTGGCCGCCCCATCAGAAGAACATTAGGGGTCACTGGATCTGGGTCGCTGGCATCGGAGGACACATAACCGAGTGGCTTACTGTTGAGGATCCCTTCCACCTCAATAAGTACAGTATGAAGCACTTCTTCTGGGACTGGTTGAGCACCCACTGTGGCGTAGAGTGCGGTCTTGACTGAGCGTATCTCCCTCTCCCACACTCCCCCGAAGTGGGGAGCTGCTGGAGGATTGAAACGAAAGGCAATCTTCGGGGGGGCGAGGAGCTGCTGCACCTCGGGAGCCATCTTTGGTACCGCCGGCCTGGCTCTCCATCGTTGACAGTCAGCACAGCCGTGCTGGTAGCGACGAACAGCCTCACGCCCTCGCAGTATCCAGAACGAGCGTCGAAGCTCTGCAAAAACACGCTCTGGGCCCGGGTGGCGTAGACGGCTGTCAAAGTCTTGAATCAGGAGCTTGGTCACTTGATGACGTGGGTCTAGGATGACCGGATGAAGGGTCGACAGCTCCAAGTCTTCTGCTCGACGGAGCCGTCCTCCGACCACTATGAGCTCTCCTCTTTCATCCAGCTCCGGAGACAGAGTGAGAAGTCGACTGCTTCGAAGGACTGGCTTACTGGCTTTCAGGAGGCTGTACTCCTGCTCGAAACTGTCCAACTGAGCTCTCCGTAGGATCAGACGCTCAGCCTGACGATAATCCTCTGCTGTAGGCTGGCCATCGGCACTGGCCGCCCCGTGCAGCTCCTGAACGGTTGCCTCCAGCAGGTCCTTCCAAGAGCTGTACTGGCTCAGGTCTGGTGTAGACTGACTCGATGCAACTGTAGTGACTCCACAGAATGTCGCCTTGCGCAGCTCTGACGCATCCTCTGCTTGGTCAGCAACAGGGTCCCTTGGCCATGAATCTGGACCCATCAGGAGAAACGCAGGACCCTGGCTCCATCTGTTTGGCTCCGCTAGCTCTCTGAGCTTCTTCCCACGTGTCACGTCCTCAGCCGGGTTCCTCGCCGTATCAACATGCCTCATCGGCTCACTCACATGTGGCGCTACTGCTGTGAATAGGCACTGCTGTGGTCGGGCGTGGTGACAAACAACCCCGGCTGGGCCCTGAAGCGTCCAGCCCAGCCTTGTGCGGATGGCCGCAGGTCCTCCTGGTGGTCCCAGCCTTACAGGTTCAGTGGGGGTGATGAGATGGGGGTAATCACTCCCAATGAGAAGCAAGGGTTTGACACTTGTCAGGGTCCGTATGGGCAGGCCAGAAAGGTGCTTGTACTTCTTGCGGAGTTGCTCCATGGGGTAGGTATGACTCGCTAGCCCGATGTGAGCAGTAGTGAATGCGCCTCTGATCTTAAACTTGGTCTTCGGCTTTGCAGGGCAAGATATGGAGAATGACACTGATGCTCCACTCAGGCTCTGCACGTCCTGCCGAATAGTGCGAAGTAGTAGGTCCTCTGGGGTCCCTTCCATCCCTAGCTTCTCGGCCGCATCTGGCAACAACATGGTTCTCTCAGCACCGTCGTCGAGTATAGCGTAGGTGTTGAGTGCTTGGCCACCGTAGTGAATGCGGATCTTGACCACTTTGAGTAGGACCCTACTACCTTCACTTGGCCTGTCGAGGTACAGGATCTCCGTTGCGGCCCTCGTGCCTTGGCTCACAGCTGCAGGGGTTTCCACGGACCTTCTAGGTGGCCTGGCATTGACCTCATGAAGCACCAGCAGGTGCTTCCCTTGGCAGAGGTTACATGTCTTCTTTAGGTTGCACTGGGCTGCCTGGTGCGGCCGTGCACACCTCCAACACCTTTTGTTAGCCTTAATCCATTCCGTCAACTGATCCTTGGTGAGCTTGGACACTGCAGTACACTGACTGAGGTAGTGATCTTCATTGTTGCAGAATGGACAGTATGGCTTGCTCTTGGTCCCCTTTGTGAAGCCACCAGACACGGGCACATCTGGTTCCTCGGCCTCCTCATTACCACTGTGGAGAACAGTGAGGTGGTGCTTAGCCTGCCGTCCGTCCGGTCTGGAAGCTGGCTTCTCCTTAGCCCCTCTGGCTGCCAAATGTCCTTCTGCGTCCTGACACCATGACTCGTACTTCAGCCAGTCGGAGAGATCGGTTAACGTGTGGGTTCTAGTGCCCTGATGGAACATGCAGCGGCGAAACTCGGCTCTCTGCTCTGGTGGCAGCTTACTTAGCAGACGAGCAACATGCGAGCCACACTGTAGTTCCACTTCTCCCTCTGGGCCCAATGTTCTCAGCATACCAACCAGCGACTGTATGTGGAGTGCAAACTTCTCGAAGGCGACGACGTCTCCTCGGTGAACGTCTGCAGCGTCCATCACAGCAGCGATACGCCTCAGCGCTATCTGATGTGGTTGGCCGAACTTGTCGTTGAGAGCAGCCATCGTATCTGTGAACGGCGTTGGGGAGTTAAGGTAAGCATCTGCGATTAACTTAGCCTCCTCCAGGTGCAGATGGTCAACCAAGACTTGGTACTTGAACAGCTCGGTTGCGTTATGTGGCAATAGGTTCTCCAGTGAGATCTTGAGCCGCGCAAACTCACTTGGGTCCCGGCTCGAGAACTTGCTGATCGTGGGGCGTGGCCCACGGTAAAATGGCTCTGAGACGATGGGCTTCGTGTCTTGAAGCAATCCAGATGGTGATGGCTGAGTCCATAACATGCCTGGATGCTGTGGTGGGAAAGCTGAGTTACTGCCGGGTTCACCCCTCATACGAGCGTGGTCTGCAGCATACTTGGTTTCGGCTGGTGTTAAACCGTGTGGCTGAGGTGGAGGCTGGACAGGCTTGAACTGATGAGGTGGATAAAAGGCAGTGGTATGCCATGGTCTCATAGCAGCGGGGCACCCACCTGCCGAGGTTAAAACCTGTGACTGATCCATGGACTGCCTAGCAGCTGGTGCTGGCACTATCTCCTCTTTAATGCATGGAGGCTCATCCGTCTTAGTGTTAAGGTCCTGTAGCAGTGGCTCTGGCCAAGGTGGTGGTGCTGGCCAATCATCCTCTCCGACGTCCTGAGGTTCACACTTAACCGGCGGTGGTGGTTGCCTCACCATCGGCTCTGGCTTACTGGTATGAAGAGGAGATGGGCTCTGTAGGTTACGGACAGCATCCACTAGCTGTTTCATGTCTGCTCGTAATGCTCTGAGTTCAACCATATCCGATGACATGCGTTGCTGTGCTTGCTGAAGAAGGTGCCTCTCTTGGCGAATATCATCCATCTCTGCTCTGAGATCCTCACGATGTGGTCTAGGGTGCATTGCTGGAGGTAGAGGAGTAATGCGATCACGTGCCCGCTCCACAGGCTCTCTCTCTGAATACAGCAGGGGGGCTAGCTGATTCTCATAGATGTGCTGTTGGCTTTCAGCTCCACAGCCCATATCCATCTCTTGAAGAACAGCATCCCTCATCTGCAGTTGGCTCAGCTGGGGAGAATCATAGGTGGAGGTGAGGGGGGTCGTCTTGGCCTTATCCTCCTGGCGAGTAGTCTCCATATCCTCTCTGTATCTCTCACTCATGTAGCCTAGATGATCCACCTCATAATCTGCATAGCGAGCAGGGGGACGAAGGTGTCTTCTTGGGCGTGCACCACAAGCATTATAATCTGAAAAGGCTTCCATACTTGAAGTAAATCCTGTGAATCCGGCTCGAAGGACCATTAAATGTAGCGGAGGAAACTGGTGGATGTAGCCTACCGCGCTGATTTGCTTGTATCACTAGTTTCACTTCAGAGGTGTCGGCCAGAACACCACTTATGGCCAAAGCATCAAATTATAAGCATGAGACTCGGAGAGGAGGAGTAGGGTTTATCCGCTCTTTATTTTCTTCTCCTTTATACACACAGCCGCACACAGCTCGCGGGAAAAGAACAAAGGTTTCGCTCGCGACGAGCCGTTACAACAGCTGTTATTGCGACCCTCGTATCGGGCCGTTAAACTTGCATAAACTATAAATTATAAAAGCGATCGTGACTGCATGTCCCCACTCACACACGGGCGATTCCAATAAGTCCAATAAACATGTTAAAACTGTAGAATGATCGCTCACTGCGGCAACATACACGCTCGGACATCTGACTGAGCGAGAGGAGAAAAAGGAACTTACAATAACACACTCTCCCGCCGACTGACGTCACGGCCCCAACTGACAGCTACCCACACTAAAACAGAATACAACCTAACACACTGTAACCTATAACTTTGGGGCCTTTTCTACATTAACAATGGATTTTCTTTCAACACACCCACAGTACAGACAGGTAGCGGATCATGAGGAGATATTCACTGATATTAACATAAAGTGATTTTGACAACAAGCGTTCTCCAGAATCGCTCACACACACACACCACCTTTCCTCTTGTGTGTTTATATCTGCTAGATCTCTGGATGGTCCACAGTGTAAAGGATACATCCAGCATGTTGATCATCAGTCTGCACGTCTCCAGGCCGAACGCTGTGGAAGGAACACACACACACACACACACACACACACACACACACACACACACACACACACACACACACACACACACACACACACACACACACACACACACACACACACACACACACACACACACACACACACACACACACACACACACACACACACACACACACACACACACACACACACACACACACACACACACGTTGCTTTATCAATGGGACCCCATGTTATGTCACATCATGACATCTGATTTTTTTTTTTTTTTTTTTTTATTTTATCGTTTTGCAGTTGTAGTGTGTATTTCAGGCAACTACTGGGACGTTAACCTTACCTTGTTATTAAAAATAATTCTGAGTAATTACAACAACACTGTCGGTGCATCTACATGAGGTAAAGCCTTCAGTGATGGCTCATGGATTTTATACCTTCTGCTGTACGTCCAGGTTTTTTTTCTTAGCAGTAGAATCAACAACTGAAACATTTCTTGGGCTCTTCTTGGGATTTTTCTGAGCTCCTGCACCAGTGTCAAATGGGGGGAAGGGGCAGGGGGGGGGGGCACCAGTTTGTAAACGCTGCCATACTGAGAAATACAGAGAGAGAAATCTTACGTTCGTATGAGCCAGAGATGCCGGAGTGTGTGAGGCAGCGCTGCAACTCCTCTGCTGAGATCTGTCCGTCCTGTTAAAGGTTCAGAAAGAACAAGACATGAGGGAAGGGAATACAATACAATACAATATAATACATTACAATACAATACAATACAATACGATACAATACAGACTATGGTATATATACAATATACCATAGTCTGTGTGAATACTCTATTCTGATTGGCTGGAGAACGTTCCATAGGTGTGTGGATTAACCCCTGATGTGTTAATGCACCTCGTCAGGCATTAACCCTTACATACAATACAATACGATACAATACGATACGATACGATACGATACGATACGATACGTTTATTGCCATTTGCACAGGTACAAGAGTAAAGGTGCATTGGGATTCTTGTGCGAATCTCCCTGTGCCAGCTTCTTCAATTAAAACAATTATTTATATAGTATGGATAATAAAATAGGATAGCAACAGCATTATAACAAGAAAAAAAAGTACAAAACGTAGAAAAGTATAAAAATAAAAACAGCTATATGCTTATTTTTATACTTTAGTATAAATAGTTACAAATTACTTTTCTGCCAATTTTCTGCCTTTGGACAGAAGCGGTAGTGTTTTTACTACGCCAGCTGTTGTTCCTGGGTGAGCGTATACCCATGACGAAGGCATTCAGAAAAACTATATAAAAATAGCATTCTTTCTTTGCACTGATGGTCTCGTTTTGCTGTTACATGTAATTTATGATCATCAGAGGAAAAATGAGACTGTTTCAGAAATATTTAAAAGTTCCTCGTAGACACTTTAAGTACAGTCAGAGTCAGAGGTGAAGTGTTACCTGTCCAGCTACATCAGTGAAATAGTGATAGGGAGGATCCTGATGTTGCTAAGAGACAGAGAGAGAGGGAGAGAGGGAGAGAGGGAGAGAGAGAGAGAGAGAGAGACAGAGAGAGAGAGAGAGAGAGAGAGAGAGAGAGGGGAGATTTAGTTTTATTTAGATTTTTACAAAACACTTTTACATAGTTTTAGTTTTACAATTCAACAGTTCAATAAAGTGATATGCATTAAAATCCCAAAATGTTAAAAAAATAGTCAAACTAATAAAAATCCTGCGCAAAGAGGCAGAGAGAGAGAGAGAGCGAGAGAGAGAGCGAGCGAGAGAGAGAGGGTGAGAGAAAAAGAGAGAGAGACAGACAGCGAGAGAGAGAGAGAGAGCGAGACATATGTTAAAATCTGCTTAAATTGGTATTATACATTAAAAACGTTCACTCTCTGTAAATCAGACTGTGACATAGATTTTCTCATTTTATTTTTAGCTGGTATGAGGCGGTTGCGATTAGATGGTCCAACACTACAGACAAAGTCTAGCCCTGCGTTCCAAATCACATAGGCTACTCTTTCTTTTTACTACACTACATACTAAAGTACAGAAGAGTTTTAGGGCCACAGACAGGAGAGAGAAAAAAATCAGATAAGGAAGATTTTTTATTTGATTTTTTTTCATTATGTCGAGAAATGTCAAGAATAAAGACGAATACTCCAAAATGCTATTGGAGTTAGTAGGGCATTTATGTATTTTCAGCACACTACAATTAGCGTGCATATATTGGGACACCCTAAATGTGTGAGGACCTTAGACTACTTCCACAAGCTAACGTTAGCTAGCTGCTGATAGCCATGGAACTATCTGCCTAGTTGACTGCTGATAGTCCACCCGGTTTATTTCCAATGTATAGTGTCATAATAGTTAACACTGCTGCTGCATCATGAGTAGTGAGGCCTACAAAAACACTCCAAAAGGTGATACGTTTTCAATGTGCAGAAAGTTTTGAACAATAAATATTTGAATGCAATACAGAATGCCTCAGTGCCTTACTGATTTATATTCCATTAGATTTGCGTCAATGGGAGCTAGTTGTCTTTTCCTTAACATGTCCACCATAAATAAAAAGACACAAATTACTGCATAAAAATGAACCAGAATGCACAAAATGAAGTGTTCGAACCGCAAATTTTTCTGGGGGACAACCCCCACACCACCGCTTTTAATATGTCCCTCCCCCCATGTTGAAATGAAACCTAGCCCTTCATTTATTAATTAAAATGTGTTAATTATACATTATTGGATGCAGACCAATACATGTAAACTGTAAAGACGCAAAGACGCTGGCCATTGAAATGATTTCAGTTTTTTTCAATTGTTTTCCTTCGGCGGCCCTCGGTCCAATGTTGGGTTCCTAAATGGGCCCTCAGCTATCAAAAGTTTGAGAACCCCTGTTTTAAATGCTCCTTACCTGCTTTGGGAATCCACCGGGGGCCGCGCCATCTCCATGAAATGCCATCGTTCCTTTTATAATCAAATTAAACGCGATAGCCGATAAAAAAAACAAAATGTTAAGGTGCTTTGGGATATAACCTATGCCTTACAGAGCGAATGGTGTGTCTGTATAGCTCACCAGATTAACACAATAGCGCTGAAAAGGCAACACGGAGCCGTAGATTTAACCCGGAGCTAAAAGGAGAGTCTAAATGGAATTTGAACCGTACGAACAACTAGTGGTAAACAAGCAAGGATGATTTGAATTATCTGGAATTTGTGTTTTTAGTTTGTTTGATAGTTTGGAATGAGCCGCCGCCCCCTGCTGCTCCCGGATTGGCTGAGAGCGACCACGTGACCTCACAACAACCAATAGAAAGACAGCAAGTGTTTTTCATTGTTTATGATACGATGGGAAACCCATTTATTATACTATCTATGTGGGAAACAGACATGACACCGGGGCCTATTGCATAAAAGTGGAATAAAGACATCCAGGATGATTGATAAAGCCAGCCTTGACAAAGTCTAGCCTGGGCACTTCGGATTAGTCAGTTGCATAAACGCCAATCCAGGATGTAAAGGAGCTGCTTTGTCAAGCCAGGTGTAAGTCATTCTGTTAAGTGCCAGCCCACAGCTTTCAGAAGTAGACCCAGAGATCGAACACAGATTTACTGATGTAAAAATGTAAAAGACGGCCCATTTTCCCACAATGCCTTGCTAGTTTAAACCGTAAGTCAGGGGGCAGTTCATTTTATACAGGGGATGTCATCTCTGCTGACTAATCTTGATGTCCCTGCATTGTTTTATGATAAAATAGTTGACAGTGAGCAGTCTGCAGGTGCATTTAAAAAATAGAATATCATGGAAAGTCCATTCAAAAAGTGAAACTTTCATTACACAAAGTGAAATATGTCAGGCCTTCTTTTTGGATGGTAAATGGACTTGACTCATATAGCGCTTTTCTAGCCAAATTTCTCAGCCCCAAAGCACTTTACATATCTTACCACATTCACCCATTCATACACCGATGGCAGTATGAGTGTTGCTCCCTGAACCATCAGGAGCAATTTGGGGTTCAGTGTCTTGCCCAGGGACACTTTGACATGTGGCGGGTAGGCAGGGAATCGAACCTCCGACCCCGCACTCCAGAGGCAATCTTCCTACCCACTTCGCCACTGCCGCCCTGGATGATTGTTTATTCTAGATTAATTTCACTTAATGTGTAATGAATCTAGAACATATTTAAGTTTCACTTTTTGAATTAAATTACAGAAAAAAGGAAACTTTCATAGATATTTAATTTTGTTTTAGATGCACCTCGATATAGTTATAAGTACAAAGTGAATTTATTTGACCCACATTTGCAACGTCATCTACCATCGATAATCAATTGTATAAATATAGCCCGCAATATGAACAGACTATCACATAAATTATTATAATTTATATAATTTCATCTTAATGTAATTATAATTAAGTTAATTATAAATGGTTCAGGTTAAATAATAAAAAAGAAGAACTATTTAACTAAATGACAATGCAGTCTTTTATATGGTACTTTAAAACAGGTTATTGAAACTTAAGCATTACACAGAAGATCATGGAATAACTGTTAAACGCCTTCAGCTGACAGCTGACTGAGCCAGTCAGGCAACAGACTAAGTTTATCCTTTACGTTTAGCCTGGTCGGGACCAGGCTAAACGTAAAGGATGAATCTCCAGGGTAACTTATGTCCCTCCGCTTTTATGCAACCGGATCATGGCTAACGCAAGCCAGGATAACCGAAAAATCCTAGGTTAATCCCTTATCCTAGTTTTATGCAATAGGCCCCGGGGGCGAGATGTAAGTTAACTGATTACAAATTTACTTTTTTACTCAGTTATATTCGTCTGACAGCTTTAGTTAATATCGTTACTTTACAAATTAAAAGTTTTAAACAATAACACATGAACACACATAAAATAATAATAATAGTTTCTAGCTATCTGTTACAAAATAAAATGTAATAATATGTGGTTTTAAGTTAAGCTATGTCTGCTTTTAATTTGTTATAAATATATATCTAATATAGTAGTGTATGTGTGTGTGTGTGTGTGTGGTGAGTGAGTGAGTGAGTGAGTGAGTGAGTGAGTGAGTGGTAGTGAGTGAGTGATGGTGTGTGTGTGTGTGTGTGTGTGTGTGTGTGTGTGTGTGTGTGTGTGTGTGTGTGTGTGTGTGTGTGTGTGTGTGTGTGTGTGTGTGTGTGTGTGTGTGTGTGTGTGTGTGTGTGTGTGTGTGTGTGTGGTGTGTGTGTGTGTGTGTGTGTGTGTGTGTGGCGTGCGTGCGTGCTGTGCGTGTGTGTGTGTGTGTGTGTGTTTTATTTAGGATGTCCTCATGCTTGCAGGTCAATTGTAGTATGCTGAAAATACATAAAATGCCCCACTAACTCCAATGGCATTTTGCAGTATTCGTCTTTATTCTTGACATTTCCCAAAATAGTGGGGGGAAAATCTTCACTCCTGTGGCCCTAAAACTCTTCTGTACTTTGTATGTAGTGTAGTAAAAAGAAGGTGTGGAAGATAGATAGATAGATAGATAGATAGATAGATAGATAGATAGATAGATAGATAGATAGATAGATAGATAGATAGATAGATAGATAGATAGATAGATAGATAGATAGATAGATAGATAGATAGATAGATAGATAGATAGATAGATAGATAGATAGATAGATAGATAGATAGATAGATAGATAGATAGATAGATAGATAGATAGATAGATAGATAGATAGATAGATAGATAGGGTGGAGGGAGATTAGCAGCCTGACTATACATTTGAAAGAGGACAATGTTCCTGCAGAGAGCCTCCTGCTGTTCTGGGCCAGCCTGCCCCACCCACCATTATAATATGAATGTATGGTTGCGTTCCGAATCTCATACTCTTTCTTTTTTCTATTCTACATACTACATCCGACGATAAAAAAAATCTAGTTAGGATGCAGTAGGCATACTATTGGGACATACTTTTACTCTCTTATTTCATCATAACATTGCGCCTTGATCTTGCCTCTTGCTTTTATATCCGTCGCATCCCCGTTTGTTTTCATATGGAGGCTTCGTCGATGTTACGTCACTTCACGTGCGCACTGGATTGTGGGTCAGAATCGCCCAAATAGGATGCAGTTTTCAACACTAACAATCTTGGCCGCATGAAGTAGGACATCCGGGTACTTCTAACCATCCTAAATCTGGCCACAAGAATCGGGACATCCTAAATCTTTTTTCTACATACTATATAGTAGAAAGTATGCGATTCGGAACGCAACCTATATCTCAACCTGTCTGCCTCCCAACCTGTCTCCCCCTCCTCTTCCCCCGCCCAGCTTACCTGTCTACCTGTCTCCTACCTCCCCCTCCCCCCACCCAGCTTACCTGTCTACCTGTCTCCTACCTCCCCCACCCTTGCCTGTCTCTCCTACTCAGATCAACCTGACCCCTCCCATGTTTTACAATAACAATGTATGTATAGGCTATTAGAACTGTCTGCCTCTCAGCCTGTCTCTCCTCCAATCCCACTGTTAGACGCCCCCCCCCCCCCCCCACCCTGGGGAGTAAATGTTCCTTAAATATGTGACGATTTAACCCTTTCACACATAGTGGTCACTACAGTGGACAGCTATTCAAATGCTGTTTTCTTGAATATGCATGGGTGTAGATCGCCTAGTTGCATACCAGCCACTACAGTGGACTCTTGTGTGTCACCCAATGCACTGCCAACCAGTGGCCAACCATTGTAAGAGCAGCCACAATTAGTCAGAGTAAGAACTGTAAAGCTCTGAAGACTGAGAATATTCAACACGTGTGACCACACAGATATCTGACTGAAATTGGAACTCTCCTATAACTGCCTAAGCGTGTGTTATTATGCCTATATTATATGGAGGACCTTTGATTTATGCACTGAGAATTATTCAATAAAGTTAATTGCATTTTTTATTTTTTATTTTTCTAACCTCTCCTTACTGCAGTCTGTGCTATTATTTGGACTGCTTTTTGATGAGCATTGGGCTTTGTATACTCCCTGGTATGTATCATTGTACATTGTATATTGTATGTATTGTTGTTTTTATTTCTCGGCATCATCGCAAATGAGGGTCACCCCTCATAAAGGTTAAATAAATATATGAATTGTATGTGCATTTGTTGTGTAGCTGTGTGTCTTTGTCTTAGGCAAGGCAAGGCAAGTTTATTTCTATAGCACAATACAGACACAAGGCCATTCAAAGAAGTGCTTTACAGGGGCATGAAATACATCAAGATTAAAATACATCAAGATTAAAATACATCAATAATAGACATAAGAAAAGTGAATGTAAATATGACTTTAACCTATTTCCATGGGACTCCAACCCACTGTGCAAACCAAACAGGACTTTAACCTATAAGCAGGAATAAGTATAATCCAAACGTATTCAATACAGTTTTTGGGGTAAACAAAGAAAGAATGTATGCTATTGCCTACTGCATGCTGACTAGATTATTTTTATGATCCGCTGAAATATGTTGAGTATAAAAAAAGAAAGAGTACGAGATTTGGAGTGTAGGGAAACACCACAACCTCGACTGGCCTAATATAAGTGTGTGTGTGTGCGTGTGTGTGTGTGTGTGTGTGTGTGTGTGTGTGTGTGTGTGTGTGTGTGTGCGTGTGTGTGTGTGTGTGTGTGTGTGTGTGTGTGTGTGTGTGTGTGTGTGTGTGTGTGTGTGTGTGTGTGTGCAGTGAGTGAGTCCACTGGTGCAAAACATGTTTTTCACCACTGCTGTCCTGTCATGTCTTCGTGCTGTGCTCGTGCCAGGAGGGGGTTGGCGGGTATTTATAGGCTGATAATGAGCATGAGTCCTTCAAGAGCACGTCGTCAACACACACACACACACACACACACACACACACACACACACACACTAAACTGAACCCCTAACCCATGTGAAGGGGGAGGTCCAGACAGACACACACACACACACTCACTCACTCACTCACTCACTCACTCACTCACTCACTCACTCACTCACTCACTCACTCACTCACTCACTCACTCACATCACACACACACACACACACACACACACACACACACACACACACACACACACACACACACACACACACACACACACACACACACACACACACACACACACTAAACTGAACCCCTAACCCATGTGAAGGGGGAGGTCCAGACAGACACACACACACACACACTCACTCAATAGGTTACTTTTCCTATTCAACCGCCCCACAATGCATTGCGTCTTTTCAAACTAGATGTGTTTTTTTATTATTCTTCATTGCTTCTGTATGCTTCAGTGTAAATGGTCCGACGAACATCGCATACACAATGGATGGTTAAGTAGACAGTATGTGTACATGTTGAGTATGTAGGAGGGAGGATGTTAGTAGGGCTTTTAGTATGTAGTATATACATGTTGAGTATGTAGGAGGGAGGACGTTATAGGGCTTTTAGTATGTAGTATATACATGTTGAGTATGTAGGAGGGAGGACGTTAGTAGGGCTTTTACAACATGTTCTCCCTCAGCATTGACTGTTATTTTGCACACCTGCCTACAATTACTGACCTGTTATATACTATCTATGATCACAAGGCTTTATGTCACTGTACCACTGGTCGACACCAGATGGAGACATTGCTTGTACCTTTAAATGAGTCTTCACTAAACAAAGTAAAATGGCTCCAACAGGACATTTTATTAAATGAATGGTTGTTATGTTATTGGTTTTATTAAAAACTTCAAAAGAGTTAAAGGTGGAGTCAGTGATTCTGGATAATGTGTGTATAGACAAAAAACACTATTGTTCAAAATAAGTCAGTATAAGTCAGTACTGTGTGTGCGCTGAAAACAAATCCAGTGTTAATACACACGCTAGGCTCTGTAAACAGGTATGTAAACAAAGCAAGCCCACTGAGCTAGAAACATCCCAGTTTACACATCCTAGGCCGTGTATTAACCGTATTAACACTGGATTTTTTTTCACCGCACACACAGTAAGGACAAGTAGCAGATTGTGAGGAGATAGTCCCTGATTTTGACAACAAGCGTTCTCCAGAATCGCTGACTCCACCTTTTTAAGTGCTACTATAACATGATCAGATGCTATACTTCCCCTTTAAAAGGTGCCGTGTGTAATATGACATCAAGGAAGTTCTAGAATGCAACGCTCCCTGGGTAACCCCAACCCTTTAGAATAATAACAGAAGCTACAGTGGCCTTCAAGGACAAGAACAATTCTAAATTTTAAACAATGCACCTGATGACATTCGAACTATGACACTTCCTAAATGGCGGCGACTGGTTTTGGTCCAAGAAATGGAGAAATATGGACATATATGAGACCCTTTTCTAAGAGAAAAATAATAATTCTAAAAAATAAAAAAAAAATCAGCTATAATGCACTAAATTAAATGTACTTATGGATATTATAATTACTTTCTTCAAAATCTGCTACGAAATAAAACCCAAAATTCTACACACTGCAGGTTTAAAACCCATCAATAAAAACTCTACAGGAGGTTTCTTGAAAAACAAATTGAGTTTATTTAGACAACAACATATAAACAACAGAAAAATACCCTGAATACTCAGGAACGGTATCTGGTACTTCGTTACGAAGCGTTCGTGGACATTTGTTCTTAGACACAGAAGAAACTCATTTAAAAAAAAACATCAACAGAAACAGACAGAGACAGAACTGCCCGTTGGAATTCCAGAAAGGTGAAAGCACCACCAAGTGTTGTCTTGTGCTGGGCCCAACGATTTGGCTCCAAGCTTTATAAACAAACAGTCACACGTCAGCCAAGGCGTGTGCACCCCCCTCCCTCCCCTCCCCTGTGTGTGTGTGTGTGTGTGTGTGTGTGTTCCCCTTTGAAAACAATTATTGAAAACCTTAGAAGAGACATGTGGAGCTTAACACCAATATCTTTTCAACACACACACACACACACACACAGTACGGACAGGTAGTTAGGCTAGATCATGAGGAGATATTCACCGATTTTGACAAAAAACGTATTTGTCAACAACCATTCTCCAGAATCCCCCTAGTATGCCTTTAACACCCAGCATTAGATTGTAAACAGAATGGACTTCTATCTAGACCACCCAACCCCCCCCCCCCCCCCATTATAACTGTCTGCCAGAGCAGGGAATGGCTAACCACGAGCAAACCTCCCTGACTTTATAAAAAAAAACATGAACATATTTCAGGACGCAGTGGTAAGTAAGAAATGAATGAACACGCTAGTTTCACTGTGACTCAAGCAAACATCCATCAGCTAGATAATGGGAAAAAAATGTTCAGGAATCACACTATCCCGTGTAACCCACACATAGGCTACACACACACGAATCCTCGTCACGTGGATTTTCATTTAAACATAGGAGGTTAGCTGGACTGTCGAAGTGACAATAGAGAATTGAAAAAAACTAAAAAATAACATTTGATAAAAAAAAAATCTTCAGGGGGTTATTTGCACGAGCCAGTTAAAAAAGAAAGGTGAAAAGGCTTCGGTGGATTGGCTCAAACGTCCACTGCCCCCCCCCCCCCCACTGCCCCCCCAACGTCTGACATTCAAACATAAACAACGCAGCCAGCTTGAAAAAAAACGCTGAAATTAGAAAAAAAACAGAGCTACCAGTCTTTGTGAGAGATTTAATTCGAAATAGTTTTTTTGTCCTTCTAAAATGTCCAACTGGTTCGCTCTTTTTGTCCTGTATCCTATCAGCACGGCATGCTATTGTCCGCCGCCGACACAGGCATGCCAGCGCCGGGCAAATCTCCACAGTCTTGCAGCCTCCTCACGGCTTCTTTCACCAAGTTCCCGGACAAAATTAGCTTCTGTAGCAACCGGTGTGGGTCGTCATCCGTATCCACGCCCAGCCTGCCGGTCTTTTTCTTGTTCCACGGTTTGATCTGACGGTCCCAGCAGCAGTCGTGGTCACTATTGTTGTTATTGCTCGGGATGTGGTAGGGGCTTGCTCTGCTGCTATTCGCCCAATGGCTGTGTTGTCCTCGGCGGCGGTTCCTAAGCCGCATGCAATGATCGCCACCTCCACTGAGTATGTTCGCCGGCTTTCCAGCGCTGTTCGCGGAGGTCGAGAGCCCGTGCAGACACGACACAGACACGGACACGGTCTTCTGGTGGCCGCCGCCGCCGACGCCGCTGTGGTTGTTGTTGTGTAGCTGAAGCGCCTCGCCTATTCTCGTCACCAGCGCGTCCACTTCCTTGGAGTCAACGGTGACAGATTGCTCAAGAAAAATGTAGTTCTCCTTCCGACACGGCATGATGGCGACTGTAATGTATCTATATGTGTAGTCGGCTTGAATATTCACCGTGTTGTAGCCGTGTTGTCGAGGTTTTTCTTGTCTGAAGTTTGAATGAAAGCCGATCGCTGGGCCAGTAATGCTTTCTGTCTCTCGCTCTCTCCTCACCACGCTCTCAGCTAGTCAGAACGAACGAACCGACAACCACCGAGTTGATTTGTAAACAATGGATGACGCGTTCTGGACTGAACCATTTTCCCTGCGAGAGAGAGGGGGGGTTCGATTCGTAAAGCAAAATAAAACGGCGCAGTTAAACAATGACCCCGTCCACAAATAATCACCAAACGTATATGTTATGAGGTAACAACTTGTATTTAACAGTTTTTGAGGTTATTTTTCTCGTCTACGGACTTTTTCCACGTGTAATATATTTCCCGCCACACCTCGCCACGTTGCGCCGATGGAACGCTCCAACCAAACGGACATTACATAACTGATAACTGTCTGCCGAGGCAAAACAAACAAAGCGAGATGTGTGCATAAAACAAAATGGTGAATTCTCCAATAATAGGCCTACATGTCATGTTTCTGCACGAGCACACGCTGAAATTGTAATATACGTCAAAAAATCATTAGATTTGTATCGTGTAACCACTTTGTTACCACCACAGTGTTGCACTAAATTCTGTCACCCAATAAAGGAATTCCAGGCTGTAAGCCTATTATCCTATTCTCTGGGATCACAATAGTATAATGATAATTTATAGAATAAAATAGTGTAGATGTGATGATAGATAGATAGATAGATAGATACAGATAAGACAGACAGACAGACAGACAGACAGACAGACAGAAACAGACAGACAGACAGACATAGATAGATAGATAGACATGACAGACAGACAGACAGGACATAGATGTACAGATAGATCCAGTGGATATATAATAGTTGATAAATGTTGTGAAGATAGATGCATGACAGACAGACAGACAGACAGATAGACAGATGAGAGAGAGAAGAAGAAAGAAAAGAAGACAGAACAGACAGACAGAAGACAGATAGACAGATAAGAAGATAGATAGATAGATAGATAGATAGATAGATAGATAGATAGATAGATAGATAGATAGATAATAGATAGATAGATAGATAGATAGATAGAATAGATAGATAGATAGATAGATAAAGAGGTGGTTATGTTGCAGTAAAAACAATAGGGTTGTAATTGTCACATAAATGATAAAAACAAGCAATGTAAGAAAGGGAGTCAGGACACAACATTATACATTACATTAACAGTCCTGAAATATATCTTCTTGCTGACCATAGCCTTATATGACTTAATAACACTTCATATTGGCATGTAGCCTTTAGACTATTTGTGTGAGCGAGTGGTCTCCAAAAGTAGTCATGCTATAAACTAAACTACGTCTAAATACATGGGTCCATGCAGTTAAAATATTTGGCTGTGAAGATATGCTGTGTGTGAGTACGTGTAGCCGCGCCTGGCTCTCAGTCACAATAGCAGCAACAGGGTGTGTAAACGTGCGCGAGGACACCGTGTACATTTCGGTTTCTGAGAAACAGCAGCCGGCGGTGAACCCGACGCTCTGGTCACACACACACACACACACACACACACACACACACACACACACACACACACACACACACACACACACACACACACACACACACACACACAGAGGGAGAGCTCACGTGTCCATATAAGGAGCTACTATCATTGTCCTCACATGGCACTGCAGCCAATCACAAGCTCCGCGCGGAGGTTTCCTCTGTGTGCACGTGTATGTGTGAGAGTTGTGTGTGTGTGTGTGTGTGTGTGTGTGTGTGTGCGTGTGTGTGTGTGTGTGTGTGTGTGTGTGTGTGTGTGTGTGTGTGTGTGTGTGTTGTGTGTGTGTGTGTGTCCTCTCTCTCTCTCTCTCAATTGGTCGCAGCAGTCGTCCAGTGAGGTTGTGGCAGTTGAGAGCGATACTAAAATGTGAAACCGAGGTAAACACTCATCAGACCCACAAACACGAAAACAGTTTGTTATAGTCCTCCTTCCAGTCTAAATAAGAAGCCTACACTGTTAGAAAAAAAGGTGCAATAGGGTTCTATATTTAACATCAAGGTTCTATATAGAACCCTATGGTTCTATATGTGTTACCAAAGAACCATCTGTCCAAAAAGGTTCTATAACATTTTACAAAGACAAAAGGGTTCTCAAATTGGAAAATCGACTTTATTTGTCCATTGCATAAGAAGGGAATTGTAAGGTTTGTTAATTAAAAAACAATTTTATAAATAATTAAAATCACGTTTTCAGACAATAAATGAATAACGAAGCCCAATAAATAAGTCAACATATAAGCTATGAGGCTATATAGGCCCATAAAATAAATAAAGTAGGCCTATAGCTTGTTTTTGTTTTTATATATCCTTTCAATTATACATTAAGATTGCTGTCTGTGTTCTCATTGCCAATTTTAGTTTAATTTTAATTGTTGTTTATGTCATTTTAAACTGTATTTTTCATCAAATGTATTTAAGTGGCTTTTGGCAGCATATCAGGCCACTATTGTAAATAAGATAATACATTTTAATCGCCTATTAACCAAAGATGAAATTGTATACAGCGTGAAAATAAAGTAATTGGTTTGAATAATTTCATGTAGCCTATCTACCATTATTCACTGAGATATTTACATGAATAGTGCATTTGAGATTTAAGAAAATGTTCACATGTAATATTTCACATATGGGCTGCATTCCAATACGCATACTTAGCTACTATTTAGTAATGGTAGACAAAAGATTTAGGATGTCCCCAATACATACACGTCAATTATAGTATGCTGAAATTACATACATGCCCCACTAACTCCAATAGCATTTAGGAGTATTCGTCTTTATTCTTGACATTTCTCGACATAATGGAAAAAAAAGTCTTCCTTATCTGATTTTTTTTTCTCTCCTGTCTGTGGCCCCTAAAATTCTTCTGTACTTTAGTATGTAGTGTAGTAAAAAGAAAGAGTATGTGATTCGGAACGCAGGGTAGGCTATTTGTGTACACTTGTTGTCAAAATCAGTGAATATCTCCTCCTCTAAAAAAATCAAGTTAATACACAGCCTAGGCTCTGTAAACTGGCATGTTGCGTCTGTGTAAAAACAACCAGCAATGAGACGTATATACAGGTGAAACTCATATTTTGAGAATATCATGTCAAATTAATTGGAATTGAGGCAAGAATTCATTCAAAAGGGCCCAAACCAAGTACTGAGTACATATGGATGATTATACTTTATAGAGGGCCGACATTTCTGTATTTAAAATCCCTTTTTTATTGATTTCATGTAATATTAAAATGTTCTGAGATTTTGAATGTGGGGTTTTAAATAACATAATAAATAAAATATAAAAATAAGCTTGAAAGTACCATTAATAAATACAATTATAAAAATACAGCTTGAATATCTACTTTACAATAAATGAGTCTTATATCAATTATTATTTTCACCTTTTAAGTTGAATACTGAATAAAGCAACTTTCGGGCATGTTGAAAATTTTACGAGTTTCACAGTAATGCAACACAAGTGCAAGGCGCAGTATAATACATATGTTAATGTATGTCAGCATGTAGCATACGGCAACAAGAACACGATGCTGTTGTGGATGCAGGCCTTTGTTAGCACTGAGAAAGAGAATATTGAAAGACGTGGGATGACAATCAGCTTCCTGCACTTTACAGTCCTTTCAAGTGAGTTTGGCGTGGACTGGGTGACAACTTGGCTAGCTTTCAGTCGCTTTGCATGTGTGTTGTGTGTGTGTGTGTGTGTGTGTGTGTGTGTGTGTGTGTGTGTGTGTGTGTGTGTGTGTGTGTGTGTGTGTGTGTGTGTGTGTGTAGTGTGTGTGTGTGTGTCTGTGTTGTGTGTGTGTGTGTGTGTGTGTGTGTTGTGTGTGTGTGTGTGTGTGTGTGTGTGTGTGTGTGTGTGTGTGTGTGTCTGTGTGTGTGTGTGTGTGTGTGTGTGTGTGTGTGTGTGTGTGTGTGTGTGTGTGTGTGTGTGTGTGTGTGTGTGTGTGTGTGTGTGTGTGTGTGTG
>CM047509.1:31314171-31319171 GCA_026122265.1 Ammodytes dubius
GTGGCCGACCAGTAATCATGAGGTCTCTGGTTCCTCCTCCCAGTAACCATGAGGTCGCTGGTTCGATCCCCGGCACCGGACAGGAGGGTGTTAGTTGTAAAAATTGTGTCTACGGTGCCCACCATCTCTACCATTGTGTCCTTGAGCAAGACACTTAACCCCAAAACTGCTCCAGGGGCGCTGTACTATGGCTGACCCTGCGCTCTGACCCCCTCCGAAGTGTGGTAACTTGAGAGGGGATATGCGAAAAGACGAATTTCAATGTGCCTCGTGTACAACTGACAAAGAAAGATAACTTAACTTATATTGGTCCAGTCAAAAGAAGTGTGAGTGAACACAGCATTATGCGCCAACATGAATGAAATCCCACCGCCTGCCCTGGTCTGTCTGGACCTTGTATATATCCCCCTCTAGTGGCGATCAGTCCAAACTACAACTAAAGGCAAACTGTACTGAACACACAATGAGAAGGCTTCACACACACACACACACGCACACGCACACGCACACACACACACACACACACACACACATACACACACACTTTAACCTAACTGGGCTTAAACCTTGAAGACATGTGTCAGGAAATGAAAAAATCAGCTTGTTTAGTAAGATGAGGAGTTGGCAATTAAATACCAGATACAATCATCAAGGGGATTGTATGGACTGACTGAAGAAAGGCCGTCTCGCTTCAGTAGACTTAGCAAACAGTGAACACTTGAAGCTGGGGTATGTGATTTCTGATTGGTCAAAGTTAACATGAGCTGTACACTTTGACCAATCAGAGCGAGGCTACGATTCTCTGTTCTTATTGGCTGTTGGGACTGTCCATTCACTTTGGCACGACTTTGTTGGTGTGTAGAGCGTGTCAGGGAGGGACCATAGGGGAGGGACCAAAGAGAACAAGTGGAGCGGTTGAGGTATTTGGATTCAAATCTCTATCCCATCTGCCATTTTCTCCCCAAATCCTCCACCCCAGCTTTAAATTGTCATGTCCCTCACCTAATGTTATGTTTCTCACCTGTCTTGTCCTGTACTGCATCACGTAAATAAAAAATAAATAAATAAAATAAATATATGTTGATGTAGCCCATCTGCTTCATTGGTCGTGTTTTGCGTTCAGAGATGGTATTCTGCCTACCCTGAGTGGTTATTTGAGTTACTGTTGCCTTTCTATCATTGTTGAGTCAAAAGGCAAGTAAGCTAAAGAAAAGAAATCATGACACCCGGAGGACAAGTGGGGCAGTGTATTGACTCCCTAGTAAGGAGAGGAAAGTCCCCAAAAGCAGCTCCAGCTGATTAGCTGAGTGAGATCACCTGCCTGCAGCTTTTTCAGCAGGATCACTCAGGTTGCGTTCCGAATGGCATACTTTCTACTATATAGTATGTAGAAAAAAGATTTAGGATGTCCCGATTCTTGTGGCCAGATTTAGGATGGTTAGAAGTACCCGGATGTCCTACTTCATGGGGCCAAGATTGTTAGTGTTGAAAACTGCATCCTATTTGGGCGATTCTGACCCACAATCCAGTGCGCACGTGAAGTGACGTAACATCGACGAAGCCTATAGGTCCATGTTATGAAAACAAACGGGGATGCGACGGATATAAAAGCAAGAGGCAAGATCAAGGCGCAATGTTATGATGAAATAAGAGAGAAAAGTATGTCCCAATAGTATGTCTACTGCATCCTAACTAGATTCTTTTTATCGTCGGATGTAGTATGTAGAATAGAAAAAAGAAAGAGTATGCGATTCGGAACGCAACCACTCTCTGCACTCAGTGGGGATTCAGACAACAGAAGAGAAAGAACTATCCAGCTTGGGTCAAACCATGAAAGGCTACTGGTATGGATGAACCAAAATTATGAATTGTGTATATTATTTATCATTATTTATGTTAAAATATGGCTAAACCATTTAAGAGATTTGTTTGGTGAACGTAATTATGGTTGTGCATTTCTGCTTGTGTTTAAAGGTTTTCAACCTAATAATTCCTGCCACAAGAAATAAAAGTGAGAAAAGGAAAAGAGTTGTCCCATTGCTTTCTTCATGGTTGGCCAGGCCATTTTCAAGTTTGGGCAGAAGCTGGACAAAGTAAACCCCATAATAACTTGACAATCATCTTCATCAATACATTTATTTTAGTTTATTTGACCTTTATTTATACTGGAGATATCACTGAGGGGTGACCCTCGTTTACAATGATGTCGAGAAACAAAAATAACAATACAAACACAATACACATTGCAAATACATCAAATACACAACAAGCTGGTAAAGAGAAACATTTTAGACAGAGGTGTAGAGTGGCTGGAAATAAAATAAAATTGGTAAAAGTACAATATGGCCTAATTAAAACAGTTACAGGTAGAGTTTAGTAGATTTAAGATAGTTTGTTTAAATTGGTTAAAGGAAAAGTAAAGAAGATATGAATAGACGAATGTTACGTGCAGCAACTAAACCCGTTCAAAAGAGTTTGAGAGGTTATTGTATCCCTGCGTTCCAAATCACGTACTCTTTCTTTTTACTACACTACATACTAAAGTGCTTTTTCTTTTTACTACACTACATACTAAAGTACAGAAGAGTTTTAGGGCCCTAGACAGGAGAGGAAAAAAAATCAGATAAGGCAGTTTTTTTTTTCATTATTTCGAGATAAAATGTCAAGAATAAAGACGAATACTGCAAAATGCTATTGGAGTTAGTGGGGGCATTTATGTATTTTCAGCATACTACAATTGAAGTTCATTGTATTGGGACATTCTAAATCTTTTTTTCTGGCATACTAAATAGTATGGAAGTATGGGGACTGGAACGCAGGGTATGTTTTTTTATTCCCTTATGTTATTGGGGGAAATAATGAGATGACATAAAAAACAACACAAATGATGTGGGCATTACTGTTGCACAAAATCCTACACGGGTGCTGCTGACTCACACACACACACACACACACACACACACACACACACACACACACACACACACACACACACACACACACACACACACACACACAGACATCATACTGTCCGCTGATTTGGCAAATTTCTGTCTGATTTGGCTTCGTCTGCCTGAACGTGTCACATCGGACTTTGTCTCATGTACACAAAAACACACAGGAAGGCCATCATGCGTGTAGTTCAGATGCCTGATGTGAGTGTGGTGTGTGTGTGTGTGTGTGTGTGTGTGTGTGTGTGTGTGTGTGTGTGTGTGTGTGTGTGTGTGTGTGTGTGTGTGTGTGTGTGTGTGTGTGTGTGTGTGTGTGTGTGTGTGTGTGTGTGTGTGTGTGTGTGTGTGTGTGTCACATCAGTGTGTGACGTGTGTTGCTCGCTGACCGTCTGTCTATTCTCATCGCACAGATTCGATGTTTTCTGCTCCAGAATCACTTCTATCTGTGTGTGTGTGTGTGTGTGTGTGTGTGTGTGTGTGTGTGTGTGTGTGTGTGTGTTGTGTGTGTGTGTGTGTGTGTGTGTGTGTGTGTTCCATGAGTGAGTGTTTAGTGAGTTAGCTGTTCTATTGTCGGTTCTCCTCTCCATCACTTTGTTCTCGGGTGAACTATCTTAAAAACAAATCCACGGTTTGACATGGAACCAGAGAATGTTTACCTCTGTTTGAAAATAAATAAAAATGGTAATAATGTTATTATTATTATTATTACTGAATCAGTAACTTCTTTTAAACCTGCAGTGTGTAGAATTTTGGGTTTTATTTCCTAGCAGATTTTGTAGAAAGTAATTATAATATCCATAAGTACATTTAATTTAGTGCATAATAGCTGAAACAAATGTTTTGTATTATTTATTTTTCCCTTAGAAAGGGTCTCATTATGTCCATATTTCTGCATATCTTGGACCAAGGCCTAATGGCCGCCATATTGAAAGTGTCATAGTTGGAATGTCATCAGATGCATTGTTTAACATTTAACAACACTGCACCTTTAATTAATGTTCCCTTATCGTAAAGTGTTGCCGAAAAAAGGTAAGACGATCGGCATCTCCTGTAAAAAGATATTGATTTTTCTGGGGCGCTCCGGTGGTGTAGTGGATAGAGCGTGTACCATATTAACTCCAGCCTTCGTTGCAGTGGTTGCGGGTTCAAATCTGACCCGTGGACCTTTACTGCAGGTCATCCCCCCTCTCTCTCTCTCTCTCTCTCTCTCTCTCTCTCTCTCTCTCTCTCTCTCTTCTCTCTCTCTGTCTCCCCATTTCAACTCTGTACTGTCTAATAAAAAGCTTGAAAATGCCAAAAAATTATCTAAAAAATAAAAAAAATATATTGATGATCAAATCCAACTGAGCACGTTAAAACGGCCAGGATTTAACAGGCCAATTACAGAAGCTAAACTAGATAAAACAATAACTGAAAACCTTTTTGATGCTACTGGCTCTCAGAGAAGTGTCATGATCCTGCTTGGGCCTCAAGTGTTGGGCCCTTGTGTTGTTTTTTTCCCCTTTATAATTTTTCAGCTTGACAACCACCCTAATATCTTACCTATGGGTGTCTTCTAACTAAAACAATAGGGTGACAGCTTGTAACAAAACATGTCCGCAAAAGTCTTAACGGAAGCCCTTTTCAGAATTGGCCCCCTGACTACTTTACCCTTCTGGTGTAATTGCAGGGTTGGAGTCAGGTGTGAGACAAATGTATGTACGGGACAAATTTATTTGTGATTTTGGGCTATACAAATACAACTGATTTGATTTGATTTGATTTGATTTGATTTGATTTGATTTGATTTGATTTGATTTGATTTGATTTGATTTGATTTGATTTGATTTGATTTGATTAGGTGTGCTGGAGTCAGTTACCAGCATTCACAGCTGCCATCAATCATCAGTCAACTGCTCTTCATATACCCGGCCCTTCCTTCCAGACACTGCCAGATTGTAAACTCTGTTACCCAGTCAGTAACTCTCCAGCCACCTAGACCTTTTGTAGTTCCGCCTGCATTTAGCTTGTTGATAAATTCTGTTCTCTTTTTGCCACAGTCTCCCAGCC
>CM047509.1:31331671-31334171 GCA_026122265.1 Ammodytes dubius
GACAAGCCGTGATTCAGGTCGAAGTGTCGGATAGAAATGACAACATCCCCCGGTTCGTCGGTGGGAACCAGACGATAGGTGTGGATGAGTTGACGCCGCTTGGCACCACGCTGGCTCGATTTGACGCCAAAGACAGGTAAGCAGGAAACACGCGCACACACGCACGCGCGCACACACACACACACACATACACACACACACACACACACACACACACACACACACACACACACACACACACACACACACACACACACACACACACACACACACACACACACACACACACACACACACACACACACACACTTTAACACTGTGCGCTACTTTGCACAAACATGTTTTTTCTATATTTTTTTATACCGACGTTTTTTTTTATTGAATGACAAAGTGGAATAGTGCAGATAAAGTTAGACGCAAAGCTGAACACACGCACACACACACACACACACACACACACACGCACACACACACACACACACACACACGCAACTAAGCACACGCTCTCTCACACACACATAGCAAACATCACAAGACAAAAAACTACATATTGTAAAAATAATTAAAAACTATATTTGTATTGGGCTAAAATATATGAATGAACACCAGTGTAGCTGGGTGGTTGTTCTGACAGGTTGAGTTGAAATGAATGTGAGTTGAATTTGTGTAGGCCTATTGGACTGCTGTTTGTCTATTTATGTTATTTTCTACCTCGTACTGCTTTTTATAGTATTTATTCAAATGATTTATTACTGCGAACTGGAACTGTAAACTAAATTGCCCTTCTTGGGATAAATAAAGCTTTTTCTGATTCTGATTCTGATTCTGATGTTGTTGGCCAGATGAGGTGAGATAAACCTTTTAGCATTTTGTCTCGCTGCACAATGATAGACAGGCTAATAAAAACAGATAGTATGCTATGGAAAGTAGTATGCTAGTAGTATGATAGTATGCCCTGTCTGTAGCCTATGTATGTTGAGCCGTGTATGAAAAGATTTCCTGTCACGGTAATCAGACAATAACGGTTTCTAAATTTGAATCTGATTTTTTTAATTTTTTAATTTTTATTATTACTATTATTATTATTTTTTTCACTAATTTATTTTGTTTATTTATTTATTTTTATATGTATTTAATTTAATTTTTATTCATTCATTTTTAATTAAAAAAAATTATGTTACTTATTTATTTATTTACTTAATTATTAACTTTTTTTTTTTTTTTTTTTGCCTAATTATACATTTTCTTCCGTGTAATTAGTGACGCACAGAGGAATGGGCGCGTCACGTTCTTCGCGTCACCAGAGTGTCGGCTGCTGCACGTGGAGCCAGGAAGCGGCCGGGTGAGGCTGGTCGGCTCGCTGTTAGGAGTCCGCACGCTCAGTCTGCGCATGTGCGTGAAGGACGGAGGAAATATGGCGCTGATAGGTGAGTCCGTGGTTGCGTTCCGAATCGCATACTCTTTCTTTTTTCTATTCTACATACTACATCCGACGATAAAAAGAATCTAGTTAGGATGCAGTAGACATACTATTGGGACATACTTTTCTCTCTTATTTCATCATAACATTGCGCCTTGATCTTGCCTCTTGCTTTTATATCCGTCGCATCCCCGTTTGTTTTCATAACATGGACCTATAGGCTTCGTCGATGTTACGTCACTTCACGTGCGCACTGGATTGTGGGTCAGAATCGCCCAAATAGGATGCACTTTTCAACACTAACAATCTTGGCCGCATGAAGTAGACCATCCGGGTATTCTAACCATCCTAAATCTGGCCACAAGAATCGGGACATCCTAAATCTTTTTTCTACATACTATATAGTAGAAAGTAGGCTATGCGATTCGGAACGCAACCCGTCTGTCTGTCTGTCTGTCTGTCTGTCTGTCTATCTATCTATCTATCTATCTATCTATCTATCTATCTATCTATCTATCTATCTATCTATCTATCTATCTATCTATCTATCTATCTATCTATCTATCTATCTATCTATCTATCTATCTATCTATCTATCTATCTATCTATCTATCTATCTATCTATCTATCTATCTATCTATCTATCTATCTATCTATCTATCTATCTATCTATCCACCCTGATAGTAAACAAACATACTTCGCTCCAGCCCTCCCCTCTCCCCCACACACACACGCCCCCCCCCCCCCCCCCTCCACACACACACACACACACACACACTAACATCACCTCTCTCTTCTGTGTAGGTGACCCAGTGTACCTGATAGTAAACATCCAGCCCTCCAGCCCCCCCCCTGCCCCCCCCGGCGGCCTCGTGGGCTGGCAGACGAGCTGAGCCTCACGGTGACTGTCCCAGAGCACCTCTCCATCGGGGACCTGATATACACCGTGCCAGACCACACATACGACAGGCGCTGGTTCCAGGTAATATATCATGGATTTATGTGAGGGGGAAAATCAATTTTTTTTTTTTTTTTTAATTTGTATTATAATTTTTTGGGGGGGATCAACTTTTTTATTT
>CM047509.1:31344171-31346671 GCA_026122265.1 Ammodytes dubius
TTTTTTTTGCCCTTTTTCAAATATGTTATGGGGATATTTTTGGATCATTTTTTACTGGCAATTTCCTAGCCTGGTCCTGTGTGTGTGTGTGTGTGTGTGTGTGTGGTGTGTGTGTGTGTGTGTGGTGTGTGTGTGTGTGTGTGTGTGTGTGTGTGTGTGTGTGTGTGTGTGTGTGTGTGTGTGTGTGTGTGTGTGTGTGTGTGCCATCGTACTTCATTTCATTTGTACAGAAGGTCTGGAATCGCTCAATTGACAAACGTTAACTCACTTGAAGGCGGGTGTCTGTTGAAGTTTAAAACTATTGGATCTGCCCAGTGCCACTCTGGATCTGCCAACCAATCGCACAACTAGTATGGTGGAAAAAAGATTTAGGATGTCCCGATTCTCGTAGCCAGATTTAATATGGTTAGAAATACCCAGATGTGTCTACTACATCTGGGCCGAGAATTTTAGTGTTGATAACAGCATGCTATTTGGGGCGATTCTGACCCACAATCCAGTGCGCACCAGAAGTGACGTCACATCGACGGAGCCTCCATATGAAAACAAACGGGGATGAGATGGATATAAAAGCAAGAGGCAAGATCAAGGCGCAATGTTATGATGAAATAAATAAGGAAAAGTATGTCCAAATTGTGGCATACTGCATGTTAACTAGATTATTTATATGTTTAGATGTAGTATGTAGAATAGAAAAAAGAAAGAGTATGAGATTTGGAACGCAACCTTAATCTTCTGCTTCATTTCAAGTCAAGGTCGCGGTGTGAACAGAGTTGGTTGTGTGTGTGTGTGTGTGTGTGTGTGTGTGTGTGTGTGTGTGTGTGTGTGTGTGTGTGTGTGTGTGTGTGTGTGTGTGTGTGTGTGTGTGTGTGTGTGTGTGTGTGTGTGTGTGTGTGTGTGTGTGTGTGTGTGTGTGCGCGTGTGTGTGTGTAGGAAAGTACTACTGATGCCTGGCTGTGTGTTAGAAGGTCTGTTCTTGAGGGAGAGTCCGTGGGGAAATGTTGATCCCTGTCCTACTAAATCCTGCTCAGTTGGTTGTGTGTGTGTGTGTGTTCGTGTGCGTGTGTGTGTGTGTGTGTTCGTGTGTGTGTTAACCTTCCCTTAAAGATTAAATTATTCTTAATCCATAATCTGTCTGCTTTAAAGTAGCTACGAGGAACTTTTAAAAATATTTCTGAAACGGTCTAATTTTTTCCTCTGATGATCATTAATTACATGTAAAAGCAAACAAGATCATCAGTGCAAAGAATTATATTTTATTTTTATATAGTTTTTCTTAATGCCAATATGAGAAAGTGGGGAAATGCACCTGTTGGAAGACCAAGAAGAAGAAGAAGTACTATAGAATAAATAACTAAATACATCTTCACCTCATCACTTGATATTGTGGAAAGACTTGAGGCAGTGGTGGATGATGCCATCTTTAGTAACTATAGCTTCTTGTCCTTGAAGGCCACCGTAGCTTCTGTAAATTCTCCCCAGAGGTGAGGGGTTAGCAAGGGAGCGTCAGTATATGAGTTCACTTTAAACTAACTACCGCTCTCCACAAATGTCTTCCAAAAATATTCAGAGTTCCAAACATCAAATGAAACTGGTCCTCTGTATTGACACACTGACCTGCATACACACACACACACACACACACACACACACACACACACACACACACACACACACACACACACACACACACACACACACACACACACACACACACACACACACACACACACACACACACACACACACCTTTTCCTGGTAATCCAATATGAAGCAGGTTTGCGTTTGCGACACCATTGCCTCAAATCAGCTCTGACAGAACGACTGCCACCCCTGCTCTTACACCCCGAGGGTCCTACACGTGTGTGTGTGTGTGTGTGTGTGTGTGTGTGTGTGTGTCTGTGTGTCTGTGTGTGTGTGTGTGTGTGTGTGTGTGTTTGTCTAGTCTTCGCAACCAGACCAGCCACCACGGTCTTCTAACACCTAGTTGAGCTCTGTGTGTGTGTGTGTGTGTGTGTGTGTGTGTGTGTGTGTGTGTCTGTCTGTCTATATTTGGTATGTTTGTGTGTGTGTCTGTGTGTGTGTGTGTGTGTGTGTGTGTGTGTGTGTGTGTGTCTGTCTGTCTATATTTGGTGTGTGTGTGTGTGTGTGTGGGTTCAGTGACCTTCTCATAACTGTTTTGTTTGTTCACTTGTGCGTGTTCCTTTGTGTGTGTGTCTGTGTGTGTGTGTGTGTGTGTGTGTGTGTGTGTGTGTGTGTTTATACTTGTATTTTTATTTTCATTTGATCCTTAGTGTTTTGAACAAACATGAATTTGATATGAGTTACACGCTTGTTGTCAAAATCACTTTCTGGTCAAAATCAGTGAATATCTCCTCATGATCCGCTACCTGTCTGTACTGTGTGTGTGTACTGAAAATAATCTGGTGTTAATACACAGCCTAGGCTCTGTAAACATGCATGTTGTTAGCTATGGTGGGCCCCTTTTGTTCACATACCA
>CM047509.1:31359171-31361671 GCA_026122265.1 Ammodytes dubius
AAACATGAAGACCAAGAGAATAATGAAGCAGAACAAAGAAGAAACTCTGTGTGTGTGTGAGACTCTGTGTGTGTGCGTGTGTGTCTGTCTGTCTCTCTCTCTCTCTGTGTGTGTGTGTGTGTGTGTGTGTCTGTCTGTCTCTCTCTCTCTCTGTGTGTGTGTGTGTCTGTCTCTCTCTCTCTCTCTCTCTCTCTCTCTCTCTCTCTCTCTCTCTCTCTCTCTCTCTGTGTGTGTGGTGTGTGTGTGTGTGTGTGTGGGTGGTGTGTGTGTGTGTGTGTGTGTGAGTGTGTGTGTGTGTGTGTGTGTGTGTGTGAGTGTGTGTGTGTGTGTGTGTGTGTGTGTGTGTGTGTGTGTGTGTGTGTGCGTGTGTGTGTGTGTGTGTGTGTGTGTGTGTGTGTGTGTGCGTGTGTGTGTGTGTGTGTGTGTGTGTGTGTGTGTGTTCTACATCACAGCCTGCGGTTCTGCTGCTGCAACTTTTAGCCCCGATGTCCATCCGGCCTCGATTACAGCGGAGCCCGGCAGGCTTGCATCACACACACACACACACACACACACACACACACACACACACACACACACACACACACACACACACACGCACACACACACACACACACACACATAAAGCCTGCAGCCTCTTCCTGAGTGTGTGTGTGTGTGGTTGTGTGTGTGTGTGTTAGTGTGTGTGGTTGTGTGTGTGTGTGGTTGTGTGTGTGTGTGTTAGTGTGTGTGGTTGTGTGTGTGTGTGTGTTAGTGTGTGTGGTTTGTGTGTGTGTGTGCGTGAGTGTGTGGTTGTGTGTGTGTGTGTGTGTGTGTGTGTGTGTGTGTGTGTGTGTGTGTGTGTGGTTGTGTGTGTGTGTGGTTGTGTGGTTGGGGTGTGTGTTAGTGTGTGTGTGTGCATGAGTGTGTGGTTGTGTGTGTGTGTGTGTGTGTGTGTGCTTTGCCTGCTTTGCTCTCCTCTCTGCTCCTCCCTGATCGGACAAAGATTTGCAACATTTAGCGTTTCACCTCCTCTCCTCTCCTGCTCATCCCTCCTTTTTTCTTTTCTCTTTTTAAGTCTCAATTCTGTCTGCGAGAAACTTCATTTAACATTCAAAACGTTCAGCAGCCTTCATACATTCATAGCATCATTCAACTTTCCAAATCGCATTAGTAGTGGAGGTCTCTCTCTCTCTCTCTCTCCCTCTCTCTCTCCATCTCTCCCTCTATCTCTCTCTCTCCCTCTCTCTCTCTCTCTCTCTTTCTATCTCTCTCTCGCTCTCCCTCTCTCTCTCCATCTCTCCCTCTATCTCTCTCTCTCCCCCTCTCTCTCTCTCTTGGGGGTGGTAGGATGGCCTAGAGGTAAGGTGGCCGACCAGTAACCATGAGGTCTCTGGTTCCTCCCAGTAACCATGAGGTCTCTGGTTCCTCCCAGTAACCATGAGGTCTCTGGTTCCTCCTCCCAGTAACCATGAGGTCTCTGGTTCCTCCTCCCAGTAACCATGAGGTCTCTGGTTCCTCCTCCCAGTAACCATGAGGTCGCTGGTTCCTCCTCCCAGTAACCATGAGGTCTCTGGTTCCTCCTCCCAGTAACCATGAGGTCTCTGGTTCCTCCCAGTAACCATGAGGTCTCTGGTTCCTCCTCCCAGTAACCATGAGGTCTCTGGTTCCTCCTCCCAGTAACCATGAGGTCGCTGGTTCGATCCCCGGCACCGGACAGGAGGGTGTTAGTTGTAAAACTAGCAGAAGCTGGTATCGTGTCTAGGGTGCCCACCATCTCTACCATTGTGTCCTTGAGCAAGACACCTAACCCCAAAACTGCTCCAGGGGCGCTGTACTATGGCTGACCCTGCGCTCTGACCCCCTCCGAAGTGTGGTAACCTGAGAGGGGATATGCGAAAAGACAAATTTCAATGTGCCTCGTGTACAACTGACAAATAAAGATAACTTAACTAGTTTTAGAAATATTCAGCTTTATTTGGAGGCATGTAAAAATCAACAATTTTTTGAGATTCTACAATGGAAGCGGATGGGACGGAATGTTGGCAGGGACCCAACAGTTACTAGCCTGCCTACTTCCACTCAATTTTCATTTCCCTTCAGTAGTCAGTCTGGGTCCGCGGCATATTCGCAGGTTTTTCTCAGCCATATTTTTGGCTGTCCAATCAGCGAACAGAGGGACTGGCTGAGAACAATGACGTTGAGTTTCAGTTGTAGTCAGAAGCCGGCGCATGACATACATCACGACCAAACGTTATGCGATTGGTTGGCAGATCCAGAGTGGCACTGGGCAGAACCAATAGTTTTAAACTTCAACAGACACCCGCCTTCAAGTGAGTTAACGTTTGTAAATTGAGCGATTCCAGACCTTCTGTACAAATGAAATGAAGTACGATGGTCTGGTAGGACCAGGCTAAATGAAGTACGATGGTCTGGTAGGACCAGGCTAAATGAAGTACGATGGTATGGTAGGACCAGGCTAAATGAAGTACGATGGTCTGGTAGGACCAGGCTAAATGAA
>CM047509.1:31386671-31391671 GCA_026122265.1 Ammodytes dubius
AAGTCACACCTAAATTAATTTTCTAAACTAATATTCATTGTCAATTCAAAGCATCACATTGATGTAATGTTGACATATAACTAAGGGAAATACAGCTGTATTTCATGATTATTTTGTATCTCTATCTCTCCCTCTCCCTCTTTTTTTACATTTGTTTTACTAAACTAAGATTTAGGAACAATCTGTATCAACGTGCCAATCTCATAAACCCTACATAATATCTTAGCCTTTCCACAAAGCCACATGTGATTTTAATGTGTCAAGTTTGCAGTTTCCGATTTTATTGTATAGGTCCTGAAGTAGGCCTAGCCGTATACGCACTGATTGACAGTTGAAAAAGAACAGGGGCCTGTTTCAGGTAGCTGGTTTTGAGGCAACCCAGAGTTTGTTCGCTCTGAGTTAGTGGAAACTCTGGGTTTCCCGTTTCAGGTAGCAGGTTCAGCGCGACCAAGAGTCAGTTACTGCGGCAACATACGCCGTGGGTCTAACCTGCTCGGGAGGTGGTTAGACCTACCCGAGTTTGTTTTCACTTTACGCTGCAGCTCCGACTGAAGAAGGAGTGTCACTGTCACACGCGTCCCTGTACAGTTTGAAGCAAAATCACTCCACAGAAATCTCCATCGGGATGTTTTTATCATTTCCTGATGATTTTACGTTTGACCGATCATTTATCTGATCAGTAGCCTTGTTCTCAGCCCTCGGTCCGTTCATATAGGCGGCCACCTTACACATCGTGACATGCTCTACATTCAGATTAATAAACCTATTTGTATTTTATGCTTTTTAACGTCTGTGCCACTGAACAGATTTATGTCAGGTGGATTCGTGTAACGCTGCGGCTGCACGCGATTGTTACTGTTCACTTGTGCGATCCTAAAGTCACAGACGAGCCCTTTTATATTCATATTATAGCCTAATATGAATATAAAAATTACATAAATAATTATATAATAATTTAAACTGTGATCACTTGAGGAAAATGGATCGGATAATAAATCAATCAGGCTCTTCAATGGAAACTGTCACCTTATGTGTCAGACGTTAATGTCTTTCACTCCCCATTTAAAAGAAGCGACAGCCTGTTTACTGCACAGTGGGCTATTAGGCTACAGCTTCCCAAATACAGCGAATATAAAACACTGTCAGAAATGCTGTGCCGCGCCAGCTTTATTACTTTACTGCTGATATGCGTAACTTTTTAAAATGGACTATGTACTATATATTTTTTCTGAATTGCCGAGGAGATTAGATCAGAGTTATGTGACAATATACCCGTTAATTCTTCTCCATAGGCTACCATAAGCTCATTCGTTAATATTTCTAACTCCAGTGGGAGGAGCGGAGAAGTTTTTTTTTCTTTTTTTGAGAAGTGGAGAAGTGGGAGGATCACGCATTTGTTTCTTCTGTTTCCATGGTGAATCATGTTATCAGCGATCCATTGACGATGGCTTTTATATGCACACGCTCCACCCAGAGTGAACACGCTCAGAGTTGATTAACCCAACGCTGATCCACTGTTCTGAAACCGAAAACCCAGAGTTGCTTATCAACCCTGCGCTCTGAGTTAACCAACTCAGAGCGTATGATTAAACCCAGAGTATGTAAAACCAGCTACCTGAAACAGGCCCCAGGTCCTAAGCATCAGTTTGATGGAAACGTTGTGGTGTTTGAAAGAGTTTAAGCAGTAGGCCTAGTGAATGTAAATACATCGGGGAAGGGCCGACGGTGACTCGGGGTGCAGCAGCATATTCCATCGGAGACTGGATTGTTTCGCCAGCGTACACACAGTACGGAGATATAAATAACATCATAAAATAAACTGTGTGTCAATCTGCATTCTTGGAAGGCTCTTCAGACTGATGAAATATGCGCCTACGACTCCCACGCGACCCTGTTTGTTTACTGTGTGTGTGTGTGTGTGTGTGTGTGTGCGTCTGTGTGTGTGTGCGTGTGTCTGTGTTTGTTTACTGTGTTTGTGTGTGTGTGTGTGTGTGTGTGTGTGTGTGCGTGTGTGTGTGTGCGTCTGCGTTTGTTTACTGTGTGTTTGCGTGTGTGTGTGTGTGTGTGTGTGTGTTTTACTCTGTGCGTCTGTGTGTGTGTGTATGTGTGTGTGTGTGTGTGTGTGTGTGTGTGTGTGTGTGTGTTTTACTCTGTGCGTCTGTGTTGTTTGTGTGTGTGTGTTTGTGTGTGTGTGTGTATGTGTGTGTGTGTGTGTGTTTGTTTACTGTGTTTGTGCAAATATGTGTTTTGATCAGATTATGAAAACACATGGAGAGGCTCATTAAGTATTTAACAGGCAAAATGAAATGTTTCTGGGACATGCATTTATTTACCACTGGGGAAAGTGTGTGTGTGTGTGTGTGTGTGTGTGTGTGTGTGTGTGTGTGTGTGTGTGTGTGTGTGTGTGTGTGTGTGTGTGTGTGTGTGTGTGTGTGTGTGTGTGTGTGTGTGTGTGTGTGTGTGTGTGTGCGTGTGTGTGTGTGTGCGTGTTCAATGTTATTCTGCGAAAATGAATGAAGCAGGCTAGAAATAGACCTCTGTTTAGCCTGTTTGTGTGTCTGTGTGTTTTTGTGTGTGTGTGTGTGTGTGTCTGTGGTGTGTGTGTGTGTGTGTGTGTGTGTGTGTGTGTGTGTGTGTGTGTGTGTGTGTGTGTGTGTGTGTGTGTGTGTGTGTGTGTGTGTGTCTGTGTGTGTTTGTGTTTGTTTACTCTTTCCACAATATCAAGTGATGAGGTGAAGATGTATTTAGTTATTTATTCTATAGTACTTCTTCTTCTTCTTGGTCTTCCAACAGGTGCATTTCCCCAGGACGCCCCACTATATATAAAAACGTGTAAGGCCATTAAGTTTGTCCGTTCTGAGCTACTGTAGAAACATGGCGGTGCAACATGGTGGCCTCAGCGCCCCGCTCCTATGTAGATATAAAAGGCTCATTCTAAGCTCATAAAAGAAAACAACAACTTATTTTTTTAAAAGGACGCCTAAACTATATATATAAAAAACACTTTTAAATTCTACACAATGCACCTTTAATCAATGCATTGTGATGTTTCCGGTGGCCTTCAAGGACAAGAAGCTATAGGAATCATCCACCACTGCCTCAAGTCTTTCCACAATATCAAGTGATGAGGTGAAGATGTATTTAGTTATTTATTCTATAGTACTTCTTCTTCTTCTTCTTGGTCTTCCAACAGGTGCATTTCCCCCAGGACGCCCCACTATGTATAAAATTCTACACACTGCACCTTTAATCAATGCATTGTGATGTGTCCTTGCCCCTAGATTTCCTGCGTGAAGACACTCCGGTCGGGACTAGTTTTCTGAGGGCGGCGGCACACGACGATGACCAGGGTAGTAATGCGGCCATCACCTACTCCTTATCCAATCAGGAGCCAGCATACCTGCACATCAACCCCAGCACTGGGTGGATATACGTCAACTACCCAATATCACAGGTCAGAGAGACGGGCGGACGGATGGACGGACGGGCGGACAGGCAGATGGGCGGAGAGACAGACAGACGGGCAGACAGACAGACGGACGGGTGGACGGACAGACGGGCGTACGGACAGACAGACAGACAGACAGACAGACAGACAGACAGACAGACAGACAGACAGACAGACAGACAGATAGATACAGTAGACAGTCGCACACAAACACACACGTATTATGTACAGATAGATAGATGATAGATAGATAGATAGATAGATAGATAGATAGATAGATAGATAGATAGATAGATAGATAGATAGATAGATAGATAGATAGATAGATAGATAGATAGATAGATAGATAGATAGATAGATAAACGCTGCCATACTGAGAAATACAGAGAGAGTTTTGTGGAGCTGATAAGGCTTTATCAACTTTGTGTCAACTCGTTTGGTGATGGTGGCTTGAATGTAACCGAGATGTAGTTGTATGGAAAAGTTACCCACTATAGCTTTACAAATAATAGAAGCAATGTATATATATAGGGCTCCGAGTGAGAGAAAATCGCTATACAAATAAAATGTATTATTATATATATATATATATGATTTTATTCAGGACACATGAAGATCCATAGTACAATGTATAAAAAATAGACTCAATACATAAATAACAACAAAAAGCATGCAGATTAAAAAAACACAAATAAAATAAGAGATCAGCATACAGATTATTATTATTATATATGCAAAAGTTACGCACTATAGCTTGATAATAGGATAAATGTATGAGGAAGTGTAAACAGAAGTAGGAAGTGTGTCCATGAAACATTCATACTGAGGGCTTGACTAGAGCAGGCTGCGTGTGCCCGTGGTTTTACATTCAGCTCGTTAAAAATGTCGAGAAAAAATGTTTTGCTTTAAAAATTAATTTCTTTGACATGATTGGAGTTGTCACGACGACTGCTGTTCTGTTCTAAACACATTTTTTTTTTGTTATACTTTATGTCAGATTTTCCTTTCGCTACAGTGTGTCCATTATGTTTTATTATATTTAAAGGTGCAGTGTGTAGAATTTTGAGTTTTATTTCCTGGCAGATTTTGTAGAAAGTAATTATAATATCCATAAGTACATTTAATTTAGTGCATAATAGCTGAACAAAATTTTTTTGAATTATTACTTTTTCCCTTAGAAAGGGTCTCATGTATGTCCATATTTCTGCATATTTTGGACCAGGCCACTGTTCTAAACACATTTTAATTTTTTACTTTATGTCAGATTTTCCTTTCGCTACACTGTGTCCATTATGTTTTATTATATTTTAAAGGTGCTACGAGGAACTTTTAAATATTTCTGAAACAGTCTAATTTTTCCTCTGGTGATCATAAATTACATGTAACAGCAAACGAGACCATCACTGCAAAGAATGATATTTTTATATAGTTTTTCTTAAATGCCTTTGTCATGGGTATATACGCTCACCCAGGAACAACAGCTGGCGTAGTAAAAACACATCACGTTTTTGTCCAAAGGGGGCGCAAGAATTAACACAAACTGAAAGTTCCT
>CM047509.1:31411671-31414171 GCA_026122265.1 Ammodytes dubius
ACCTATCCTGTGTGTGTGTGTCCCTATCCTGTGTGTGTGTGTGTGTTGTCCCTATCCTGTGTGTGTGTGTCCCTATCCTGTGTGTGTGTGTGTGTGTGTGCCCCTATCCTGTGTGTGTGTGTCCCTATCCTGTGTGTGTGTGTACCTTATCCTGTGTGTGTACCTTATCCTGTGTGTGTGTCTATCCTGTGTTTGTGTGCACCTTGTCCCGTGCAGGTGTCAGCTGTGGACCCAGACCTGGATGCAGAGCAGGGGGCGTTGCGTTACTCTCTGCACGGCCACGGGCGGGAGCAGAGTTCAGCATCGACCCCCACACGGGGAGGATCTACGCCCAGAGCCGGCTGGACAGAGAGGAGAGGCAGGCCTGGAGGTTCCTCCTGCTAGCTACCGACCAGCAGGGCAACGGACTCACAGGTAGGTGTGTGGGGGGGGGGGGGGGGGGGGGGCTGTGTGGGGGCGGGGAGGTGGGGGTGGGGGGGGGGGGGTGTGGGGTGTGTGTGTGTGTGGGGGGGGAGGGGCCCGGCTGGACAGGGAGGAGAGGCAGGCCTGGAGGTTCCTCCTGCTGGCTACTGACCAGCAGGGAATGGACTCACAGGTAGGTGTGGGGAGGTGTGTGTGGGGGGAGGGGGCTGGGTGGAGGCTGTGTGGTGGTGTGTGTGGGGGGTGGGGGGTTGTGTGTGGGGGGAGGTGGGGGGGGCTGTGTGTGTGGGGGGGGGAGGGGCCCGGCTGGACAGAGAGGAGAGGCAGGCCTGGAGGTTCCTCCTGCTGGCTACCGACCAGCAGGGAACGGGCTCACAGGTAGGTGGGGTGGGGGAGAGAGGGGGCTGTGTGGGGGGGGGGCTGTGTGGGGGGGGCTGTGTGTGTGTGGGGAGGGGGGGGGGGGGGCTGTGTGTGTGTGTATAGAATAGTATTTGGGCCACAGGGAAGAAATGACAGGATGAAGTTTTTAACTGACTAATTTAATAATCTTTTCATTAGAATAAAGACGAAATACAAAATTGAGAAGAAAAAGGAAAAATAGTGAGAGGAGAACGTTTTTTAGTAAGTAAAAAATATAAAAAATAATTAAGAAATAATAAAAAATATAAAAAATAATAAAAAATATAAGAAATAATAAAAAAAATTAAAATTAAAAATAAATAAAAATAAAGACTTTCTCCTCACACTTTTTTTTAATTTTTTTCCTCAATGTTGTATTTTGTCTTTATTCTTGAATTTTGACTTTATTCACGAAGGGCGTACTGACTGTGAACTATTATCTGTGAGTTGAATTTGTGTGTTTGGACTGCTGTTTGTCTATTTATGTTATTTTCTACCTCGTACTGCTTTTTATAGTATTTATTCAAATTATTTTTTACTGCGAACTGGAATTGTAAACTAAATTGCCCTTCTTGGGATAAATAAAGCTTTTTCTGATTCTGATTCTGATTCTGATTCTGATTATCCTGGTCCCAACAGGTTTTGCGGATGTCTTACTGGATGTCGGTGATGTGAACGATAACTCCCCTTTCTTCCCCTGCCCGGCGGGGGAGGGGGGCGAGGGGGGCGAGGGGGGCGAGGGGGGGGCGGGGGTGTTTTGTGGGACGGGTTGCCGAGGACGCTCCCGCCCAAACCGTCGTCATGGAGATGGTTGCCACGGACCTAGACGACCCAAACGAGGGAAGGAACGCAGCCCTGACATACAGGTGAAACTCCAAACATTAGAACATCGTGCAAAAGTTCATTTATTTCAGTAAATTCAACTTAAAAAGGTGAAAATAATATATCATATAGACTCATTACATGCAAAGTGAGATATCTCAAGCCTTTATTTGTTATAATGTTGATTATTATGGCTTACAGCTTATGAAAACCCCACATTCAAAATCTCTGAACATTTTAATATTACATGAAATCAATAAAAAAGGGATTTTAAATACAGAAATGTCGGCCCTCTATAAAGTATAATCATCCATATGTACTCAGTACTTGGTTTGGGCGCCTTTTTGCATGAATTATTGCCTCAATTCCAATTCATTTTCCATGATATTCTAATAATGCGAGTATCACCTGTTCATAAAAACGCGTAAGGCCGTTACGTTTTTCAAGGGATTATACATGAATTATAGAGAAACACCGAAGCCTTGAAACTAAAGCAAACGCTGGTTGAGTGTAATCTTTTATTGATAAAGTGTGTGTATGTGTGTCTGTGTGTGTGTGTGTGTGTGCGTGTGTGTGTGTGTGTGTGTGTGTGTGTGTGTGTGTGTTGTGTGTGTGTGTGTGTGTGTGTGTGTGTGTGTTTGAGAGAATTCTTGCCTCAATTCCAATTCCAATTCCAATTTTTCTATGATATTCTAATAACATGAGGTTTACCTGTACAGCATTGTGAAGAACGCCAGAAACCAAATCAACCTGGATCTCTTTTCTATCAACGCCTCCACGGGGACGATACACACTGTGCTAAGAGCCCTGGACAGAGAGACACAGGAGAGGTGAGACAGACAGACAGACAGACAGACAG
>CM047509.1:31419171-31421671 GCA_026122265.1 Ammodytes dubius
GTGTGTGTGTGGGGGGGGGGGGGGGTCGTATGTGTGTGTGTGTGTGGGGGGGGGGGGGGGGGGGGGGTGTTGTATGTGTGTGTGTAGGGACCAAGTAAGTGAAAAAGTATGTTTTTAAAATGTTAGAAATAAAGGTTAAAAGTGGTCGTCATCATCGACATCGATTGACAACCAAGACAGAGATGAGAGAGAGAGAGAGAGAGAGAGAGAGAGAGAGAGAGCGTGCTATGAGTGAGTGATGTGAGTGAGTGAGTGAGTGAGTGAGTGAATATAATATTCTCACAACGTACGCTTTTTCTTTGCAGTATTTCCAAAGAGTGTGTGTGTGTGTGTTTGTGTGTGGTGTGCGCTGTGCGTGCGATCGTTCGTGCGTGTGTGTGCCTGTGTGTGCTTACTTCCTTTCCTTTATATTGGATTATTGCACAACAGTCATATCACACTCAACTAATTTTCTTCTTCTTCTATGTTTTCTTTCCCAGGTCACGGCGACTGATCTGGACTCGAGCCAAAATGGCCGCCTTTCCTACAGTATCCTGGAGGCCTCAGACCCTCTCGGCCAGTTCCTAGTGGACCAATCGGGTTGGGTCGTGGTGGCCCAGCCGTTAGACCGGGGAGAAAACATCACAGCACACGAATCGTAGTGGTCGCTAGGGACGCCGGGTTGCCGCGTACGCTTTCTGGCACCGCTGTCGTCTACGGTCGCGGTTTTGGACGTCAACGACAACGCGCCCGTTGTAAATATGTGCAATATATTGTGCTCACTTTTTTTAACTTATTTTATTGTTTTATTGTCAATTGTACTGCCTGTTAACTTACTGACTATCTATCTGTCTGTCTATCTATCTATCTATCTATCTTATCTATCTATCTATCTATCTATCTATCTATTATCTATCTATCTATCTATTATCTATCTATCTATCTATCTATCTATCTATCTATCTATCTATCTATCTATCTATCTATCTATCTATCTATCTTATCCATCCATCCATCCATCCATCCATCCATCCATCTATCTCTCTCTCTCTCTCTCTTATCTATATTTACAGTTTGAGTCTCCGTACAGCAGTGCCATGGTTTGGGAAACATGGCGCCCCCTCAAGCCGTCCAAATGAATAAAACGTCCGCGTTGATTCACGCCATTGAACGGGACACCTCGAGCAACGGAGCGCCCTTCACCATTAGGCTTCTGATGCTGACCCGGACGCGACTAGTTTTAATCTGACGGACTTTGGGAACGGCACGGCGGCCATTATGGCATCTGCGGACGTTCGACAGGGAAAGGCATGTGATGAGAAAATGAAGCAACAGTGATATTAAAGCCCCTATCTCACTGGGCTGCGACAGTGTTGCGACAAGTTGGAGACACAAAATTTGCGACCAATTATGCAAATTAGCGACATTTTCACTTGCTAGTCTCACCGAGTTGGTTTCCTCACGACACGTTTGCGAATGTCCTGCCCAACACTTGCCAGGAGGTCGCATTTATGTCTCGCAGCGTCGCACGCGCCGTCTCATTTTTGTCTCAAATTCAGTCGCAATTTAGTTTCATAAGTCGCCAACCCCTCGCAAAGTTGTCTCACATTGCTCGCACTTTCTGACTCGCGGGAAACTAAATTGAGAAGGGTTTGCGACGCGTTGGAGGACACCTTGCGACCACTCTGAGACTGTTTTGAGACAGATTTGTCGTCACACTTTTTTTGAACATGTTCAAAATTCATGCGACAGGGACCTGCGCGCGGCTTCTGCGACATCATGTGAGGAAATTGAGACTCATCCAAGCGAACGTTTGGAGACAGTTTAGAGACTCGTTTGCGAATGAGTCTCCAACTTGTCGCAAACAGTCGCAGCCCAGTGAGATAGGGGCTTAAGATTAGTAGCTTTAGGTTTTATTCAAATCATAAAGCAAGGATCTCCGCGGATGAGGCCACTAATGCAGAAAACAGGGAAAGTGACTGAAAGAGTGAACCCCGTTTCGTAGGAGGGGGAGGGATATTTAAGCACATGGCTTCAGGCAGCCAGACAGACTAATTGTACAAAACTTAACCATAGGAGGAGTTTAGCATAGGACAATAGGAGACAGACAGAGTAATTGTGCATAAGTTAACCATAGGCGTGGCTGTCCCGAGTGGTCGTTGCGATACTCTCATCTCAGTTTCTAGAGTCACAAAAAAGTTTATGCAGTATTATTCAATTTCACTTATAAGTCTATATACAACAATGGTTAAAGGGACACTGTGTAATATTGACATCATCAAAAAAGTTCTATGCAACGCTCCCTGGGTAACCCCAACCCTTTAGAATAATAACAGAAGCTACAGTGGCCTTCAAGGACAAGAACAATTCTAAATTCTAAACAATGCACCTGATGACATTCCAAAAACATGGATGCCTCCATAAGACCTGCCCGCTCAATGTACAAAATGTAATATTAATATTTGTAATTCTCCCGTCAGGAAGATAATTCAGATTATTGGCAGAGGTGATTTTACACAAT
>CM047509.1:31441671-31444171 GCA_026122265.1 Ammodytes dubius
TTTATTTTTCAAAATTCAATCGCTAAAAAAAAAATATTAAAAAAAATAAATAAAAAACTAGAAAAAAAACTAGAAATAAAATATATATAAAAAAGCCAGGAAGAAAAAAAATAAAAAAAATTTAAAAAAACATATAAAAAAATTGCAAAAGAAAAGCAACAAATCTGAATGTCTCATCTGTAAAGCGTCGTCTGTCTTCTGTCTGTCCGTCTGTCTGCCGTTGTCTGTCTGTCCTCTGTCTGTCTGTCTGTCTTGTCCTTGTTTTTACCAGAGTAATACAGTCAGACTAACTTAAACCCCATTCATTCATTCATTCATTCTTTGTCCCGATGTGGTTTTTAGGTGTCTCTGCGTCGCTATGACAACCTGTTCAGCCTGCGGGTGGAGGGGGGCGGGGGGGCGAGGGGCGTCACGGCAACGCTCGGCCACCGAAGAGAGATGCACCATGGCAACCTGCTGCTGGGCAACGGGCCTAACAACGCAGAAAGGAAGACTTTCAGGGTGAAATAATTTTTTTTTGGCATGGTGAGACTTTTTATTTTTTTATTAATTTTTTTTTACGTCGAGCATTTTTTTTATTTTTTTTTCATGGTGAGACATTTTTTTTAATTTTAATTTTAATTTAAATTTTAATTTTTTTACTTATTTTTTTTTTTTTTAATTTTTATATATTTTTTTTTTTCAGGGTTAACATTTTATTTATTTTATTTTATTTAAAAAAAAATTTATAATTTTTTCAGGGTGAGACATTTTTTTTTTATTTTATTTTTCATATGTTGTGATGGTGCAGGTGTTTCTTTGTGTGTTTACTGTGTAGTGAAAAAAACATAATCACAATAACATATTTTATATACATTTTTTAAGCTTTCTTAGACAGTACAGAGTTGAAATGTGGAGGACAGAGACAGAGAGAGAGAGAGAGGGGAGAAGGAGGGTGGGTGGGGATGACTGCAGTAAAGGTCCACGGGTCGGACTCGAACCTACGACCACTGCAACGAAGGCCGGAGCCGATATGGTACACGCTCTATCCATACACCACGGAGCAGCCCACAATAAACATACTTTGAAATCTTTTGTTGCAGGCTGTCTGAGGGACGTTCGTTTCGCCGGCCTGCTGCTGCCTCTGGACGGGGCGGGTGGAGACAGGCGACACTGACAGAGAGGCGGGGCTTAACGGAGGGTTGCTACAGCGACGCCTGCAGCAACAGCCCGTGTGTCAGTCCACTGCGCTGTGTAGACCTTGGAGAACACACCAGTGAGCAGGTAACAGACAGACAGACAGACAGACAGACGAGACGACAGGTAGGGAGACGACGGACAGACAGACAGTAGGACAGACAGACGGTAGGGAGAAGGAAGAAGAAATAGGGAGACAGGAAGGTAGGGCAGACAGACAGACAGACATAAGATCAGACAGAAGGACGACGACAGACGAAGATAGATGGAGAGGACGGACAGACAGACAGGAGAGACAGGGAAGACAGGATAGGAGATAGACAGATAGAAGACAGAAGAAGATAGATAGACAGACAGATAGACGGAGAGTAGACTAGAAAGGATAGACGAGGATAGGAAGGATAGATAGATAGATAGATAGATAGATAGATAGATAGATAGATAGATAGATAGATAGATAGATAGATAGATAGACAGATAGATAGATAGACAGACAGAAGAAGACAGACAGATAGAAGAAGATAGACAGACAGACAGATCAGACAGAAGACAGAAGTTAGACAGATAGAAAGACAGAAGACAGTTTGATAGAAGATAGACAGACAGAAGAAGAAGATAGATAGACAGATAGAAGACAGGACAGGAGGCAGGGTAGACAGACAGACGACAGGACGACGGACACACGACTGTGGCTCAGGTGTGTAGAGCGGGTCGGCGATGATCAAAGGGTTGGGGTTCGATCCCCGCCCTGCCACCTGTGTCATGGTTGTTGTGTCCTTGGGCAAGACACTTCACCCACCTTGCCTCGTGTGAATGTCGATAGTTAGCCTGCTGCTATCGGTGTTGAATGGATAACGTGTAAATGGGAACAGGTCTCCCTTGCAAAAGAGTCTTCAGTACTCAATGGGATATACCTGTATAAATAAAGGTTAAAAAAAAAAAAAAAAAAAAAAATACACACACACACACCTCCCCTCCTCTCTCCCCAATCTCTACAAGCCATACGTCATTCTTCTCCAGCTGTTACTGTTTTCCCAGTGTTGATCAGAATTTAGAGTTTAGATATGGTGAGGGATGAAGTAATAGAAAGGAAGTGAAATAGCTGGGTAGGTCAATTGACCAGGACAGCCGCAGAGCATGATCAGTATGTAAGTCAGACCAAAGAACTTCCACTGTCACACAACTCCTTCTCTCCTTACTGACCTCTCTCTTCTCCCCAGGTGTCCCAGTGGTCAGGTGACAGAGTAGACTCCGGTGTGTCCCGCTGTGTGGCGTCTCCCTGTGGGCCGACATCCTGTAGGAACGGAGGTGTGTGTTCACCTGT
>CM047509.1:31449171-31451671 GCA_026122265.1 Ammodytes dubius
CGCAGGTTTCTGTTTTTACCAAAATGTAACCAGTGGTTTGAAAAAATTATGTGATTTCTGATTGGTCAAAGTTAACATGAGCTGTACACTTTGACCAATCAGCGCGAGGCTCCGATTCTCTGTTCTTATTGGCTGTTGGGACTGTCACTGCAACGAAGGCCGGAGCCAATATGGTACGCGCGCTATCCACTACACCACCAGAGCGCCCCGAACGACCAGCTTTTAAATTCATTTCTTTCGTACCGTCCTGTTGCACTAGCCGATGACTCAAAGTACTGAATCAGTTTTGCCAGTAAAAAAAATCGGTGTTATGAAAGCTGTGTGAGTGAGTGCGTGCGTACGTACGTACGTGAGTGAGTGAGTGAGTGAGTGAGTGAGTGAGTGAGTGAGTGAGTGGTGGTGCGTGCGTGCGTGAGTGAGTGAGTGAGTGAGTGAGTGAGTGAGTGAGTGAGTGAGTGAGTGCGTGCGAGCGTGCGTGGTGCGTGCGTGCGTGGAGCGTGCGTGCGTGCGTGGTGCGTGCGTGCGTGAGTGCGTGCGTGAGTGAGTGCGTGCGTGAGTGCGTGCGTGAGTGAGTGCGTGCGTGAGTGCGTGCGTGAGTGCGTGCGTGAGTGAGTGCGTGCGTGAGTGCGTGCGTGAGTGAGTGCGTGGTGCGTGCGTGGTGCGTGCGTGCGTGAGTGAGTGGTGCGTGCGTGAGTGAGTTTAGCCGATAACTCAAAGTCCTGAATCAGTTTTGCCAGTAAAAAAAAAAAAAATCGTTGTTTCGAAACATGTAAAATAAGATTTGATAGTCGACTGTTTTCAGAAGAGAATATTTTTATACTCCCGCTGGAGAAAATAGAAAAGCTGCGATTTGTTGACATGACGTTTAGCTGTTTATTGTCTTTATTTTGTTGTTTTACGCTTGTTGTTAGACACAAAAGTCCGCCCTAAAATGTGGCTATTTTTTTTTTTTTTAACCTTTATTTCTACAGGTAAATCCCATTGAAACCGAAGACTCTTTTGCAAGGGAGACCTGTTTTCCTTTCCCACTTTACCATTCACACACACATTCATACACCGATAGCAGCAGGCTAACTATCGACATTCACACCAGGCAAGGTGGGTGAAGTAGTGTCTTGCCCAAGGACACAACAACCATGACACAGGTGGCAGGGCGGGGATCGAACCTCCAACCCTTTGATCATCGGCCGATCCGCTCTACCAGCTGAGCCACAGTCGCCCCTATTTGTTAACATGATGTATTGCTGTTTATTGTTGTTTTAAGGGTTTATTTTTTTGTCTTCATTTTGCTGTTTTCCTGTTTCAGTTTCACACGAAAATAATCCTATAATTATGAGATTTTTTTTTTCTCTTTTTTTTTTATGTGATCAACTCTTTATTGTTCATTTGCATTTACCTTCAAAACTTTATCGCCTTTTTTTTTCTTTTTCTCTCTGACAATTTAAATTGTTGTTAAATCTGTGTGGACCAATGTAGTCATTACACATTTCACTGTGACTGGTTGGCTTTTCTCTTCGCACAAAAAAATTCTCTTTATGCCAAAACAATCCCCACTAAGTCAGTAAATTATATATTTACTTTAAAGTCGCTACGAGGAACTTTTAAATATTTCTGAAACAGTCTCATTTTTCCTCTGATGATCATGAATTACATGTCACAGCAAACGAGACCATCAGTGCAAAGAAAGAATGCTATTTTTATATAGTTTTTCTTAATGCCTTTGTCATGGGTATACGCTCACCCAGGAACAACAGCTGGCGTGGTTAAAAACACTACCGCTTTTGTCCAAAGGGGGGCGCTAGAATTAACACACACTGAAAGTTCCTCGGAGCATCTTCAAAATCCATAAATGTTTTGTCAGAATGTAGTTTTTATTGGACAAAAATGCGTAAAACAATCTTCAGTGACATGTTGCAACACACAAGTCAAAATCCACACACTGTCTGAAAACGTCCAATTTTCATAAATATTTCTTCGTGTTTTTCACTACTGCTCACTTAGGCACACCGGTTTTTATTTTCTCCTCTTATACGTGAATTAAAATTTAAAATAAAATTTAAAGGGGCAGTGTGTAATATGACATCATCAAGTAAGTGCTAGAAAGTTCTAGAATGCAACGCTCCCTGGGTAACCCCAACCCTTTTAGAATAATAACAGAAGCTACAGTGGCCTTCAAGGACAAGAACAATACTAGATTCTAAACAATGCACCTGATGACATTCCAACCAACATGGATGCCTCCTTAAGACCTACCCTCTCAATGTACAAAATGTAATATTAATATTTGTAATTCTCCGCTCAGGAGGATAATTCAGATTATTGGCAGAGGTGATTTTACACCAATGAGGACATATTTATGAATGAGGATATTGATTTTAGCTAATGAATTACTTAAAATGTTACACAGTGCCCCTTTAAAACGATAAGTTGGGTTTGCCCTGGAGGAATTGTACTGAAGCTATGCAGCCAAATAACGTGAGTACACGGGTGGTGTGTGAGA
>CM047509.1:31459171-31484171 GCA_026122265.1 Ammodytes dubius
CGCCCCCCCCCCCCTTTGAGGAATTCTGAGTAATTACAACAACACTGTCGGTGCATCGCCATCTACATGAGGTAAAGCCTTCAGTGATGGCACATGGATTTTAAACCTTTTGCTGTACGTCCAGGTTTTTTTCTTAGCAGTAGAATCAACAACTGAAACATTTCTTGGGCTCTTCTTGGGATTTTTCTGAGCTCCTGCACCAGTGTCAGGGGGGGAGGGGGGGACACCAGTTTGTAAATGCTGCCATACTGAGAAACACATTTGGAGATGGCTTGAAATATGGAAAAAGTTACGCACTATAGCTTTAACTTGGCCCAGTTCAAAGTGGATTGAAATACCGTATGCACTATTTTAAAAGCTAATTTAAAGCCTTCGTTATCAGACCAATAGCACCAGTAAAACTCCCAAATATTAAAACATATTAATACCTAAAAAAAAAAAAAAAAAAAAAAAAATACAGAATGTTTTGGTTCCTCTCAAACCAAGACCGTTTATTTTAAAAATAAAAAAATAAAATAAGAATAAAAATTTAAATTTAAAATTTGAAACCAGTGTGCCCACTTCTTATGAGTGGACTCAAGTCGACACACGATCAAACTAGTTCACACCAGCCGACTCCAGTGTGTGTGTGTGTGTGTGTCTCTGTGTGTGTGTGTGTGTGTGTGTGTCTCTGTCTGTGGCTCTGTCTGTGTGTGTGTGTGTGTGTGTGTGTGTGGGGGGCTTTGTCTGTGTGTGTGTGTGTGTTGTGTGTGTGTGTGTGTGTGTGTGTGTCTGTGTGTGTGAGTGAGAGTGAGAGAAAAGTCCATATTTGCACTATTATAAAACCAAATTCATTCATAAAAAAAAAATGGAGAGAGAAAAAAAATAAAATAAAAAATTATTTAGTGTTAAAAAAAACTGTGTTGTGTGTGTGTGTTGTGTCTGTTATGAGTGTGTGTGTGTCTGTGTGTGTCTCTGCCTGTGTGTGTGTGTCTGTTATTGAGCGTTTTACTGTGTGTGTGTGTATGTGTGTGTGTTCTCTGCCTGTGTGTGTGTGTGTGTGTCTGTTATTGGTGTTTTCTGTGTGTGTGTGTGTGTGTGTGGTGGTGCGTGTGTCTCTGCTTGTGCGTGTGTCTGTCTGCTGTGTGTTGTGTGTTTATGTTACTGTTGTGTGCGGTGTGTCTCTCTGCCTGCGTGCTGTGGTGTGTGTGTGTGTCTCTGCCTGCGTGCGTGTGTGTTCTCTTCAGGGATTGGCTGGCTTCTCTGTGCTGTTGGGCGGAGTCAGGATCGTCTCCACGGCAACGGGCGACATCTGGCAGTCGGGCGGAGAGACTGGCGCTTGTGAGCTTTCCTCTGTCGGGGCAAGAGAGGAAGACATGTTAGATTACACACACATATATAAACAGTAAGACATACACACTGTAAAACAGACACACACAGTAAGACAGACACACACACAGTAAGACAGACACACACACAGTAGACAGACACACACAGTAAGACAGACACACACAGACACAGTATGAGACACACAGAGTAAGACACACACAGTAAGACAGACACACACACACAGAGACAAAGACAACACGTTAGATTACACACACAGTAACACGAACACACACATAAACAGTAAGACATACACAGTAACACATATACACACACACAGACAGTAAGACACAGTAAGAGACACACACAGTAATACGTACATACAAACAGTCACAGACACACACAGTAACACATAGAGAGACAGTAAGACACACACTGTAAGACAGACACACATCAACAGTAAGACATATACACTGTAAAACACACATATAAACAGTAAGACATATACACTGTAAAACACACAGTAAGAGACACACACACAAACAATCTGTGTGTCTGAGCATCTTACCAGTAGGTCCAGGTAGGCTACATGTGTCTGTCTGTCTTACCAGTAGGTTCAGGTAGGCTACATGTGTCTGTCTGTGTCTCTCGCTGTGTGTGTGTGTGGAGAGCGAGAGAGCAGTGTGTGTCTGTCTGTCTCTTACCAGTAGGTCCAGGTAGGCTACGTGCGTCTGTATGTTGTGTCTGTCTGTCTGTGTGTCTCTCGCTGTGTGTGTGTGTGTGAGTGAGAGAGCAGTGTGTGTGTGTGTCTGTCTGTGTGTGTGTGTGAGTGAGAGAGCAGTGTGTGTGTGTGTGTGTCTGTCTGTCTGTGTGTCTCTGCCAGAGAGTGTGTGTAAGAGCAGTGTGTCTGTCTGTCTCTTACCAGTAGGTCCAGGTAGGCTACGTGCGTCTGTATGTTGTGTCTGTCGTCTTGCTTGATCTTGTCGAAGGTCTTGAGTTGAGGAGTGTCTTCAGCCTGTAGCGCCTCCATGAAGGGAGCCATCCACCGCACACAGGGGGACACACTCTCCCACGTCAGGCCTGCACACACACAAAGAAAGAAAGAAAGAAAGAAAGAAAGAAAGAAAGAAAGAAAGAAAGAAAGAAAGAAGAAAGAAAGAAAGAGAGCGAGAGACACACAGAGAGAGACAGACCACACACGTTAGCATGTCAGCCCTACACACCAAAGCATATTAGTACATTTCTAAAATCAAGTGTGGTGCATTAACGTTTTTTTTTTTTTTTTTTTTTTTTTAACCTTTATTTATACAGGTAAATCCCATTGAGACCGAAGACTCTTTTACTAGGGAGACCTGTTTTCCTTTCCCACGTTACCATTCACACACACACATTCATACACCGATAGCAGGCTAACTATCGACATTCACACGAGGCAAGGTGGGTTAAGTGTCTTTTGCCCAAGGACACAACAACTATGACACAGGTGGCAGGGCGGGGATCGAACCTCCAACCCTTTGATCATCGGCCGACCCGCTCTACCAACTGAGACACAGTCGCCCAACGTTGAAAGTATAAGAGACGACCAGTGTGTCTCTGTCTAGATGGGTTTACAACAGACTGAGAAGCAAGTCAAAGCCCAACTAAGCCAAAGACTGAAAAAAATTTTTTTTTTTTTTTTAAATCATCGAAAAAGGGGGCTGGATGTTATACGTGGAAGCTATTTACCTTGTGTTTTTATCCTAATTTAAAAGAAAAGAGTCAGTGATTCTGGAGAACGCTTGTCGTCAAAATCAGTGAAAAAAAAATGTTCCAAGAAGCTTAAGTTAACAGTGTCTTCGTCATAGAATCAAACATCCATCCATCTATCCATCCGTCTATCTATCCATCCATCCATCTATCTATCTATCTATCTATCCATCCATCCATCCATCCATCTATCTGTCTATCCATCTATACATCCATCCATCTATCCATCCGTCTATCCATCCATCTATCCATCTATCTATCTATCTATCTATCTATCTATACATCCATCCATCCGTCTATCCATCCGTCTATCCATACATCTATCCATCTATCTATCTATCTATCTATACATCCATCCATCTATCTATCCGTCTATCCATCCATCTATCCATCTATCTATCTATCTATCTATCTATACATCCATCCATCTATCTATCTATCCGTCTATCCATCCGTCTATCCATACATCTATCCATCTATCTATCCATCATAGAAACATCAGACTCACCTGATACTTTGTGAACGACGTCAAATGTTTTGAAGTGGCAGAACGCGGCTGCGGCGAGGACGCTGTAGCTGTAGTCTAGAGAGTGGACGTCCATCATACACACATCCAGCAGCTGGAACACACACAGAGGGCAGAGGGTCAGAGAGACACGAGCGAGTGTGTGTGTGTGTGTGTGTGTGTGTGTGTGTTACTGTGTGTGTACCTGTGTGATCTGGATGTGTGTGTATGTATATCTACCTGTGTGATCTGGATGTATGTCTCCTGGTTAGAGTGCGTGTGTATATATCTACCTGTGTGATCTGGATGTGTGTATATCTACCAGTGTGATCTGGATGTGTGTATATCTACCTGTGTGATCTGGATGTGTGTATATCTACCCGTGTGATCTGGATGTGTGTATATCTACCTGTGTGATCTGGATGTGTGTATATCTACCTGTGTGAATGAATGTATATCTACCTGTGTGTGTGTGTGTGTGTGTGTATCTACCTGTGTGATCTGGATGTAGGTCTCCTGGTTGAACTGGAGGACCAGGAAGTTGTGTGTGTCGGTCTGGACCTCCAGCTGAGAGTAGAGCTTCAGCCAGGAGACGGGCGTCTCCGGGCAGAGGTTCCACTCCAGAGCCTGCAAGACACAACGCAGGGTTAATACACTCTAGAGCCTGGGAGACCACACTGAGGGGTTAATACAGTATCACACACACACGTCTCAGGGCAGAGGTTCCACTCCAGAGCCTGGGAGACACAACGCAGGGTTAATTTTTTTTTTAACCTTTTTATTTCTACAGGTAAATCCCATTGAGACCGAAGACTCTTTTACAAGGGAGACCTGTTTTCCTTTCCCACGTTACCATTCACACACACATTCATACACCGATAGCAGGCTAACTATCGACATTCACACGAGGCAAGGTGGGTGAAGTGTCTTGCCCAAGGACACAACAACCATGACACAAGTGGCAGGGCGGGGATCGAACCTCCAACCCTTTGATCATCGGCCGACCCGCTCTACCACCTGAGCCACAGTCGCCCCTAATACAGTATCACACACACACACGGGTTAATACAATACACACCAGACAGACAGACAGGGGTTAATACAATATATCACACACACAGGGGGGTTAATACAACACACACAGGGGGGTTAATACAGACACACACACATACACAGGGGGGTTAATACAGACACACACACATACACAGGGGGGTTAATACAATACACACACACACACACACACACAGGGGGGTTAATACAGACACACACACACATACACAGGGGTGTTAATACAATACACACACACACACACACACACACACACACACACACACACACACACACAGGGGGGTTAATACAGACACACACAAACAAAGGGGGGTTAATACAGACACACACACACACACACAGGGGGGTTAATACAATACAACACACACACACACAGGGTTAATACACACACACACACACACAGGGGGGTTAATACAATACAACACACACACACGTTTGGTTTCTTACCTTCAGAATGTGCAGTTCTGTTCGCTGGATGTCCCATGTGTCACAGGCTCCGTCCGTCACGTAGGCAAACTCAAAGATCTTAGGAGGATAGATCTCCTGGAGGGAGAGAGAGGGGGGGAGAGATGTATCTGTTAAGTGTGTGTGTATATAGGTTGTGTGTGTGTGTATATAGGTTGTGTGTGTGTGTATCTGTTTAGTGTGTGTGTGTATATGCTGTGTGTGTGTATGTTAAGTGTGTGTATATGCTGTGTGTGTGTGTTGATTAGGGCTGGCCCGAATACCATTTTTCAGGCTTCGAATATTCGTTGGTTTTTCCGAGCAAATATTCGAATATTCGTTCCAGAAAAACACACCATCAAAAACATTAAAAAAAAAAAAAAAAAAAAGTAATGGATGCGCTATGACACTTAGTGATGTAATATCCTCCTAAATGAGCAATACTACTACTACAATATTACTAACTTTTATATCTAAATATAAAATTATTTGATGACATTATATTGCAGTACTAGCTTCTTGCAAAAAAAAAAAATGATGGAAAAAAAAAAAAAAAAAAAAAAAAACGAAGCTCCGAATACTAACTTAAGCTCTGAATATTAATTTTCCGAACGAGTATTCGAATAATTCGGGCCAGCCCTAGTGTTGGTATAGAGGGTCTTGGGGCCCTACCTCTATCTTGGATGCGATGAACAGCGCTGTGATGCCGTTGTGTGTGTATGTGTGTATGTTAAGTGTGTGTATATGCTGTGTGTGTGTATGTATATGCTGGGTGTGTGTGTGTATATGCTGTGTGTGTGTATGTATATGCTGGGTGTGTGTGTGTATATGCTGTGTGTGTGTGTTGATATAGAGGGTCTTGGGGACCTACCTCTATCTTGGATGCGATGAACAGCGCTGTGATGCCGATGAGCTGAAGATAATCTTTGTTCACGTTCTCCTGCGTCAACATGAAGCGGTCGAAGAAATCCTGAGCCAGGTAAGCTGTCTGTCTGTACAGGCTGTACACCTCACTCACCTGGAAACACCACACACAATATAGGTCATTAAAACACACACAAACCAGACACACAACACACACACACTAACACAACACATTAATATAGTTCTTAAAACACATAAATGACCTGGCCTTTTAAACGTTTCTTGTACTGTTTTATTGTTTTTGTACATAATTGAATTGTCACAAAAAATATATAATAATAATTCTATAAAGATAAAATTTTAAAAAAATGGGGAGACGGGGATCCAACACCGACCTGTAGCAAGTGGTACGACGCCTACACATTCACCCAGGACGCCCCACAAAACATACAAGGGCTGACAACAGAGGGGAGAGTGGTTGTACCGTTAACTCTAACACTGTTTAACAGGTGCAGTGTGTAATATGACATTAAGATATAAATAATTTTAAAAAAATCATATCTGAATTAAATCAAACATCCATCAAACATATTTATAAATACAATTAAAAAAATACAAATAAAATTTGAAAAAAAAATGTGTTATTATTTTCTATAAAGATATAAATAATAATAATAAAAAAAATCTATCTAAATTAAAATCAAACATCATCCATCAAACATATTTATAAATACAATTAAAAAAAAAAAAATCATGGGAAAAAAAAAAAATTAAAAATAATCGATCTCAGCAAACCTATTCCTCCAGCCCTACCCCCTCACCTCTAGCAGCCAGTCCAGCAGGATGGCTCTCATCTTGGGCTGCAGTTTGGGATGTCTCTGCAGGTAGCTCTTATCATGGACGTACTTCAGCTCTTTGTTTAGCATTTTGATCCACACGTCGTCTGAGCTCGCCCAACTGGAGACACACACACAACAGGGATTTATTATTGACATTTTTGGGACATTTTTCCCACCAAAAATGTACTTCTGACACCAATATTATAGCTAATAAAAAATATATAACATTAAAAGAAAAAATTACATAAATTCGCACTTCAGGTAAGGCAGCGGCTCTGTATTGCAATTACTTATGTCTACAAAAAATTATTAAATTATTTATTATTTTAACAGACACACACACACCACACAGACAACACACACCGACACACACACACACACAGAGAGACCGAACACACACCACACCTGAGCTGAGGGATGGGCGAGGCCTTGATGAAGAGGTTTTTGAAGCGGTACTGTTTGAAGGTGGAGGGGTCAGTGGGCTCCAGCTCTTTGTGAGGAGTTTCTATCAGCACACACGCACTGGCTCCTTCTGAAGACCAGCACTTCTGCAACACACACACACACCACACAAGGTAGATTAGGATGGGTAGAGAGAGGAGAGAGAGAGAAGGAGAGAGAGAGAGAAGAGAGGGAGAAGAGAGATAGAGATATAATAATATACACACACACGGTATAGTTAGACTAGGTAGTATATATACACACACACGTATAGTTAGGATTGGGGTGCAAAGACACACACACACACGTCAGACTGGGATGCAAAGACACCACTACACACACACCAACACACACACGTTAGGACTAGGGAGCAATGACACACCACCACAATATATCAAGAGTGTGAGGCATGGGGATGAGGGGGATCCATTTTTGTTCCCATTTAAAAAAGGTGTTATAATGTTTATCTATTGTGATTTTGAGTTTAACTTGTCTTCTCGCACACACACACACCACCTCAAAATCTTGAGTAGACCTTATTTAGACCTGCAGATACCCTGTAAAATAAAATGCTCCTTGCTGCGAAGACATTAGCATCCCACTCTAGCTTAATGGCGACACCTAGTGGTGAAAATAACATACTGCACCCACTAACTCCTGAGTCATTTCAACCATCAGTTCCTTCATAGTGACTAGTGAGTTCTCCTAATCGAGATAAATCAGTATAATAAGCCTGTGGTGCAGTGTTTACTATATAAAAACAATATGAGTCAAATAAAACAGGTTAAAAATAAATTAAACTTGGAGAAATGTCAAACCTAGTATATCTGAACTAGGGTTCTCACAAAATGGATGCCGTTGGTCTGGGAAGATATTTGTCTATTTATCTTCCATAACATGTCTTCTTTCATACTAGTATAAATCAAAAAGGTCCAACATGTACATTCAGGTGTTTATTTGACTAAACCTTGTCTGTTTGCATCTGTATATTTCTCCTATACAACCATCTTTAACGGACATTACCTCAAGATTAGGTTTTTTTTTAATCAATGCTCTGAACCAAAAATCTACAACTTCTCAAGCACTTACATCAACTAAACTTTCCATAATCATTCTCAGCACTATTCTGAAGGTTATTACAGAAGGATTTGTTCATATGTTGTTAATTGTCTGATTTATGAGACATTTTGTTCTTAAAAACCTGCTTTCATGATGATGATATATATATACACACACGTTAAAAATGTTCTCATTCACCTGCAGTGTACACAGACAAACTATAGTTTTTGAAACAGGGCTGGGCACAGGGAGGGGAACTGATAATAAACTAGTAACACACACACACACACACACACACTCTTATCAGCTGACACACACACACACACACACTGACCTGTATTTCATAACTCTGTTTTTTGGCGGCAGGTTGGAGTTTTTTCTTGGAAGGCTGGAGAAGGAAATTATGAAGTAAAATTGTGAGTTAGTTTTTCAGCCAAAACAACAGAATAATTTAAAAAAACACAATTATGACTCAAAATAACTTTTATAATGTGATATGTTGTGTGTTCACTAGATTGTATGAAGAATTTAACACAAGAAATGACAGCGAGGGACATCAGAGTTCAATTTAAGACGTTATGAATGCCACAGCACAAACTTCACACACACACGTAGAGACACAGAGAGAGAGAGACACACACACACACACGTAGAGAGAGAGACAGACACACACACGTAGAGAGAGAGAGAGCACACACACACGTAGAGAGAGACACACACACGTAGAGAGAGACACACACACACACGTAGAGAGAGAGAGAGACACACCCCACACACGTAGAGAGAGAGAGAGACACACACACACACGTAGAGAGAGAGAGAGAGAGAGACACACACACACACACACGTAAGAGGACACAGACAACAAACGCAGAGAGAGACACACACACACACACACACACGTAGAGAGAGAGAGCACACACACACGTAGAGAGAGAGAGAGAACACACACACACGTAGAGAGACACAAACGCAGAGAGAGACACACACACACACACAGACCTCAGACTTCCTCTTCTTCAGTGGTATTCTGGCGGCGGGTTCCGGTGTGTTGGAGTCTCTGGCTTGCAAAGTGGTGCGACCGCTGAGAAGGAAAATCAAAAAAACTTTAAAAATAAATCAACAGAGGAGACAGAAAACCCTTATAACTAGCCTTGAGACTATAGTAGCTATTGACTATATCAAAACTAGAATATCAGCATACTTTAAATTACTATATTATTATAACTATAACTTGAGAGGGGGCGCCCTTAGCTCAGTTGGTAGGGCCCCCCCACGGACCACTTATATAGTCTGTGAACGGGGCAAAGACTTGGGACATTTGGCTGGATAGCAGGCTGACTGTTAAGACCCTATTACTAAATTAAGGTCATAATTAGTTTTGTATGAAACAAATCAAAATTTCAGATGCTAGTCTTTCTTATTTATTTTCTTACATCTAGTATTTTGTCTACTTGATTATTGTGCCTTTGTACATAGGTATGCTCTGCCTGTACTTCAAAACTATTCTTCTATCTATCTATCTATCTATCTATCTATCATAATCTTTTAAAATACCTTAACAGGCAGTAGTGTGCTAGTAATGTCACCCCCATAACCCAGCTACAGTTCTCAGTGAGGGGAATAAATAATGTTTAAGAATAAATAAAATATGGCATCCCCCCCCATGGGCCTCGGCCAGCAGCGGACCCGGGTTCGATTCCAGCCCGCGGTCGTTCTCTGCATGTCACTCCCCTCTCTGCCCCATTTCAACTCTGTCTCTCTGCACTATCAATAAAGTATAAAAATGCAAAAAAAAAAATATCTTAAAAAAAGTGCTTTAAAGAATAAATAAAATTATATTTATTCTTCTTTCATATCTTACCTTCGTCTGGACATTTTGTCTGAATTGTTTGGTTCCACTGCAAAGACAGAAACACAGGGAATATGTTAGAGGATCAATAAGCAATTTAAACATGAAATCACATCATCATCAACCTTTATTTAAACAGGCAAAAAGAGAAACAATGTCTTATTTAAGCAATTGCCACATGAACACAAGACTTAAAGGTGCAGTGTGTAATATGACATCAATAAAGTTCTAGAAAATTATAGAAAGTTCTAGAATGCAATGCTCCCTGGGTAACCCCAACCCTTTCGAATAATAACAGAAGCTACAGTGGCCTTCAAGGACAAGAACAATTCTAAATTTTAAACAATGCACCTGATGACATTCCAACTGTGACACTTTCAAGATGGCGTCCAAGGTATGGAGAAATACAGATATATGAGACCCTTTCTAAAGGGAAAAAAATGTAAATCTAAAAAAATAATTCAGCTATTATACACTAAATTTAAACGCACTTGTGGATATTATCATTATTTTCTACCTAGTCTGCTATGAAAAAATTCCCAAAATTCTACACACTGCAGGTTTAAGGGCTGCATTGGGATTATATAAAATATAACTATTTCATGACCTATCCTTGAGGCATGTTTGTGTGTGTTCAAAAAAAATCTAATTTTCAAACATTTTAGAAGTAGCACTTTTATAATACCATGTATATGTTAAATTAATAAGCAATTTTAACATTAAATCAGATGTGCACAGATTTAAGGATTACATTAAGAGTATACTACACTTAGAACTATTAGTGTTGTGTGTGTGCCCCCCAAAAAAATCAAATATTCTATAAGATTTTAGAAGTAGCACTTGTATAATAGCATGTACATATGTCTGTAATAAGCCATAACCAAGTGAAAAAAGTTAAATAATGCTTAAAGCAAGAGTCCCAATACGCAATACAACATCCCCACGTTTCAAAAGAGGGCTAAGACTGAATCATGAATAAGATGTTAGCTAGTGGCCATCGATATTAAAACATGACGAAATTAGCGTAAAAAATCCACAATGGTCGACTGGAAAACAGCTATAGCGCCTAATGCTAAGCCTGTGAAAGCCTTAACGTGACAGTAAGATGGTAAAATGTATATAAATGAGTTTTTAAAGCAAACTAGCCAGACGAGCAAGTTGTGTGACTGTGAGCTAGTGTGGTATCAGCAGCATAGAAAAAAAAGGGAAGGGGGGTCTGTGTCTTGATCCCTCGATTTCAAACAAAAAAAGCTCAAAAATAACGAAATTTAACACGTTTTTCGCACCGTCATCACACAGACACACACCTTTGGACAACACTGGGCTAGTTTTAATGTGTATAAAAGCGATATAACCTACATTATTCAAGGGTTAAAACTCAAAGACGCGCCAATTTCATCTAGCGCCAAAGCGGGAGGATTTTTTTCCCTCGAAACTAAGCCGAGGTCAGTGGGGGGAAATCGGTGTAAAAGACCGCCAAATACACATTATACCGTCTTAAAACTGCTCTTAGCTTAAACATTAAAGCCCCGGGCATCACATATCCAAAGATGAGCCACGTACGAGTTCATTTAGTGGGATAAAACCAACACAATCGCGCGGTTAAAAGTTGAGGGTAGCTACAATAATTAGCAACAACTAGTAGCAGCAAGTAGGTCAACAATACCCTGCTAACTAGCTTACCCCGATATGCAAATAACTCGCCGTCTAGCAGCTATTGCATCCAAACATCTCAACATGTTATTATAATAAAGCAATCAGGCGACAGGAGAATATAAAACACTTAAATACGAGACTTTTGAAACAGATGCCTCGCTGTGTGTGTGTGTGTGTGTGTGTGCAGATTAACTCCTCTTAAAAACACAATAATTATCACTAAACCCGCATTTAAGACCAAAATACCACATTAAAACGAGCTAAAGCACATGCCAGTAGTTACAGAAACCAAGTATTGTGAAGAGAAACACACGTTTTAAGACAATATAAGGCTGCTCGAGTACATTTAAGTAGTTTTAAACGCCAAACTAGTCAAGTAGAACTGGTTATTTAAGGTCAAAACACACGATGCATACACACAGTGGACGTAGAGACGGTATTAATACGCTAAAAAAGCACAAAAAATGATCAGAAAAGAGCTCTGTGTCTGTGTGCGCTTACCTCTGCCTGAGTCAGTCAATGAATGCATCAGCTGTCGCGCCGGCGCCAATCTTTATATATATGATGTTAGCTGCCTACTGCGCATGCGCCTTCCCGGTTAACAGATACCCGCTAAATGTTCAAATTACAACCGAGATTTGTACTCGCGAACATCACAAAACGGGCTAGAAGTGTCTGTTTTACTCCTCTCTTGGATTTAACAGCTGAAACTAAGCACTATATTGCGATTTAACGTGTTTTTGACCGAGTTTAAAATTAGCCTACATTCATTTCTAACGGACACCGAATCTCAGGACGGTTTTTAACGTTTTTAACAGCTTTCCGTTTTTTCCGGTTGAAGTTTAACGGCTCCGTACACCTATTTGGGTCGTTTCGCGTCTTTAAAATGAGACATTAACCGTGTTTAGAAGAGTTATTTACCTATTTTTACGCGGTTCCTTACAAGCTTCCGCGTTCGCGTCACAGCCTGTGGGAGGGGCCTCCGTGACGTCGGACCAATCAGCGAGCGAGCAGCTGCTGCCGCGTGTTTCCGCCGCAGAATGTAAACAGAAGGCGCACGTGGGGCTGCTGTCAAAGAAACTGCTGCTGACACATGGGGCTTTCTGTCTGTCTATCTATCTGTCTATCTATCTCTCCATCTATCTATCTATCTATCTATCTATCTATCTATCTATCCATCTATCTATCCATCTATCTGTCCCCTTTATATTTTATTTAGCCTATTGGATCTCATTTTGCTTTCGACTTTTTTCAGCACTTTGTCACTTTGTTTTGAAAGATGAATAAATGTATTGTTGTTATTTATGTGCATTTATATTAATACTGCAACACTGCAATTTAGCCTTTTAGAAAAATAAAACGATTTCGCCCTCATCTCACATTTAAAAAAAAACACATTTTCTACACTTTCTTATGGGTTTAAAGGTGCTGTGTGTAATATGACATCGTCAAGAAAGTTCTACAAAGTTCTAGAATGCAACACTCCCTGGGTAACCTCAACCCTTTCGAATAATAACAGAAGCTACAGTGGCCTTCAAGGACAAGAACAATTCTAAATTTTAAACAATGCACCTGATGACATTCCAACTATGACACTTTCAAGATGGCGGCACAAGGCCTTGGTCCAAAATATGCAGAAATATGGACATATATGAGACCCTTTCTAAGGAAAAAATAATAATTAAAACTAAATTAAGCTATTATGCACTAAATTAAATGTACTTATGGATATTATAATTACTTTCTACAAAATCTGCTAGGAAATAAAACCCAAAATTCTACACACTGCAGGTTTAAATGATCTTATAACCGTCTAGTATGGAAAACCAAAGAAATAACACGGACACGAGAGCTGCGTATGAAAACATTTATTATCGGCTAATACACGGATCACATGTGTTATTAACTATTACAGTTGCAAAACAGATGACCCCACTTTTTTTTTTTAATTAAACATTTTTTTTTTTTTTTTTTTTAATCAGAGTTGATCTGTCATACACATCAAATAAAACACATACAAAGTTATGTCGATAAATAAAAACTTAAACCTTAAACAAACAAAAGAATTCCTACACCTTTTTTTTCCTTTTTTTTTGGCAAAGTGCTTTATTATTATTCCAGTAAACTAGACAAAAAAACACTAAACAACACGGTGAATAAAATAAAAAAATAAAATAATAATAATAATAAAATAAAAATGCCAACAAAATAGTCTTCACACATTTTTTTTTCTTTAAAAACCCAAACGAGGAGAGAAAGAGATTTTTGCTACATCATTCTGACTGGTTTGTTGAAGTCTTTATATAAAAAGCTGTTTGCACGTCTACAGCGAGCGTGCCAGCTTCAGTGGTGCATAGTTGGTTTGCTGAAGTCCATTTGTGTGTGTGTGTGTGTGTGTGTGTGTGTGTGTGTGTGTGTGTGTGTGTGTGTGTGTGTGTGTGTGTGTGTGTGTGTGTTTATTTATCTATTACATCCACTCAAAAAAAAAAAAAAAAAAAATTGGTAGTTCAAGTTCTTCATTGATGCATTGTCATTACATAATCCAACCTGGAAGGCACGCGATATGATCCACAAAATGTTTCAAGGCATTTGAACAGAAAAAAAAAACATTACAAACAACTTTACAAATCCCTGTTAGTTAGTTTGATGATGGAGAGATAAACTGAGGACAGAAAAAAAATTCAAAATTCAAAATATATATATATATTTTTTAAAGGTTTCTGACAGCAGGAAAAGAGATATAGGTTGCGTTCCGAATCGCATACTCTTTCTTTTTTCTATTCTACATACTACATCCGACGATAAAAATAATCTAGTTAGGATGCAGTAGGCATACTATTGGGACATACTTTTACTCTCTTATTTCATCATAACATTGCGCCTTGATCTTGCCTCTTGCTTTTATATCCACATATAAATCCCCGATTGTTTTCATATGGAGGCTTCGTCGATGTGACATCACTTCACGTGCGCACTGGATTGTGGGTCAGAATCGCCCAAATAGGATGCAGTTTTCAACACTAACAATCTTGGCCGCATGAAGTAGGACATCCGGGTACTTGTAACCATCCTAAATCTGGCCACAAGAATCGGTACACCCTAAATCTTTTTTCTACCAAACTATATAGTAGAAAGTATGAGATTCGGAACGCAACCTTCGATAGACCATCACTGTGTGTCTCTGCTAATCCCATCTGTCTTTAAGATCGCCCTTTAAAAAAAAAAATCTAAAACTTAACAGTCATAGTAACATAAAAATAACAATAATTGTCCATGATTGCAAAGCTCCATAGTACAGATAAAAAGACATTCGAGAAATAAAAGAAAAATGCACTAACCCTACACAGTCCAATTTTCAAATAGCTTTTTTACACACACACACACACACACACACACTGACACACACACACACACACACACACACACACACACACACACACACACACACACACATTCAAAAGTTAAACAATAACAACAAAACAAAATATTAAAAACTAGTTAAAGGTTAAAAATGATTGCTACTTTTTTTTTGGTTTAAATATTTTCAACAGTTTAGCAAAAATGTAACTAAAGTTAACGTGGAAAATAGAGCAGTTTTACAAAGCATATTAGTACATTTCTAAAAAACCAAGTGTGTTGGTACATTTAAGAAAAATAAAATAAAATAAAATATGGACATCGTTGAAAGTATAAGAGACGACCAGTGTCTCTCTGTCTAAATGGATTTACAACAGGCGACTGAGAAGCAAGTCAAAGCCAAACAAAAACCAAGAACTTAATCTTAAAAAGTTGATTATTTCTCACAAAAAAAAATGTTTCACGTGGGACATAGCTGGAAAAGTCCGAGCACGCGCACACACACACTTATACACACACACACGCACACACACACAACTTATACACACACACACACACATCTGCATTTTCCTAACGAGTTAAAAGGTGATTGGTTGTGACCCTGAGAAGTGGACTGCAGATTTATTTAAGAACGAACAATAAAAAATAAAATAATAATAATAATAATTATAAAAAAATTAAAACATAATATTTTTTCCATTTTGTGTTTTTTAAACCACCATCGTCACACTATAAGACAACTCTACAACCATGCGACAGTCTGCACGCTAACATATTCACACACACACACACACTAACATAGCCTCACACACACACACACACACACGTACATAGCCTCACAACACACTAACATAGCCTCACATACCTAAGCAAAGAAACCACATACGCATTATATACCAACTTCATACTGATATGTAATAACTTTTTTCTTTCAAAAAAATATTTTGGAAGTTTTTTTTTCTTCTTAAATACAATTTTTAACATTTTTTTTTTTTTTTTACATTTACATTTCATCTCAAAGCTACCGTTTACACACAAGGCTTTTAGTGATATTTAACCCAGTATTTTTTTTATTTTCTTGTCTATTTTTTTGATATATATATATATATATTTATTTTTTTAAGTTTTGTTTTTCAAAAAAATAGCGTGAAAAGGTACTGAATTACAGAAGGAGACAGGGGCAGGTTCAAGGCAGTGGCAGCTTGTTGCTATAGCTACGTTGTTGTTGTGTTGTTGTTGTGGTGGGCCCCTTTTGTTTGTTTAACACACCCGTTTACAGAGCCTAGGCTGTGTTACTATTAACGCTGGGTTTTTCTTTTTCAGCGAAACACACACAAAGTACGGACATGGGAGCGGATCGTGAGGAGATATTCACAATTTCGTCACAAAGTTCTCCAGAATCACTGACTCCACCTTTAAAAAATAATAATTTAAAAAAAAAAAAAAAAGTAAAATTCACTAAAATTTCTGCATTTATATATATTGGATATCCGGCCAAATATATTTAACATAAGGTGTGTGTGTGTGTGTGTGTGTGTGTGTGTGTGTGTGTGTGTGTGTGTGTGGCATAATGTTTTTGGGCTATTTTGACTAGCTAGGATGAGTTTTACCCTTTTTTTTTAAATTTTTTTACAGTATACGGTTTTACCTATTGGTTAAAGCTACAGTGCGTAAATTTGGCAGTGGCTTGAATGTTACCGACGTTCATTTGTATGAAAAAGTCCCGCACTATTGCTTTAAAATTAATAATTTAAAAAAAATCCCTCAATAACTAATTATAATCCATGTATATTATCTACAGTGGGATTAACAGGTTGAAAGGCAAACGGACTACAGTACAATTCTGACTCTCTTTCTCCGTTCTATCTCAGTTTTTCGCTTACTAAGTTACTAACTTACTAAGTTCTCTACATTACTAAGTTTACACACACACTCAAGTTTTCCATCCTCAAAGACACACTCGGAGCTTATACTCCTAAAGGGTAAAGAAGTTCTCCCCAACCTTTAAAATTTGGATTAAGTTTTGATGCATCACTTAGGTGTATAGAAAATTCGTTACTCTACTAGAGTCTGTCGTGCTCGAATGAATGCATATGGAAACCTTTGTTGACCTAGTGGAGAGGACAAGATTATGCTAATATGGAGTTTAGTCTGCTGACTTTCCTTCTCTATTGTAGCGATTTACTGAGGTGCTAACTTAATTTCAATCTGTATTATTTTTATCCCCTTAGACTGTATTATCTGTTTGCATGTATTTCTGGTTTTGTTGGATTTTTTTATAACTTTTTTCCAAAATCTTGCCAAACTTTTGCTTCTGAAAACAAAAAAAATTGGACTTGGCAATTAAAAAAAAAAAAACGGCGATCTCAAATTGCATAAAAGTTCGGGCGTTGCATCCATGACTGTTTGATCGCCAATTAATCGATGTATGTTGTTACAGCCCTGTATCTATGACAACACAATGAGGTCATTGCTGGGGCGACTGTGTCTCAGTTGGTAGAGCGGGTCGGCCAATGATCAAAGGGGTTGGAGGTTCGATCCCCGCCCTGCCACTTGTGTCATGGTTGTTGTGTCCTTGGGCAAGACACTTAACCCACCTTGCCTCGTGTGAATGTCGATAGTTAGCCTGCTGCTATCGGTGTATGAATGTGTGTGTGAATGGTAACGTGTAAATGGGAACAGGTCTCCCTTGCAAAAGAGTCTCCGGTCTCAATGGGATTTACCTGTATATGGTAAATGGTAAATGGACTTGACTTATATCTTTTTCTAGCCGATTTTCTCAGCCCCAAAGCGCTTTACATATCTTACCACATTCACCCATTCATACACACACTCATACACCGATTTATGTATAAATAAAAGGTTAAAAGAATAAAACTAAAATTAAATTGGTGGGGCCCTGCTGCCTTCTGCTGTGAGCCTGCCGCTGTTTAAAGTGACTACTAGCATTGTGTTCTACATGTTACGTTTTCCCGTAAAAAGAACAAGAAAAAAGAGAGAGAAGAAGAAAATGTTGTCTAAGTGATGACTCATTTTCTTGGTGGTCTGTGATTGGAGGAGGTGGGTGTGTGTGTGTGTGTGTGTTAAGTGTGTGTGAGTGTGTGTGTGCGTGTGTGTGTAGTGTGTGGTGTATGTGTGAGTGTGAGTAGTGTATAAGTGAGTGTGTGTATAGTGTGTATAAGTGTGTGTTGTGTGTGAGTGTGTGTAGGTGTTGTGTGTGTGAGACCTATTTCTTCTAAATTCCCTTTTTCTCAACATCTATACAAAAGTTGGGGGAGAAACTATTCACCCAATAAAATACATTTAAATAAAAAAAGTCACCCCGCCATTTTGACCCTCATTTCACGGTCCAATCAGAATCGAGAACAGGTTAAAGGGGGCGTGGCTGACTGACGGCTGAATTGTTGCTGGTGTTGATTTGTTGATTTCTTGCCAAGAGAAGTCGAAGAAAAGTGTCAAAAGGTTCGTGTGTGTGTGTGTGTGTGTGTGTGTGTGTGTGTGTGTGTGTGTGGCCTCAGTAGTTGAGGTGTGTGTTGTCTGTCTGTCTGTGCGTGTGTCTGTCTCTCTGTGTGTGTCTGTCTGTATATCCCTCCGTCCGTCTGTCCATACGTCCGTCCGTCCGTCTATCTATCTGTCTATCTGTCTGTCTGTGTGCCTGTCTGTCTGTCCGTCCGTGCGTCCCTCCCTCCCTCAGTAGTTGAGGTGTCTATCTATCTATCTATCTGTCTGTCTGTCTCCCTCCCTCCCTCCCTCCCTGTCTGTCTGTCTGTCTGCCTCCCTGTCTCCCTCCCCCTCCCTCCCTCCCTGTCCCCCCTCCCCCCTCCCTCCCTCAGTAGTTGAGGTGTCTATCTATCTGTCTGTCTGTCTCTCTCCCTCCCTCCCTGTCTGTCTGTCTCCCCCCCCTCCCTCCCTGTCTGTCTGTCTCCCTCCCTCCTCTCTCCCTCCCTCCCTCCCTCCCTCCCTCCCTCCCTCCCTCCCTCCCTCCCTCCTCCCTCCCTCCCTCCCTCCCTGTCTCCCTCCCTCCCTGTCTCCCTCCCTCCCTGTCTGTCTCCCTCCCTCCCCCCCCCCCCCTCTCTCCCCCTCCCTCAGTAGTGCAGGTGCTTGCTGCTGGGCTGGTGGAGCTGCAGGGCTCCTGTGCGTGACGGTCTCATGAGGTTGTTGTGTCTTCGCAGGGCGTTGCGTGACAGAGCGGAGGAGGGCTGTGTGTGGGTGCGCTGGGTCGCGTTGCCGTGGCGTCCCTGCAGCAGCCCCGGCCGGGTGGAGACTAGAGCAGCAGCGTAGCAGGCGGAGTGGAGGCCGGAGCGACGCTGGACCACTGCTACCGCCTCGGGCCTGCAGGGGGAGACAGAGAGGCATTAGTACTCTGGTCATTTAGACCAGTGGTGTCAAACATACGGCCCGCGGGCCGGAGATGATTTAATCCGCAACCTTTACTAAGACATTTCCTGGGGGCTACAGAGATCCCTTGTGATCCGTGATAATGTAGGTTACATATGTAGGCTGAGTGATAAAGCATATTACTGAAAAACAAAGCTAGAGATTTGGAGTTGACATATGTACGTTATTTTGCCATTATTTTACTGGTCCGGCCCACTTGAGATCAGAGAGGCTGTATGTGGCCCTCGAACCAAAATGAGTTTGACACCCCTGATTTAGACACACACACACACACACACCCCCTCAGTTACCTGTGTCGTGAGCCGTCCAGGGAGCGTCTGCCCTTCTCCTTTCCCCCGGAGGTCGTCAGGGCGACGGAGGGCATGTTACCAGGCAACAGGTCACCGGGCAGAAAGTCCCCCGGCAACAAGCCCAGACCGAGCTCCAGGTCCAGGTCCAGACCCAGACCGAGCTCCAGGTCCAGGGCGCGCGGCAGGGACTCCATGCCCAGCCGAGGAGCTCCTTTCTGGGGCAGCCTGGGCGGCCAGAGGGGGGTCTTGTGGAGGTGGTGGTGGAAGGCGTAGACGGACATGCTCGGGTGTTCGATCAACAGGTTCTCCAGAGGGCTGGTCTCCAGGGCGACGGGCTGGTTGGCATAGCGACCGGTGAAGCAGGGCGGGGGGGTCACGAACCAGCTCTCATCCAGAGCGCACGAGGCAAGATGGTGGAACCCAGTCTGGGGACGGAACGATACATAAATGGTAAAATGGTAAATGGACTTGACTTAGCCTATATAGCGCTTTTCTAGCCGATTTTCTCAGCCCCAAAGCGCTTTACATATCTTACCACATTCACCCATTCATACACACGCTCTCTGAACCATCGGGGAGCAATTTGGGGTTCAGTGTCTTGCCCAGGGACACTTCGACATGTGGCGGGTAGGCGGGGAATCGAACCTCCGACCCTGCACTCCAGAGGCAATCTTCCTACCCACTTCGCCACTGCCGCCCATAGGGTTTATTTATGTCAGGCTTTTCAAAATAAAATGTATTATAATATTCCAAATTAGTTCACTCATAAAACTTTTCAGTCACAAACTTTTTAATGTATTGTTTTTTTTTTATGACTAAATGAACTACTCCTACAACAACATCGCTGTTAAGAAAAAACTTTGTAAATCCAAAGCGGTCATTTTTTAGGAAACAAAAAATAACTTAACTGTATTTCTAAAACATATTAACTCTGCGTTGTCAATTCACATGCTCTTTTTTACTACTTTTCATTGGATATAACTTCATAAAACCCACACACAAAACTCTCTAAAACAGTATACTAAAATATAAAAAAAGTAAAAAATAAATAATCTTAAATGATAAATACATTTTCTTTGTTTTAAAGCAGCCTTTCCATACCTCTTCCTCCTCCTCCTCCTCTTCCTCCTGCCTTGTCTCTGCCTCTGCCTCTGTGTCTGTGTCTGCGGTGGAGTTGAGTGATGTGCAGGAGGCGTAGCGGATAGGAGGCGTCGCCCTGGGGGAACCAGGGGCCGAACACAGGCTGGAAAGGGTCAGAGGAAAAAGATAGAGTTTAAAATTAAATTCGGAATCGGAAAACAAATTACTGAAAAAAGAAATGATTTTCTAAGACAGGACACCAACATCTTCATATTAATATTCTGGAAGATCCATGTTAAACCTGCAGTGTGTAGAATTTTGGGTTTTATTTCCTAGCAGATTTTGTAGAAAGTAATTATAATATCCATAAGTACATTTCATTTAGTGCATAATAGCTGAAAAACATTTTTTTAATTATTTTTTTTTCCTTAGAAAGGGTCTCATATTTGTCCATATTTCTGCATATTTTGGACCAAGGCCTAGTGCCGCCATCTTGAAAGTGTCATAGTTGGAATATCATCAGGTGCATTGTTTAAAATTTAGAATTGTTCTTGTCCTTGAAGGCCACTGTAAATTCTGTTATTATTCTAAAGGGTTGGGGTTACCCAGGGAGTGTTGCATTCTAGAACTTTCTAGAACTTTCTTGATGATGTCATATTACACACTGCACCTTTAAGTTAAGTTAAGTTATCTTTATTTGTCAGTTGTACACGAGGCACATTGAAATTCATCTTTTCGCATCTCCCCTCTCAAGTTACCACACTTCGGAGGGGGTCAGAGCGCGTGTGTTTTATCTTCAATAGCTTCATAGGTGGTTGTAAATATAAATTGTATGAACACCCTTCCATTTTACAGATAGGGCAATTGTACAGTATGAAGTCATAAGTATGTTGTTTTTTCCCCCCATATTCATATATAATTATAAAGCTTCGGGGTTCTTAAAAAAGCTGAATTTTAATTTTTAAATTGCTTGAGAAGTGGTTGAATTTGACAGTTAAACAGTGTGACTGTTACCGTGGAGACGGGACCATCACCATCTCATCTTCATCATCCTCCTCGTCATCATCGTCGGGACAAACGGAGTCGGAGCTCGACTCAGCTGAGGAGAGAAACACACTGAGTTAGTGCACTGTGCCACACACACACACACACACACACACACATATATATATATATATACACAGACAAAGGGCACTATATACACACACACGCAGAGGGAGGGAGGGAGGGAGGGAGGGAGAAAGAGAGAGAGAGCGAGAGACACACACACACACACGCACAGACAGAGAGAGAGAGAGACACACACGCACAGACAGAGAGAGAGAGAGGGAGAGAGAGAGCCTTAGAATTAGTGCAAGGAAAACAGATATGTCAGCCTTTCCTGGACTATATAACAACAGTACTGAAGGGACCTACATGACACCTCGTTGACTTTTTATTATCTTTTTAACATTTGCCTTTAGTTTAAACAACGTCCTTAGAAACCTGTAAAGTAGAGTATACGCTATGTTTTGGTACATTCTTAACTTCACCATCTGTTGTTTTTCTAGTTGAGATGTAAATGGTGTGGGTGTTGGAGTGGTTAGGCTTAGGAGAGCTTTGTGTGTGTGTGTGTGTGTGTGTGTGTGTGTGTGTGTGTGTGTGTGTGTGTGTGTGTGTGTGTGTGTGTGAGTGTGTGTGAGTGTGTGTGTGAGTGTGAGTGAGAGAGAGTGAGTGAGTGTGTGAGTGAGTGAGTGAGTGTGTGTATGTGTGTGTGTCTTTCTCTATCTGTGTGTTTGTGTGTGTGTGTGTGTGTGTGTGTGTGTGTGTGTGTGTGTGTGTGTGTGTGTGTGTGTGTGTATCTGTGTGTGTGTGTGTGTGTGTGTGAGTGAGTGAGTGTGTGTGTGTTTTAACATGTTGAATATGTATTTAAATGTAACTGCAGTGTAGTGTTTTCAGTCTACCAGCAGGTGGCACTGTGGCCTGTCTGTTTAGCAGTAGTCAAGGTGATACATGTAAACAATCCACTTTGTTGATTCTGAGCACACACACAGACAGACACACGCACACAGAGAAAGACAGACACACACACACACACACACACACACACACACACACACACACAGGCAGACACACACACAGACAGACACACGCACACACACAGAGAAAGACAGACACACACACAGGCAGACAGAGAAAGACAGACACACACACACACACACACACACAGACACACACACACACACACACACACAGACACACACACACACACAGACAGACACACACACACACACACACAGACAGACACACACACAATAACATGTTCAAGTGAAACCGCGGGTTTATGCAAACAGAAACCACCAACTCATCCAGCCGAGCTACAAACACACAGACACACACACACACACACACACACTCTGACACAAACACAGTGTCACACGTACACCAGGGATCAGATAGATGGTACCAGGGAAACTATATCATTATATATATATCATTATATATATATATCATTATAATAATAATACATTTTATTTATATAGCGCTCTTCTCTCACTCAGAGCGCTTAAATTATTGTTATAGGGCTTTTATCCAAAAAATAATTAAATTCTAGTCATTCAAGGACTTTCCCAGCCCTATCAGGAAAAGAGGTAAACTTCTACAAGATCTAAATATATATATATAGATTTTTTTTACATTTTTTTTTTACATTTTTATGCTTTATCGATAGTGTAGAGACAGAGTTGAAATGGGGCAGAGAGGGGAGTGACATGCAGAGAACGACCGCGGGCTGGAATCGAACCCGGGTCCGCTGCTGGCCGAGGCCCATGGGGGGGACGCCCTACCAACTGAGCTAAGGGCGCCCCATCTAAATTTATCTATAGTCCATTTAGTCAGTGATTCTTGCTGTCAAAATCAGTGAATATCTCCTCATGATCCGCTACCCAACATGCGGGAGATATTCGCTGAACAGTTAGCTTGCAAGTGTCCCTGGGCAAAGAGACACTGAACCCTAAATGTCTCCTGATAGTTAGCTTGCACCCTGCGTGGTAGCTGCTGCTGCTATCGGTGTATGAATGAATGTGTGTGTGATTGGGTGAATGTGAACAAAACAATGTAAAGCGCTTTGGGTCTGTGAAAAACCAGGGAAAAGAGCTGTATAAGTGGAGTCCATTTACAAGATTTAAAATCAACATCCGAATTTTCCACACACTGTACATGAACCCTGTAATTCAACACATACAGTAACAGCGCCAACCAAAGGCAGGAGGCCAGACTGAGACACACACACACACACACACACACACACACACACACACACACACACACACACACACACAGGGCGAGCCAGACTGAGACACACACACACACACACACACACACGGCGAGCCAGACTGAGACACACACACACACACACACACACACACACACACACACACAGGGCGAGCCAGACTGAGACACACACACACACACACACGGCGAGCCAGACTGAGACACACACACACACACACACACACACACACACACACACACACACACACACACGGCGAGCCAGACTCTTGTTTCGATTCCAACTTCTGATATGATTCAAATGAGACACACACACACACACAACACACACACACACACACACACACACACACACACACACACACACACACACACACACACACACACACACACACACACACACACACACACACACACACACACACACACACACACACACACACACACACACACAGAGAGGAAGTTATGGGGTGAAACGGCAACATGATCTCCAGCTGGCAAACGCACAAACTAAAAATAACTTTGCAGACGTCTCCCCTTTGATTTCACTTCTGTTTCAGTTTACCCTCAAAAGACCTTAAGAAGTCTAATTCAGCGCCATCTAGTGGTGAGATTCTAGATGTCAACGCTCCCTTGCTAACCCCTCACCTCTGGGGAGAATTTACAGAAGCTACGGTGGCCTTCAAGGACAAGAAGCTATAGTTACTAAAGATGGCATCATCCACCACTGCCTCAAGTCTTTCCTACAATATCAAGTGATGAGGTGAAGATGTATTTAGTTATTTATTCTATAGTACTTCTTCTTCTTCTTGGTCTTCCAACAGGT
>CM047509.1:31489171-31494171 GCA_026122265.1 Ammodytes dubius
GGATTAAATAACCAGTCTAGTGTCTCGGCCCATAAATAAAGCCTCTAATAAAGTGGGGCAGCAGCAGACGGGTTTTGTTGGTTATAGAAAGGGGAAGAGGAGGAGGGCTGTAACTGTAACACTACACCGCTTGGGCAGGACCTGTCTGTCTCTCCGTCTGTCTGTCTGTCTCTCCGTCTGTCTGTCCGTCCGTCTGTCCGTCTGTCTGTCCAACTCTTTAATAGACTAATCTTCTTAAATACAGCCCCCTTACATGGAGATATTTGAATATTTCTTTAACGGGTTTACGAGACCACAATTCTACACAGCGAAGAAGAAAACTATAGCACCAGCGAAAATTTAAGCTAACCGGGTAAGCTACAAAAAAAAAACTGAAAATGCATCGAAAACAGTCAAAAATCACAACAAACCCCGATGATAAAAGGCTGTATTCTTGCAGTAAAAACACGATTCTAGTGTTTTTTAGGAGCGGAAATGTCGTTATCAAGCGTCAAGCACCAACACGACAACAAAGAAACTCACCTGACGCTACAGACACGGACACAGAGAGAGGCTTATGTAAACGAGAATAAAATCCTTTCAAACGGAGGTAGATTCGTTGCTTTCTTTCGAACAAACACAATAAAAAAAGACGTATAAAAATATATAGGCTTTATATTTAAAAAACAAACTGTTAAATTCAAGGACTGCTGTACATCGGGAGTCTCTTTCTTTCTTTCTTTCTTCTTTCTTCTCTCTCTCTTTCTTCAGTCCGTTTCCTATAGTCCGCTCCCCAGACTGCTCCGATCTTTTGTTGTTGTTATGGGAGACTTCGTTCGCACAGCTGATCGGCCCGTGACGTCACCCGGCGTCTGGGAACCAATCACGAGAGGCCTTACGTGGCTTGTCACTAACCCACGTGACTCAAATCTTTCCACGCCCACAAAAAAAACTCAAGAAAAGGGACATGACCAGGCAAAGCCAAGCCACCAAACATTACCACTGTGTTTCTGGCGTTTTTTTAAAAAAAGAAAAAATAATAAATAAATAAATATATATATATAATAGGCCTGTCACATAACAATAGCTAGCCTACTTACTTCCGGGGTCGTCACGCCACGGGGTTTCCTTTCCTGCTTTCAAAGAACCCACGTCAACATTTAAGTGGAAATGAACAATAAAGACAGATAAACGATTTTTTTTTCTTCACAATAGACTCGTAAAAAAAAAGCGTCATAACAGAACAGGAATCATTTATCAATCCAACACGGTTATGTAACAAGCAGGAGCGGTTGGAAAATTACACACACACACACACACACGCACACACACACACACACACACACACCACACACACACACACAACACACACACACACACACACACACACACACACACACACACACACACACACACACACACACACAACACACACACACACAACACACACAAACAGTCCTGGAAAAAAATAAAGAGACCACTCCAAACTATCTGTGTGCACACTTAACTTGAGGAAAAATAACAAGAATTATCAACTGGGTACATACAAAAATGTAAGCCTAGTAAATGAATAAAACAAATAATAAATCATAATTTAACCGTGTAGTAGTTTGTTTGTTTTATTTTGTCTTTTTTGTTAACTTTGTGTGTGGTGTGTGTGTGTGTGTGGGGGGGGGGGGTGGTGTGTGTGTGTGTGTGTGTGTGTGTGGGGGGGGGGGGGGGGGGGGGGTGTGTGTGTGTGTGTGTGTGTGTGTCTTTAATTAAAAATCTCAAAATAAAGTATTTTAAACTAAAGAAAAAAGTACGTTTCACCATGTCATAATAGATAGATAGATAGATAGATTGATAGATAAGATGATGATAGATAGATAGATAGATAGATAGATAGATAGATAGATAGATAGATAGATAGATAGATAGATAGATAGATAGATAGATAGATAGATAGATAGATAGATAGATAGATAGATAGATAGATAGATAGATAGATAGATAGATAGATAGATAGAAAAATCGCTTTTGTCAAATAAAGCTTTAGCTACATACACAGACATTCACCAAAGTCTTCAGAGGGTCAGAAGATATTTGGGTCAGAGGTGGATTTAATCCCGCACACACACACACACAACAACACACACACACACACACACACATTCAACACACACACACACACACACACACACACACACACACACACACACACACACACACACACACACACACAACACACACACACACCACACACACACACACACACACACACACACACAGAAATGCACTGTGTGTGTTTGTGTGGTATGTCTGTGTCTGTCTGTCTGTCTGTCTGTCTGTCTGTCTGTCTGTCTGTGTGTGTGTGTGTGTCTGTCTGTCTGTCTGTCTGTCTGTCTGTCTGTCTGTCTGTCTGTTGTGTGTGTCTGTCTGTCTGTCTGTCTGTCTGTTGTCTGTGTGTGTGTCGTGTGTTGTTGTGTGTGTGTGCGTGATGTGTGTGTGTGTGTGTGTGTGGGAATAGCAGCCCTTCTTATCAGGACTGTTATCAGCAGTATATAGCAGTTTGACCTTGTTATGGAACAAATGGAAACATCCAGAGTAGCATGTTGTACCCCTGCCCCACTTCTGTGTCTGTGTGTGTGTGTGTGTGTGTGTGTGTGTGTGTGTGTGTGTGTGTGTGTGTGTGTGTGTTGTGTGTGTGTGTGTGTGTGTGTGTGTGTGTGTGTGTGTGTGTGTTGTGAGAGTCTTGTGTGTTTTTCCACATGGGCATTTGACAAACACCCCTGTTTTTATGGAGTTTTTTATAGATACATTTCAGGACAAACATTATTAGCCCCCCCATGAACATTTCCATTTTTATTTAATTTTTTAAGATATTTTTTTTGGCATTTTTATGCTTTATTGATAGTGTAGAGACAGAGTTGAAATGGGGCAGAGAGGGGAGTGACATGCAGAGAGCGACCGCGGGCTGGAATCGAACCCGGGTCCGCTGCTGGCCGAGGCCCATGGGGGGGGGACGCCCTACCAACTGAGCTAAGGGCGCCCCCAATTTTTTTTTAAAGTATTTCCAAAGTGCTGTCAAACACAGCAAGGCATTTGTAACACAGCTTTTCTACACATCCTAGTTTATTTTGGATCATTATTTTATTTTACTAAAACATTATTAAAAATTATTTCACAAAAACTAAAAAAAACTACCAGGGTCAAAATGATAAGCCCCATGAAGAACTGACCTTTGTGTTGAGCCATAGCACAAAGCACTGCTGTGCACACACACACAGACACACACACACACACACGCACGCACGCACGCACACACACACGCACACACGCACACACACACACACACACACACATACACACACACACACACACACACACACCAGACACGCACGCACGCACGCACGCACGCACGCACACACACACACACACACACAGACACACACACACACACACCACTTAAAACAGATAGAATACAATTACATACCAAACTAAAATTGGCATTTGCATTGTTTGTGGGGAGACAAGGACGGAAATAGCAAAACAAGATTCCGGGTTTTTTTCTTAGCAGTAGAATCAACAACTGAAACATTTCTTGGGCTCTTCTTCTTGGGGATTTTTCTGAGCTCCTGCACCAGTGTCAAGGGGGGGGGGGCGGGAGGGGGGGGGGAGACACCAGTTTGTAAACGCTGCCATACTGAGAAATACAGAGAGAGTTTTGTGGAGCTGATAATAGGCTTAATCAACTTTGTGTCGACTCAATTTGGCAGCAATGGGAACATCTAGAGTAGCATGTTGTCCCCCTGTCTGTCCCACTACTGTCTGTGTCTGTGTGTGTGTGTGTGTGTGTGTGTGTGTGTCTGTGTGTGGTTGCGTTCCGAATCACATACTTTCTACTATATAGTATGTAGAAAAAAGATTTAGGATGTCCCGATTCTTGTGGCCAGATTTAGGATGGTTAGAAGTACCCGGATGTCCTACTTCATGCGGCCAAGATTGTTAGTGTTGAAAAGTGCATCCTATTTGGGCGATTCTGACCCACAATCCAGTGCGCACGTGAAGTGACGTAACATCGACGAAGCCTCCATATGAAAACAAACGGGGATGAGACGGATATAAAAGCAAGAGGCAAGATCAAGGAGCCATGTTAGGAGGAAATAAGAGAGTAAAAGTATGTCCCAATAGTATGCCTACTGCATCCTAACTAGATTATTTTTATCGTCAGATGTAGTATGTAGAATAGAAAAAAGAAAGAGTATGAGATTCGGAACGCAACCTGTGTGTGTGTGTCTGTGTGAGTCTCTGTGTGTTTTTCCACATGGAGGTTTGACATATGCCTCTGTTTTCATGGATTTTTTTTAAATTCTAATTCTTTTTTTTGGCCTTTATTGGTACAGGAAAGTCATTAAGGACACATTTTTAATTACAGTGGCCGCCTTCAAAGCGACACAAGCCACTTACAACAGGGAGAATGCTATTCAAAATGACATAAAATACAATTAAAGGTGCTACGAGGAACTTTTTAAATATATTTCTGAAACAGTCCTTTTCCTCTGATGATCATAATTTACATGTAACAGCAAACGAGACCATCAGTGTAAAAGAATGCTATTTTTATATAGTTTTTCTTAATGCCTTTGTCATGGGTATACGCTCACCCAGGAACAACAGCTGGCGTAGTAAAAACACTAGTGCAAAGTGCAAATTATTATTATTTTTTTTAAAGATTTTTTTCTGGCATTTTCAAGCTTTATTAGATAGTACAGAGTTGAAATGGGGAGACAGAGAGAGAGAGAGAGAGGGGGGGGGGGGGGGTGACCTGCAGTAAAGGTCCACGGGTCAGATTTGAACCCGCGACCACTGCAACGAAGGCCGGAGCCGATATGGTACGCGCTCTAATCCACTACACCACCGGAGCGCCCCGAGAATGTTATTTTTAGACAGTTTTGGACATGAGGAAGTGTCAGTATTCAGTACATTTTGTTCCTGAAACTGAAAACCAAAACACAGCGTGCGACAAAGCAGGAAGTTAC
>CM047509.1:31496671-31506671 GCA_026122265.1 Ammodytes dubius
GACTGTATGTGTGTGTGTGTGTGTGTGTGTGTGTGTGTGTGTGGTGTACAAGTGCAACTGGAAATATTAGAATATCATTGGAAATAATGTGTTCATATACTGACACTTTAAAAAATTCCAGATTCATTACACAGTAACAGTAGAGTGAAATATTTAAAATATGTGTGTGTGTCTCTCTCTGTGTGTGTGTGTATGTGTGTGTCTTTGCGTGTGTATGTGTGTGTGTGTGTCTGTGTGTGTGTGTGTGTCTGTGTGTGTGTGTCTTTGCGTGTGTGTCTTTGCGTGTATGTGTGTGTGTGTGTTCAACTGCTCATAACATGGCTCCTTGAACTTGCCTCTTGCTTATATATCCGTCTCATCGCTGGTTGTTTTCACTGGGAGGCTCAGTCCATGTGATGTAACTTCTGCTGCAGTGGATTGTGGGTCAGAACCTCCATAAAGCTGTTGGTTTCAACACTAAAAACAATCACCACCGGATGTAGTAGGACATCTGGGTATTTTTCAGCATGCTGCATCTGACATCATGTATTGGGACAAACTAAGGTTGCGTTCCGAATCTCTTTCTTTTTTCTATTCTACATACTACATCCGACGATAAAAAGAATCTAGTTAGGATGCAGTAGGCATACTATTGGGACATACTTTTCTCTCTTATTTCATCATAACATTGCGCCTTGATCTTGCCTCTTGCTTTTATATCCGTGGCATCCCCGTTTGTTTTCATATGGAGGCTTCGTCGATGTGACATCACTTCACGTGCGCACTGGATTGTGGGTCAGAATCGCCCAAATAGGATGCAGTTTTCAACACTAACAATCTTGGCCGCATGAAGTAGGACATCCGGGTACTTCTAACCATCCTAAATCTGGCCACAAGAATCGGGACATCCTAAATCTTTTTTCTACCGTACTATATAGTAGAAAGTATGCGATTCGGAACGCAACCTAAATCTGTTTCTACCATAGTAAATAGCAGGGTTATCGCACGCACACACACACATAGACACACACACACACACACACACACACACACACACACACACACACACACACACACACACACACACACACACACACACACACACAGTACATAACAGGGAAGTATGGGGATTGGAACGCGGTTTGGGCTAGTAAAAGATTTGAGGTCAAAGTTCAGAACGTAAACACGCAGAGAGGAATGTTTAACTCACTGACCTGTCAGTAGCAGTGCCCCACACACACACACACACACACACCACACACACACACACACACACACACACACACACACACACACACACACACACACACACACAACACACACACACACACACACACACACACACACACACACACACACACACACACACACACACACACACACACACACACACACACACACACACACACACACACACACACACACACACACACACACACACACACACACACACACACACACACACACAGACACTCAGCTCAGTTACATGAAATAAAGATGAGTTATTCTTATACTATATAATAAGGGTCCAGGGTTACACTGTTTAAAGGTGGAGTCAGTGATTCTGGAGAACGCTTGTTGTCAGAATCACTTTTTGTCAAAATCAGTGAATATCAGTGTTAATACACAGCCTAGGCTCTGTATACGGACATGTTGCTAAAATTTAATGAATGTGTAGTACATATTTTAATATCATATATTATATATAAATGACTAACATAAAAATGTTCATACTACTTTGGATTTATGAAAGATTTATCACAATAACGAATATTTAAAAAAATTAAAAAACAGTATTGCTCATTGCATTTTTATCCACGTTTCTCTGCACACACACACCCTGCGTTCCAAATCTCATACTCTTTCTTTTTCCTACACTGCATACTAAAGTACTTTTTATTTTTACTACACTACATACTAAAGTACTTTTTATTTTTCCTACACTACATACTTAAGTACTCTTTCTTTTTCCTACACTACATACTAAAGTACAGAAGAGTTTTAGAGCCACAGACAGGAGAGAGAAAAAAAAAATCAGATAAGGAAGATTTGTTTTCATTATGTCGAGAAATGTCAAGAATAAAGACGAATACTCCAAAATGCTATTGGAGTTAGTGGGGGCATTTATGTATTTTCAGCATACTACAATTGACGTGCATGTACTATTCTATTGGGACATCCTAAATCTTTTTCTGGCGTACTAAACAGTAGGGAAGTATGGGGATTGGAACGCAGGGTCTGTGTTTTGTAGTGTTTTAAAGCGTGTCCTAACAGCAGTAGAACATGATATGACACACTGAAGCTGGCTCAGACACTGATGCAACTCTGTAGAATGTTTCTGACTGCTTTGGTGTGTGTGTGTGTGTGTGTGTGTGTGTGTCTGTGTGTGTCAGTGTGTGTGTCAGTGTGTGTGTGAGTGTGTGTCTGTGTGTGACTGACTGCTTTGGTGTGTGTCTGTCAGTGTGTGTGTGTGTGTGTCTGTCAGTGTGTGTGTGTGTGTGTCTGTCAGTGTGTGTGTCTGTCTGTCTGTCAGTCAGTGTGTGTGTGTGTGTGTGTGTGTGTGTGTGTGACTTAAAATTTACCAAAAAAAAAAAAAAAAAACCCTTTTTTTTTTTAAAAATTTTAAAAAACCCCCCCCGGGGGGGAAAAATAAAAAATTTTTTTTTTTTAAAAACCAAATAAAAAATTTGGAAAAAAAAAAAAAAAGGGGGGGTTTTTTTTTTTTTTAAAAAAAAAATTTTAAAAATATTAAAAGGATTTTTTTTTTTGGGGCTTTTTTTTAAAATTCCCCCTTTTTTTTTTTGGGGTTTTTTTTTGGGGGCCTAAAATTTAAAAAATTTTGGGGGGGGGGTTTTTTAATGTTTTTTTAAAAAAAAAATTTTTGGGGGGGGGGGGGGGGTTTTTTAAATTTTTTTTTTGGGGGGGGGGGGGGGTTTTTTTTTTTTTGGGGGGGAACTAAATGCGGGGGGGGGGTTTTTTTTGGTGTGTTTTTTTTTTTTTGGTGTGTGTGGGCCCCCTTTTTGTGTTTTTTTTTTTTGGGGGGGGGTTTGGTTTTTTTTTTTTGGGGTTTTTTTTTTTTCCCCCTTTTTTTGGGTTTTTTTTTTTTTTTTTTTTTTAAATTTTTTTTTTGGGGGTTTTTTTTTGGGGGTTTTTTTTTTTTTTTTTTTTTTTTTTTTTTTTTTTTTTTGGGGGGGGGGGGGGGGGGGGGGGGGGGGTGTGGGGGGGGGGGGGGTTTTTTTTTTTGTTTTTTGGGGTTTTTTTGTGTGTGTTTTTTTTTGGTTTTTTGGGGGTTTTTTTAAAAAAAAATTTTTTTTCCCCCAAAAAAAAAAAAAAAAAAAACCCCCCCCCCCCCCCCCCCCCAAAAAAAAAAAAACCCCCCCTTTTTTTTTTTTAAAAATTTAAAAAAAATTTTGGGCCCCTTTTTAAAATTTTGGGAAAAAGGGGGGGGTTTTTGGGGGGTTTTTTTTGGGGGAAAAAAAAAAAAAAGGGGGGGGGGGGGGGTTTTTTTTTTTCCCCCCCCCCCCCTTTTTTTTTTTTTTTTTTTTTTAAAAAAAAAAAAAAAAAAAAACCCAAAAAAATTTCCACACAAAACCCCCCAAAAAACCCCCCAAAAAAAAAAAAACCCCCCACACACAAAAAAAAACCCCCAGCCCAACAAAAAAAAAAAAGGGGAAAAAAGGCCCCAAAGGGGAAAAAGGGGAAAAAAAACCCAAAAGGGCCCCCCGGGCAAAAAACCCCCCCCCCCAAAAAAAAAAAAACAAACACACACCCAAAAAAAAAAAAAAAACCAGAAAAAAAAAAAAAACAACAAAAAAAAAAATTTTCCCCCCCAAAAAAGGGGCCCCCCAAAAAAAAAACCCCCCCCCGGGGCCCCCGGGGGCCCCCGGGAAAAATTTAAAACCCCAAACCCCCCCCCAAAAAAAAAAAAAATTTTTGGGAAAAATAAAAAATTTAAAAACAAAAAAAAAAAAAAAAAAGGGGGGGAAAAAAAAAAACCCCCCCTTTAAAGGGGGCCCAAAAATTTTTTTTCCCCCTTTTTTAAAAAAGGGAAATTTGGTTTAAAAAAAATTTTTTTTTTTTAAAAAAAAAAAAAAATTTTTTTTGGGAAAAAAAAAATTTTAAAATTTCCCTTTTAAAAATTTTAAAATTTTTTTTTGGGTAAAAAAAAAACTCCCAAAAAAAGGGGGGAAAAAATTTTTTAAATTTTTTGGAAATTTTAAAAAAATTTTAAAAAAAAAAAAACCAAAAAAAACCCCCCAAAAGGGAAAAGTTTTTTTTTTTCCCCCCCCCCTTTTTTTTTTTTTAAAAAAAGAAAAAAAAAAAAAGGGGGAAAAAAAAAAAAAAAAACCAAAAAAAAAAAAAAACCCCCCCCCCCCCAAAAAAACCCCCAAAAAAAACCCCCCACAGTTTTTTAAAGGAAAAAAAATTTTTTTTTTTTAATTTTTTTTAAAAAAAACCCCAAACCCCCAAACCCCCCAAAAAAAAAAAAAAAAAAAAACCCCCCAAACCCCAAAAACCCCAAAAAAAACCCCAGGGCCCCTTAAAAAAAGGGGGGGGGAAGGTTTAAAAAAAAATTTTTTTTTTTTAAAAAAAGGAATTTTTTCCTTTTTTTTTTTTAAAAAAAAAAAAAACCCCATTTTTTCCCCCCCCCCCCCCCTTTTTTCCCTTTCCCCTCCCCCCTTTTTTTAAAAAAATTTAAAAAAAAAATTTTAAAAAAAAAAAAGGGGGAAAAATTTTTTTTCCCCCCCAATTTAAAATTTTTTTAATTTTTTTTTAATACCCCCCCCCCTTTTTTTTTTTTCCCCCCTTTTTAACCTATTTTCCCCCCTTTTCCCCCCTTTTTCCCCCGTTTAACCCGGTTTTAAATGAAAAAAAAAAATTTTTAAATTTTTAAAAAAAAAAATTTTTTTTCCCCAAAAAAGGGCAAAAAATTTTTTTTTTTTAAAAAAAACCCTTTTTTTTTCCCTTTTTCCCCGGGGAAAAACCCCCCCCGGGGGGAAACAAAAAAAAAAAAATTTTTTTTTTTGGGGGGTTTTTTGGGGGGAAAGGTTTTAATTTTTTTTTAAAAATTTTTAAAGAAATTTGGGGCCCTTTTGGGGGCCCAAAATTTGTTTTAATTTTTTTCCCCCCCCCCAAAAAAAAAAAAAAAATTTTTTTAAAGGGGGCCCCTTTTGGGGGGTTTTTGGGGCCCCCTTAAAAAAAAAATTTTTTTAAAAAAGGTTTTTTTTGGGAAAACCCTTACGGGGGTTAAAAAATTTTTTAAAAAAAAATTTTTAAAAATTTTTATTTGGTTTTTTTTGCCCCTTTATTAAATTTGGGAAAAAACCCTTTCAAATTTTAAAAAACCCCGGGGTTTGGGGTTTAAAATTTTTTTTTTAAAAAATTTTTTTTCCCAAAAAAAATTTGGGGGGTTTTTATTGGGGGGTTTTTTTTTTCCCCCTTTTTCCCCCGTTAAAAAAACCCTTTAAAAAAAATTTTTTTCCCCCCCCCCCAAAAAAATTTTTTAAAATAAAAAAAAAAAATTTTCCTTTTTTAAAAGGGGGGGCCCCCCTTTTTGGGGGGCCTTTTTTGGGGGGTTTTTTTTCCCCCCCAAAGGGGGAAAATTTTGGGTTTTTTCCCCCCCCCTTTTTTTCCCCCCCCCCAATTTTTTTTTTTTTTTTTTCCCCCCACCCCAAAAAAAAAAACCCCCCTTTTTAAAAAAAAAAAAAAGGGGAAAAAAACCCCGGTTAAAAAAAAAAAATTTTTTAAACCTTGGGGCCCCTTTTTTTTCCCCCTTTTTGGTTTTTTTTTTTTCCCCCCCCCCCTTTTTTTTTTTAAAAAAAAAAATTTTTTTTTCCCTTTTTTTGGGGGGGGCCCCCCCCCCCCCCTTTTCCCCCCCCCCCCCTTTTTTTCCCCCCCCTTTTTTAAATTTTTAAAAAAAAAATTCCCCCCCCCCTTTTTCCCCTTTTCCCCCCCCCCTTTTTTTTTTTTTTTTAAAACCCCTTCCCCCATCCCCTTTTTTTTTTTTCCCCCCCCCCCCCCTTTTTTTTCCCCCCCCCCCCCCCTTTCCCTCCCCCCCCCCCCCCCCCCCTCCCCTCTCTTCCCTTCCCCCCCCCCCCCCCCCCCCCCTTTTTTCCCCCTCTCCCCTCCCCCCCCCCCCCCTTCCCTTCTTTTCCCCCCTCCCTCCCCCCTTTTCCCCACCCCCCCCCTTTTCCCCCCCCTTACCTCCCTCCCCCCCCCCTTTTCCCCCCCTTTTTCCCCCCCTTTTTTTTTCCCCCCCCCCCCTTTTTTTTTTTTTCCCCCCCCCCCCCCAAAAAAATTTAAAAAGGGTTTCCCCCCCCCCTTTTTTTTTTCCCCTTTTCCCCCTTTTTTTTTTTTCCCCCCCCCCCCTTTTTTTTTTTTTTTTTTTTTTTTCCCCCCCCCCCCTTTTTTCCCCCCCTTTTTTTTTTTCCCCCCCCCCCTTTTTTTCCCCCCCCTTTTTCCCCCTTTTTCCCCCCCTTTTCCCCCCCCCCCCCCCCCCCCCCCCTTTTTTTTTTTTCCCCCCCCTTTTTTCCCCCCTTTTCCCTTCCCCCTTCCCCCCCCGGGGTTTTTTTTTTTTTTCCCCTTTTTTTTCCCCCCCCCCCCCCCAAAAAAATCCCCCTTTTTTCCCTTTTTTTTTCCCCTTCCCTCCCCCCTCCCCCCCCCCCCCCTTTTCCCCCCCCCCCCCTTTTTTTTTTTCCCCCCCCCCCCCCCTTCCCCCCCCCCCTTTTTTTTCCCCCCCCCCCCCCTTTTATTAAAACCCCCCCCCAAAAGGGGGCCCCCCCCCCCAAAAACCCCCCCCAAAAAAAAAATTTTTAAAAAAAACCCCCGGAAAAAAAGGGGGGGTTTTTTAAAAATTTTTTTTTTTTTTTTCCCCCCCTTTTTAAAAAAATTTCCTTAAATGTTTTTTTTTTTTTTTTTTTTGGGGGGTTTTTTTTTTTTTTTTAAAATTTTTTTAACTTTTTCTTTTTTTTTTTTTTTTTTCCCCCTTTTTTTGGTTGCCCCCCCTTTTTTTTTTAAAATTTTTTTTTTTTTTAAAAAATTTTTTTTTTTCTTTTTTTTAAACTTTTTTTTTGGGGGGGAAAACCCCCCTTTTTTTTTTTTGGGGGTTTTTTTTTTTTTTAAAAAAAGGGGTTTTTTTTTTTGGGGGCCTTTTTTCCCCCCTTTTTTTTTTTAAAAAAAAAAAAAAAATTTTTAAAAAAGGCAAAAAAAAAATAAAGGGGGGGGAAAAAACCCGGGGGGGGGAAAATTATTTTTTTAAAAAAAAAAAAATTTTTTTTTTTTAAAAAACCCCCCCCAAAAAAAAAGGGAAAAATTTTTCCCTTTTTTTAAAAAATTTTTAAAAAATAAAAAAAAAAATTTTTGAAAAAAAGGGGGGAAAATTTTTTTCCCCCCCCAAAAAAAAATTTGGGGGTTTTTAAAATTTTTTTTTTTTTTTTTTTTAAAAAAATTTTTTTAAGAAAAAATTTTTTTTTTTTTTTTTTTAAAAAAAAAAAGGCCCTTTAAAAAAAAAAAAAAATTTTTTTTTAATTTAAAAAAAATTTTTTCCCAAAAATTTTTTTTTTTGGGGGGGGGGGGGCCCCCCCCGGGAACCCCCCGGGGTTTCACCCCGGGGCAAAAACCCCCTTGGGGGGTTTTTAAAAACCCCCAAAGCCCAAAAAAAAAAAAAAAAATTTTTAAAAATTTTTTTTTGGGGGGAAGGGGAAATTTTTTTTTGGGGTGTGTTTTTTTGGGTGGGGGGGGGGGAAATTTTTTTTTTTTTTTTTGGTGGGGGTTTTTTGGGTTTTTTTTAATTTTTGGTTTTTTTTTTTTTTTAAAAAAAAAACCCCCCCCCCAAAAAAAATTTTTTTTTTTGGGGGGTTTTTTTTTTTTTTGGGTTTTTTTGGGTTTTCAATTTTTAAAATTTTTTTTTTTTTTAAAAAATTTTTTTGGGGAAAAAAAAAGAAAAAATTTTTTTTGGGAACAGGGGGGGGGAAAGGGGAAAAAGGGGGGAAAAGGGGGTTGGTAAACCCTTTTCCCCCCCCCCAAAAAAACCCCCTTTTTTTAAAAGGGCCCCTTTAAAAACCCCCCCCCAAAAAAAAACCCATTTTTTTCCCCCCCCAAAAAGGCCCCGGTGAAAAAAAAAACCGTTTAAAAAACCCCCCAAAGGGGGGGGGGAAAAAAGGGGGGGGGGGTTTGTGGGGGGGGGGGGGGGCCCCCCTTTTTTTGGGGGGGGAAAAAAGGGGGGGGGGTTTTTTTTTTAAATTTTTTTTTTTTGGTTTTTTTTTAGGGTTTTTTGGGTTTTTTGGGGGTTTTTAAAATTTTTTTTTTGGGGGGGGGAAAAAAAAAAAGGGGGGAAAGGGAAAAATTAAAAAATTTTTTTGGGTTTTTTTGGGGGGAAAAAAATTTTTAGGGGTTTTGGGGGGTTTTTGGTTTCCCCAAAAAAATTTTTTTTGGGGCCCCTTTTTTTTGGGGGGAAAAAAAAAAAAAAAAATTTTTTTAAAATTTTTTAAAAAAAATTTTGGGAAAAAAAAAAAAAGGGGGGAAAGTTAATTTCCCCAAAAAAACCCCAAACCCAAAAAAAAACCCCCAAACCCCCCCCCAAAAGCCCCCAAAAAACCCCCCCCCCCCAAAAAAAAAACCCCCAAAAACCCCCCAAAAAAAAAAAAAAAAAAAAAATTTTTTCCCCACAAAAAACCCCCCCGGGAAAAAAAAAAAAAACCCCAAAAAAAAAACCCCCAAAAACCCCCCCCAAAACAAAAAAAAAAAAAAAAAAACCCCAAAAAACCCCAACCCCCAAAAAAAAAAAGGGGGGGTTTTAAAAAACCCCCCAAAAAAAAACCCCCCCCAAAAAAAACCACAAAAAAAACCCCCCCCCCCCCCCCGGGGGGAATTTTTTGGGGGGCCCAAAGGAGGGGGGGGGGGGGAAAGGGGAAAAAAAAAACCCAAAAAAACCCCCCCCCCAAAAAGGGGAAAAAGAAAAAAAGGGGACGGGGGGGCAAAAAGGGGAAGGGGGGGGGGGGGGGGGAAAAAAAAAAAAAAAAAAAAAAAGGGGAAAAGAAAAAAAAAACCAGGGGGGGGAAAAAGGGGAAAAAGACAAAAAAAGGGGAAAAGGAGGGGGGGGTTTAAAAAAAAAAATTTTAAAAAAAAAAATTTTTAAAAAAAAAAAAAAAAAAAAAATTTTTTTTTTAAAAAAATTTTTTTTAAAAAATTTTAAAAAAAATTTAATAATAAAAAAAAAAAAAAAAAAAAATTTTTTTAAAAAAAAATTTTTTTGGGGATAATTTAAAAATTTAAAAATTTTTTTTAAAAGGGTTTTGGGGGAAAAGTTTTTTTAAAAGAAAAAAAAAAATTTTTTTAAAAAAAAAAGGGTTAAATTTTTTAATGGGGAAAAAAAAAAAAAAAGGGGGGAAAAAAAAAAACCCTTAAACCTTTTTTTTTTTTTAAAAAAAAAATTTTTAAAAATTTTTTTTTTTTTAAAGAAAAAATTTAAAAAAAAAAAAAAACCCAAAAATTTTAAAAATTTTTAAAAAATTTTTAAAAAAAGGGGTTGGGGTTTTTTTTTGGGGGGCTTTAAAAGGGGGTTTTTTGTTTTTTTTTTTTTTTTGGGGGGGTTTGGGGGTTTGTTTTTTGGGGGGGGGAAAAAAAGGGGGGGGGTTTGGTTTTTCCCTAAATTTTGGGTTTTTTTTTTTTAAAAGGAAAGGGGGGGGGCCCCCAAAAATTTTTTTTTTGGGGGGGGTTTTGGGGGGGTTTTGTGGGGGTGGGGGTTTTTTTTTTTTTTTTTTGGGTTGTTTGGTGTTTTGCTTTTTTTTTTTTTTTTTTGGGGGGGGGGGGGGGTTTTGGCCCCTTTTTTTTTTGGGGGGTTTTTGGGGGGGGGTTTTTAATTTGGGGGGTTTTTTTTCCAAAAATTTTAACAAAAAAAAATTTTTTTTTTTTGGATCTTTTTAAATTTTTAAAAATTTTTATTTAAAATTTTTTTTTTTTTTTTCCCCCAAAGGGGGTTTTTTTTTTTTCCCCCCCCTATTTCCCCTCTTTTTTTTTTAAA
>CM047509.1:31511671-31516671 GCA_026122265.1 Ammodytes dubius
CGAACCCGGGTCTGCTGTGAAGAGGACTGAGGACACACACACACACACACACACACACAGACACACACACACACAGACACAGACACACACACACACACAGACACACACACACACACAGACACACACACACACACACACACACACACACACACACACTCACCGTAAACCCATCTGTTGGTCCCGGGCACGTCGGTTATGAACGCTGTTGCCTCGGCGCCGGGCGGGTCGCTACGGTTACGGGCGGGGGCGGTCTGGTAGGTGGCGTTGCCGTGCGTTACGGGCTGACAGTCTCTGACGAGGCGGTGAGAGAGGGAGGGGCCGTGACCGGGGGGGTAGGGCAGCAACAGGTCATCCTCCATAGACCCTCTGTATGGGAGGGGGGGGCAGGGAATTATAATTAATATCTCTCTCTCTCTCTCTCTCTCTCTCTCATAATTGCCTAAATCATATCTACTCTACTTTTACTCTACACCTACTCTATTCTACATCTACGTTTCGTTAGCCTAATGCTGCGTCTGGAGGCTTGGAGGAACAGGAAAACAGTTTTTAAGATGTCATAACCTTTCCAGGAATATCATGACCGTGGGAAGAACCATAGATATATATAGAACAGAGTGTTCTGGAGAGAGAGTGAGTGAGTGAGTGAGTGAGTGAGTGAGTGAGTGAGTGACTGACTGAGTGACTGACTGAGTGAGTGAGTGAGTGACTGACTGAGTGTGTGTGTGTGTGTACGTGTGTGTGAGGGAGCGAATGTGTATGTGTGTCTGTCTGTCTGTGTGTGTTTCTGTCTGTGTTTTGTTTACTATCCAGAACTAAAACACTGATATAAAAAAATGGTGCAACATTGCCATCTAGCGGCCGACGCGCCAAACTGCAGCCTCCGTTTCCCATTAGCGGCTGTACTGTACTGTGTATATAATTTAAAAAAAAATGCTATCTTTAAAAAAAAAAAATCTGATTTTTTGTTTGTATTGCAAGCGTTCTATTTATCTGTGAAATACATATTTATTTTCTAAATAAAATAGTTTATAGTGCTAATTTTTGTACTCTTCCTTGTAAATTGTATGTGTCATATGCTAGATAGTGGGGGCGGGACCTGATAAGCCTTTGGCTTCTCCTGCTTCCCTTCGGACGATAACACAAAGTAATATGTATGAATATGCAATGAGAAAATTATGTATTTTGTGTAATTGTCCGGAAGAATAATAATAAATAAAAAAAAATAAAAAATAAAAATGCTTCCGTCTAGACTTCCGGAAAATAAAATATAATGAATGCAACCAACGTGACCTATTATATATTTACATTATACACACACACACACACACACACACACACACACACACACACACACACACACACACACACACACACACACACACACACACACACACACACACACACACACACACACACACACACACACACACACACACACACACACACACACACACACAACACACACACACACACACACACACACACACACACACACTTCTTTTTGGGTTTAAGTCAACTAAAGTGGAGTTAAGAAATGGATTTTTAGGTCAATCAGTTAAAATGTCTGGACTTTGAACTGTTAACAGCTGGCAACTAAAGATAGCGCCGTACATTTATATTCATTTAACCTTTCATTATACTCGAATGATCAGTTGAGGGGTGTGTGTGTGTGTGTGTGTGTGTGTGTGTATGTGTGTGTGTGTGTGTGTGTGTGTGTGTGTGTGTGTGTGTGTGTGTGTATGTGACCCTCATTTGCAATGACATCGAGTCAAAAAAAAATGCAAAGCAAAAACAACAATACACACAATATACAATGCAAATACATCAAATACACAACAAGCTGGTAAAGAGAAAAAAGGACAATTTAAACATTTAGACAGTGATGTAGAATGTATGGAATTAAAATAAGATACTGTATATGGTAGAAGTACAATATAGCCAACCGGTAATTAAAACAGTTACAGGTAGAGTTTGGCAGATTTAAGATAGTTTGTTTAAATTGGTTAAAGGATATGAAGGTATTTAGTTTAATTTGTTGCTGTAAGTTGTTCCAGGAGTCGGGGGCACTGAAGCTAAAAGCTGTCTTTCCTAGCTCAGACCGGGCTTGTGGGACATAAAGCATAAGCATGTCAGTGGAGCGGGTCTGATAAAGCCCTGATACATTTGAGTATTTATTGCATCAACAGGGAATTCTAGGTTTAGTAAAATTAAAAAAAAAAAAAAAATCAAAAAAAGTATAATAAGCTCAACTGTCACTCGCAAGGAAACAACTTTTTAGGCTAACATTAGCTGCTAACCGAAAGAGGAACCAGAGATCGAGCTCTTACCGGGGGCTCATGGTGTCAGACAGCCGGAAAACGAGCCACAAAAGCGGCCACACAAACAGACATTTCCCCGGTGCTGCTGCCATGTGCGGTGGTCAAAATCCTGCTTCAATAATAACATTAAAACGTCCATGTGCACGTTCCCTCATCATCCAGAGAGCGCGTGACAGCAAGGTAAACACAGGGAAACACCACACGTCACGTCCGGTTCATTAACAAAATAAAAGCCCAGGCTACACAGTGGAGCGGCTAAGTGATTATTAGTTTAGTTTAGTTTTATTTGTGCAAATAAACAAGATTAAAAATGGCAAGAAGATGCGCATAGACATACATAAATGCACGGGTGGGACAAAAGAAACCCCGAAGGGCTTATGAGGGATGTCCACCTGACATTAAAATACAATAAGGTAAAGAAATAAAGTAAAATAAAAAGAAAAGAAAAGACAAACAAAAATAAAATTAAAGAGCTAAAACTACAAAGTCATGTTACAAAAATGAAAATACATCTAAGTACATGTAAAAAAGCAATATAAAGATGTAACTAACAAGCAAAAAGACAATATAACATACATTCAGTTAAACACATTATCGTAAGCTTTTAAAATTAGGTACATTTTAAGATGTTTTTTGAAAGTAACTAAAGATGAGTGTTTATGTAGAGTAACAGGAAAACTGTTCCAAATGACTGGACCTCTATCCCTAATTGAAAACTGTCCAAGATTTGTTCTGTAAAACTGACGGTGAAGGAGATCTACAGATCTGGTCTGATGACTATGGATCTGTGACCTGATTATAAAAAAACTGTTGAAAGAAGAAGGAAGTAAATTATTGAGAAACTGGAAAACAAAAGTGCCGATCTGAAGAGTATTCACATCATATATGCTTAACAACTTCAGACTTAGAAATAACGGAGCACTATGAGCGTCCCAACTGGAGTTGGTTACAGCTCTAACCAATTTTTTCTGTAACATAAAAATCGAATCTAGACTGGTTTTGTATGTGCTTGCCCATACTATATTGCCATTCTCGTCAGAATCTTTCAGTTGATGATACAAGCGGGAACATTGGCACGAGCATTTAGTCTCCACGGGTCACCTGACAAGAAAAGTGTCCCGAGACATCTGAAATTTGAAAATGTGTCATATAAATGTTGCCTATTAGGTTTTTTAATTAATTTTTTTTTTTTTTTTTTCATCAAATCAAATTAAATCAGTTTTATTTGTAGGCCTATAGCCCGAAATCACAAATAGACATTTGCCTCAGTGGGCTTTACATTCCATACAATATGATACAATATGACACCCTGCCCTTGCACCCTTAGCTCGGCTGAGAAAAAACTCCCAGTAAAAAACCCTTTACCGGGATTACATTTTTTTAAGAAATGTCATGGCATTGTCTCGGACAATTTTCTCGTCAAGTGACCCAGGGAGACTCATGCTCGTGCCAATTTTCAGCTTGCATCACAAATTGAAAGATTGTAGCAGTTATCTTTGTCTTATTGTCTTTTTCTTCTTTTTGCTGCTGTAATTATAAATGTAATGTATTTTTTATTTATCAAATCAAATTATATCAGTTTTATTTGTATGGCCCAAAATCACAAATAGACATTTGCCTCAGTGGGCTTTACATTTCATACAATATGATACAATATGATACAATATGACACCCTGCCCTTACACCCTTAGCTCGGCTGAGAAAAAACTCCCAGTAAAAAACCCTTTACCCTTTATTATTATTATTTTTTTTTTTTACTGTTATTTTAACTAATGTATTGTAGGTTGTGTAGTGTATTTTGTTATGACACATTCTAAGATTACTGTAGTGTATTATGTTACTATACATTTTATATTAAGGTATACTGGTACAGAGGAGACAAAGACAGTTAGCCTCATCTGGCAGGGGGCAAAGTCAGTTAGCCTCATCTGGCAGGGGGCAAAGACAGTTAGCCTCATCTGGCAGGGGGCAAAGACAGTTAGCCTCATCTGGCAGGGGGCAAAGACAGTTAGCCTCATCTGGCAGGGGGCAAAGACAGTTAGCCTCATCTGGCAGGGGGCAAAGACAGTTAGCCTCATCTGGCAGGGGGCAAAGACAGTCAGCCTCATCTGGCAGGGGGCAAAGTCAGGGATGTCAGCTGCTTGACTGAGGAAACCCTCAAGGCTGACCTGTAGATCATTCAGATTTCACACAAAGGAGAAACTGTCTGGTGAGTTAATCAAAGACAGTCTGGATAAGAGTTAACAGTAGTTTATTGACCCTGGCCATCATCATCATCATCATCATCATCATCATCATCATCATCATCATCAGCATTGTCTTAAAAGTTGCTGAATCAGACTTCTTGGCCAATGTGACATAAAGGTTGCGTTCCGAATCGCATACTCTTTTTTTTTCTATTCTACATACTACATCCGACGATAAAAATAATCTAGTTAGGATGCAGTAGGCATACTATTGGAACATACTTTTCTTTCTTATTTCATCATAACATTGCGCCTTGATCTTGCCTCTTGCTTTTATATCCGTCGCATCCCCGTTTGTTTTCATATGGAGGCTTTCGTCGATGTTACGTCACTTCACGTGCGCACTGGATTGTGGGTCAGAATCGCCCAAATAGGATGCACTTTTCAACACTAACAATCTTGGCCGCATGAAGTAGGACATCCGGGTACTTCTAAC
>CM047509.1:31521671-31534171 GCA_026122265.1 Ammodytes dubius
ACACACACACACTCACTCTCTCTCTCCACACACACACACACACACACTCACTCCTCACACACAACAACACCACACACACACACACACACACACACACACACGTATAATCAAAGTGTTGGACCTAGAGCATTATGGTGAAATGTAAGATTAAAGCCCCTTCGATATAACCCCTGTGATTACTGCTATTAGCTGCTATTGAGCGGCTGTCACTCACACACGATACACAGGGCATTCTGAGCTTTACAGGCATTATTTATGTGTGTGTGTGTGTGTGTGTGTGTGTGTGAGTGGATTTGTCTGTGTGGTTGTGTGTGTGTGTGTGTGTGCTTCTTTTTTGGTTGTGTGTGTGTGTGTGAGTGTCAGTGTTTTTTTGTGTGTGTCAGTTTCTGTGGTTGTGTGTGTGTGTGTATGTTTATGTGTGTGTTTTTCTTCACAGCAGCTTTTACAGACGTCATTACTTCAACCTTGAAACGGACGGTATGTGAACAGTGGATTACATTCATAGCATACCGTCAAAAAGGTTCAGATAAATGTGGGGCGCTCCGGTGGTGTAGTGGATAGAGCGTGTACCATATCAGCTCCGGCCTTCGTTGCAGTGGTCGCGGGTTCAAATCCAACCCGTGGACCTTTACTGCAGGTCACCCCCCCTCTCTCTCTATGTCTCCCCATTTCAACTCTGTACTATTTAATAAAGCTTGAAAATGCCAAAAAATAAATAAAAAAAGCTTCAGTTCTATGCAACAGTATAACAAAGGAAATATTTCTGAAACAGTCTCATTTTTCCTCTGATGATCATAAATTACATGTCACAGCAAACGAGACCATCAGTGCAAAGAGAATGCTATTTTTATATAGTTTTTCTTAATGCCTTTGTCATGGGTATATACGCTCACCCAGGAACAACAGCTGGCGTAGTAAAAACACTACCGCTTTAGTCCAAAGGGGGCGCTAGAATTAACACAAACTGAAAGTTATTTTACACTGTAGGTCTCGTTTGCTGTTACATGTAATTTATGATCATCAGAGGAAAAATTAGACTGTTTCAGAAATATTTAAAAGGTCCTCGTAGCACCTTTAAGCATATATTGTTTTAAATATCCGAGTAGTTTTGAACATGGCCTATTAAATAGTCCTCACAGCTGCAGCAGTTATGTGACATCTCTCATAATATATTTGAGTTGATTTACTTCAAATTAAACTTTACACAAAGGCCTGTGAATCATGTACCAAAGTGCCCCGACGTCTCTGTGTTGATTTTAATAACAGGACAATTAACCCACTTGACTGCAGCCCACACACACACACTCTCACTCACTCTCATAACCTGACACACACACACACACACACACACACACACAGTCTCCCTCCACACACACAGAGACACACACACACTCTCTCTCCACACACACACACAGAGACACACACACACACACACACACACTCCCTCCACACGCGCACACACACACTCTCTCTCTCACCACACACACACAGAGACACACACACTCTCTCTCTCCACACACACACACTCTCCCTCCACACACACTCTCTCTCCACACACACACACACTCTCCCTCCACACACACACACACAGAGACACACACACACTCTCTCTCTACACACACACACACACACACACACACGTATAATAATCAAAGTGTTGGACCTGGAGCATTATGGTGAAATGTAAGATTAAAGCCCCTTCGATATAACCCCTGTGATTACTGCTATTAGCTGCTATTGTGGCTCTGAGCGGCTGTCACTGTCACTCATACTGCGAGTGTGTGTGTGTTTAAAGGCCTACTTCACCGGTTTGAATATGAAGGTGTATTGAATTCTGAGATCCTATGTAGTATAAATGTGCAAAAAAAATTGAAATCGGTTCATCCTAGCCTGAGAAAAGGCAGAAAGAGTGTTTTTTTAACCCTATATTTCTCCTTCTCGTGACATCACAGAAAGAGAAATATAGGGTTAAAAAAAAAACGTACTTAAGCAATATCACATGAGAGGGAGCATGTTGTCGCTCTATATCAGCACTGCTGTGATTCGGTCGTAGGCACGAGGCCGCAGGCCGAGTGCCGAAGAGAAACACAGCAGTGCTGATATAGAGCGACAACATGCGACCTCGAGTGTGATATTGCTTTTATACAGCAGTTTTACAACTTAAATTCACAAGTTAACTTTAAAATGTGATCTTTAATCATTTAAGAATGTATTTGCTTCCGCCAACACAAATAGTCCGACAACAGCAGTCAGAGCGGAGCGCGTTGCTAAGCAACAACTTGATGTGAGCTCGTCCTGCAGTGTTTACTCTGGTAACATTAACCACGGCGGCCCGATGTCCCGTAAAAATCACTAAAGGAAAGGAACGGCGGCTCTTAATCTAGTTGGTGATAAGGTCCGCTGCCCAATCCAACCCCCCCCCCCCCCCCCCCGCTTCATTTCCCAGAGTGTATTTCGGCCCGGGGGAAGTTATACAATGAAGTGGGAAAGCTAGGCTAGGCTAAAGCTAGCGTCCGGATCGCATCCGCTCGTCCACACACTATTGTTGTCTTCAGTAACGTGAGTGTGAGTGACTACCACACACTGTCTCTGTCTGTGTGTGGCAGCGATGCCCTCTCACATGGGGAGACTCGCCACAGTCAACCTGAGTCACACACACACGGACACACAGTTTACACAAGTGAAGCTCCGGCTCATCAGTGAGCGGAGTGATTTGGTCAGTTTGGTGAAAAGTCCATGAAGTCAGAGTGATGTTGTTCGCTAATATCAGCACTCCTTCAGAACGCTCTCGTCCAATCAAATCACTCGGTCAGAACCAACTGCTGTATAATTGTAAATATTACTGTGATTTCACAGTAAAAGACATCACAGTAATATTTACAAAGTAAGTTTATTTTTAACCCTATATTTCTCTTTCTGTAATGTCACGAGAAGGAGAAATATAGGGTTAAAAAAAACACTCTTTCTGCCTTTTCTCAGGCTAGGATGAACCGATTTCAGTTTTTTTCGCACATTTATACTACATAGGATCTCAGAATTCAATACACCTTCATATTCAAACCGGTGAAGTAGGCCTTTAAGTATGTGTGTGTGTTTGTGTGGCTGTGAGTGTGTGTGTGTTTGTGTGGCTGTGTGTGGTTGTGAGTGTGTGTTTAAGTATGTGTGTGTTTGTGTGGCTGTGAGTGTGAGTGTGTGTGTGTGTGTGGCTGCGAGTGGTTGTGTGTGTTTGTGAGTGTGTGTTTAAGTATGTGTGTGTGTTTGTGTGGCTGTGAGTGTGTGTGTGTGTTTGTGTGTGTTTAAGTATGTGTGTGTTTGTGTGGTTGTAAGTATGTGTGTGTTTAAGTATGTGTGAGTTTGTGTTTAAGTATGTGTGTGTTTGTGTGGTTGTAAGTATTTGTGTGTGTGTGGCTGTGAGTGGTTGTGTGTGTTTAAGTATGTGTGTGTTTGTGAGTGTGTGTGTGTGTTTAAGTATGTGTGTGTGTTTGTGTGGCTGTGAGTGTGTGTTTTGTGTGGCTGTGTGTGTGGCTGTGAGTATGTGTGTGTTTGTGTGGCTGTGAGTGGTTGTGTGTGTGTTTAAGTATGTGTGTGTTTGTGTGTGTTTAAGTATTGTGTGTGTTTGTGTGGCTGTGAGTGTTTGTGTGTGTTTAAGTATGTGTGTGTTTGTGTGTTTAAGTATGTGTGTGTTTGTGTGGCTGTGAGTGTGTGTGTGTGTGTGTGTGTGTGTGTTTAAGTATGTGTGTGTTTGTGTGGCTGTGAGTGTGTGTGTTTGTGTGGCTGTGAGTGTGAGTGTGTGTGTGGCTGTGAGTGTGTGTGTTTAAGTATGTGTGTGTTTGTGTGGCTGCGAGTGAGTGTGTGTTTAAGTATGTGTGTGTGTGTGGCTGTGAGTGGTTGTGTGTGTTTAAGTATGTGTGTGTTTGTGTGGCTGTGTGTGTGTGTGTGTGTTTAAGTATGTGTGTGTTTGTGTGGTTGTGAGTGGTTGTGTGTGTTTTAAGTATGTGTGTGTATGTGTGGCTGCGAGTGTTTGTGTGGCTGTGAGTGTGTGTGTGTTTGTGTGGTTGTGAGTGTGTGTGTGTTTGTGTGGCTGTGAGTGTGTGTGTGTTTAAGTATGTGTGTGTTTGTGTGGTTGTGAGTGTGTGTGTTTGTGTGGCTGTGAGTGTGTGTGTGTGTGTGTGTTTAAGTATGTGTGTGTGTGGCTGTGTGTGTGTGTGTTTAACTATGTGTGTGTGGCTGTGTGTGTTTGTGAGTGTGTGGTTGTGAGTGTGACAGAGAGAGAAGTCGGAGGCACTTTGGTACATGATTCACGGGCCTTTGTTTAAAGTTTAATTTGAAGTAAATCAACCCAGATATATTATGAGAGAAATGTGACATAACTGCTGCAGCTGTGAGGACCAGGCCATGTTCAAAACTACAGATATTTAAAAAAATATATGGTTGCGTTCCGAATCGCATACTCTTTCTTTTTTCTATTCTACATACTACATCCGACGATAAAAATAATCTAGTTATGATGCAGTAGGCATACTATTGGGACATACTTTTACTCTTTTATTTCATCATAATATTGCGCCTTGATCTTGCCTCTTGCTTTTATATCCGTCGCATCCCCGTTTGTTTTCATACGGAGGCTTCGTCGATGTTACGTCACTTCACGTGCACACTGGATTGTGGGTCAGAATCGCCCAAATAGGATGCAGTTTTCAACACTAACAATCTTTCAAGAGAGAAAATCCAATTTTTTAAACCTTAAATCTGGGGTGGAGGATTTGGGGAGAAAATGGCAGTTGGGATAGAGAGAGATTCGAATCCAAATACCTCAACCGCTCCACTTGTTCTCTTTGGTCCCTCCCCTATGGTCCCTCCCTGACACGCTCTACACCAACAAAGTCGGTGCCAAAGTGAATGGACAGTCCCAACAGCCAATAAGAACAGAGAATCGTACTCGTAGCCTCGCTCTGATTGGTCAAAGTGTACAGCTCATGTTAACTTTGACCAATCAGAAATCACATACCCCAGCTTTAAGAAAGAAATGGACACAAGACACTGGTACGTCTTCAAGCAAAAACATTATTTATTAATATTTACTCAAAGCTTTGTGAAGGAATTAGACATGAACAATGATACGCTGGTTACATTCTGATTGAGCCCTTTTTGTTTAGAAGGAATTACAATTAAAATTACACAAAAAAAAATATGAAAAAAAAATCAAAAAAACACCAAAAATTCAACACAAAATTATTACAAATCCATGAAAGATGATGAGATCTCGTTCAGTTGACTCCAAAGTGTCTTCTCAGGTTATTACATTTCCTTGTCAACTCATACCATATGCAGCTTCTAACTCTAAATACCTTAAAAAATTGCTCCCGATGGTTCAGAGAGCGCCTTGCATGGCTGCTACTGCCATTGGTGTATGAGTGTGTGTATGAATGGGTGAATGTGGTAAGATATGTAAAGCGCTTTGGGGCTGAGAAAATCGGCTAGAAGGCGCTATATAAGTCAAGTCCATTTACCAAGGGGGCATGTTATGGGTGCTCCGGTGGTGTAGTGGATAGAGCGCGTACCATATTGGCTCCGGCCTTCGTTGCAGTGGTCGCGGGTTCAAATCTGACCCGTGGACCTTTACTGCAGGACACCCCCCCTCTCTCTCCCTCTCTCTCTCTCTCCCCATTTCAACTCTGTACTGTCTAATAAAGCTTGAAAATGCCAAAAAATTATCTTAAAAAAAAGGAGACGTGTTAATGATCATGTTTGGGTTTAAATGTGTATTTTAAGTTAAAAACTAAACAAAAGCGGTAGTGTTTTCACCACGCCAGCTGTTGTTCCTGGGTGAGCGTATACCCCATGACAAAGGCATTAAGAAAAACTATATAAAAATAGCATTCTTTTACACTGATGGTCTCGTTTGCTGTTACACATCATTCATGATCATCAGAGGAAAAATGAGACTGTTTCAGAAATATTTAAAAGTTCCTCGTAGCACCTGTAATTTGACCTTAAAAAGCACTAGTTTTAAGCTCCTACATAAATTTAAAAAAATCCATAAAATGTCATTAAAAAAAAATCAAAGCCATTAAATGTAAAGGTCGTTTCAAACCTCAGTTGCTAGAGAATCAGCCCTAATGATGTCATTAAACCCTTGCATTCCACAATCAGTCCCAATCACACAGACAGACAGGAGGGAATGTGACAGGTGTCTGCTCGTCAATGGGGATTCAAAAATAATTACTTTTCCGCATTAAAGAAATCACTCAACCTTGGTGAAAGGGCAAATTATGCATCCAGGTGCAGATAATCTGTGTGTGTGTGTGTGTGTGTGTGTGTGTGTGTGTGTGTGTGTGTAAGTGAGGTGTGTGTGTGTGTGTGTGTGTGTGTGTGTGTGTGTGTGTGTGTGTGTGAGTGAGGTGTGTGTGAGTTATGTGTGTGTGTTTGTGAGGTGTGTAAGTGAGGTGTGTGTGTGTGTGTGAGTTAGGTGTGTGTGTGAGTGAGGTGAGTGTGTGTGAGTTATGTGTGGTGTGTGTGTGTGTGTGTGTGTGTGTGTGTGTGAGAGAGAGAGTGAGTGAGTGAGTGAGTGAGTGAGTGAGTGAGTGAGTGAGTGAGTGAGTGAGTGAGGTGTGTGTGTGTGTGTGACTGCTGTATAAAGACAGTAACTATGTTCCCTTTCACTTGCCAATGGAAGTTCTAAGATTTTGTTTAATTTTTTTTTTAGAAATTTGAAGGTGTTTTTCAATGAAATCGGACACAAGATTCAAGCAAGAGATTTTTTGAACGAAAGTGTGAGATGCCGAAAATGCATCTTTAAAGACCTGCACAGTACAGAGTATTTTTATGATTTATATAGAATGAAAAAATGCCTGTATCCATAATCTCCTCAGTAAAAACTTTGGGAGCTAATATGTTAAAAAAAAAAAAAAAAAAAAAAAAAAAAAAAAAATTTAAAGATGTTACCAGATTTGCACATTTATTCAAACAGGTTATTAGAGTGGTAGAAGCTGCAATATATTTGAGTGACAGGAGGAAATAGGACAGAGCACAGACAGACTCATTTCACAACTGATCAGAACTGTATGTACAAGAAAACACAACCCAAAAAAAACACAGCTTTACAAATATACAAAAAAAAATTATTGAAAAAAAAAATTATTTCAGAAAAAAAAAATTGAACATCAACATTAAAAAAAAAAAAAAAAAAATCTGAATTAAAAAAAAAAAAAAATCAGATAAATTTTTTTTTTGAAAATCAACATTACAACAAACTAAATTGAGAATTCATTTTCAGAATCATTCAACCTGTAGCTCAGACAGTTAGCGATGATAAACTGGACCTGGATCAAAGTCATTAGCTGACTGTTAAGTGCAATACACAGCAAACCTCACCAGTATAAAGGACAGCTGGACATTTCTCTATATCACTCATAATGCTTAAACAGAAAATGTAAAAGGTGCTCCGAGGAACTTTCCATTTGTGTTCATTCTAGCGCCCCCCTTTGGACAAAAGCGGTAGTGTTTTTTTACTACGCCAGCTGTTGTTCCTGTGTGAGCATATATACCCATGACAAAGGCATTAAGAAAGAAAAACTATATAAAAAAAGCATTCTTTGCACTGATGGTCTCGTTTGCTGTTACATGTAATTTATGATCATCAGAGGGAAAAATGAGACTGTTTCAGAAATATTAAAAAAGTTCCTCGTAGCGACTTTAAATGTGTAGAATAAAATTAAAATCAAAAATTAAAAGAATATTTAAAAAGATAGAAGTGTCCCTTTCTTCCCCTCTGGTCTGTTTGAGTGACAGATGAGAAGGGGCGTCGCCTGCTAGCGCTGTAACCTGGACAACGGTTGCTACAGTAACAATATAAGAGAAAAATAATATGTGTTCAAGATTTTATAGTGACTGAACTTGAAACGTCTGCTGGCAGAAAAAGGTACTTCTAGATCACACACACACACACACACACACAGTCTCTCTCGCTCGCTCACGCACACACACACACACACCCTCTGTCACGCACACAGTCTCTCTCTCTCTCACGCACACACAGTCTCTCTCTCTCACGCACACACACAGTCTCTCTCTCACGCACACACACACAGTCTCTCTCTCTCACACACACACACACACACACACACACACAGTCTCTCTCTCTCACGCACACACACATTCAAAGGTTGAGCTACTGCACGCAAACACACACACACACACACACACACACACACACACACACACAACACACACACACACAACACACCTTTCACTTCCTGATCACATGATTGAGATCATATGATCAGGTGACTTGTGTTGACAGAAACCCTGCGTTCCATTCCACATAATTCTTCCACACTACTTAGCATGCCAGGTGTGTGTGTGTCTGTGTCTGTGAGTGTGTGTCTGTGTGCCTGTGGGTCTTTCTCTGTGTCTGTGTGTGTGTGTGTGTGTGTGTGTGTGTGTGTGTGTGTCTGTGCATGTGTGTGAGCCTGTGTGTGTCTTTCTTTGCCTGTGTGTGTGTGTGTGTGTGTGTGTGTGAGTGTGAGTGTGTGTGTCTGTGCTAGGAAAATATTTTAGAGTGTCCCAATACCTGTCAAATGATGTATGCCAATAAAGAAATAAATCCAGATGCCCTACTACATCCACTTGCATTTTGTAGTATGCCAGTCATATGTGTGTGCGTGTGTCAGTGTGCGCCTGTGTGTGCATGTGTCTGTCTGTGTCTATGTGTGTGTCTGTCTGTGTGTCTCTCTCTCTCTCCCTCTCCCTCTCTCTCTCTCCCTCTCTCTCTCCCTCTCTCTCTCCCTCTCTCTCTCTCTGTGTGTCCCTCTCTCTGTCTCTCTCTCTCTCTCTCTCTCCCTCTCTCTCTCTGTCTCTCTCTCTCTCTCCCTCTCTCTCTCTGTGTGAGAGGGAGGAGCCTCTAACAGGAAGCCGTTCATAAACTAGTCATTTCCGCTGAACTCTGAACGTTGGAATGTCACAGATTGTGATGATGCAACACCATTCTGGTCATGTGATTTCAAAAGATCCAGTCTGGGCCCTTTAACACTTCCTTATATCACACACACACACACACACACATACACACAGACAAAGAGACACACACACACACAGACAAAGAGACACACACACACAGACAAAGAGACACACACACACACACACACAGACAAAGAGACACACAGACACACACACACAGACAAAGAGACACACAGACACACACACACAGACAAAGAGACACACAGACACACACACACAGACAAAGAGACACACAGACACACACACACAGACAAAGAGACACACAGACACAGACAAAGAGACACACACACACACACACACACACAGACAAAGAGACACACACACACACACACACACACACACACACACACACAGTCTCTCTCTCACACACACACACACACACACACACGAACATTTTTCATGCATCTCTCTACAGCGTTGTGAAAAAACAGTTAGTGTCCGTCTTAGCTTCCATAAGAAATATCAAAATGGCGTCCACTTTATAATACTGATTCTACCGATTCTATACAATTCTTATCCATTATTAATAGAATTATCTTGGAGACTGACTTAATGCATTGGTTTACATTTGGAAAAAAATAAAACAAAAGATCACATTAAAGCCCTACTTCACCGGTGGAAATATGAAGGTGTATTGAACTCTGAGATCATATGTAGTATAAATGTGCAAAAAAATTTAGAAATCGGTTCATCCTAGCCTGAGAAAAGGCAGAAAGAGTGTTTTATGGTCTCACTGTCTAACCCTACATTTTACCAAGTGTGATGTCACACGTGGTAAAATGTAGGGTTAGGATTAACAGGACAGCTGGGCCAAGGGAAGACTGAGGGAAGAAAAACCTCATTCATTATATTATAATAGTGATTTTATAATGATAGAACGCCGGTTCCGTATGGGTGAAGTATTCCTTTAAATGATACCGTTTTAGTAATCTAACAGCTCGTATTTTAAAGTACACAAACAAAGTATAAAACCAAACAACAACACCTGTGTTCTGTGTGAGTCAACCTGTCAGGGAAGTGTCTGGCTGTTCGGAAAGCCCTACTAACGTCCTACTCATACTAAAAGCCATACTAACGTCCTACTCATACTAAAAGCCATATTAACGTCCTACTCATACTAATTTTGACGTCAATTTGAGTATGTTGTGGTTGCGTATGCGAGGTTGTGTAGGCGAGAAATGCCCGGATGAGTACTAACTTCCGGGAAGATTTTGTGAATAGATCGACAGGTTACTTTTCCTACTCAACCGCCCCACAATGCATTGCGTCCTTTTAAACGGCATGGAATATTTTTTTTTTTTTAAATTCTTTATTGCTTCTGTATACTTCAGGGTAAACTGTAAACGGTCCGACGAACCTCACATACACAATGGATGGTTAAGTAGACAGTATGTAGTATATACATGTTGAGTATGTATGTGGGCGACTGTGGCTCAGGTGGCAGAGCGGGTCGGCCGATGATCAAAGGGTTGGAGGTTCGATCCCCGCCCTGCCACTTGTGTCATAGTTGTTGTGTCCTTGGGCAAGACACTTCACCCACCTTGCCTCGTGTGAATGTTGATAGTTAGCCTGCTGCTATCGTTGTATGAATGTGTGTGTGAATGGTAACGTGGGAAAGGAAAACAGGTCTCCCTTGCAAAAGAGTCTTCGGACTCAATGGGATTTACCTGTATAAATAAAGGTTAAAAAAAAAAAAAAAAAAAAAAAAAAAAAAAAGGAGGGAGGACGTTAGTAGGGCTTTTAGTATGTAGTATATACATGTTGAGTATGTAGGAGGGAGGACGTTAGTAGGGCTTTTACAACACAGCCACTGTCTGTTCTCAGCCTAGATACATCAACACAAAACATTTTTCTGACGGAAGTTCCAGTTTCTATAAAGGCACTACGTGACTGTTAAGGCTAAAAGGGTAGAGCTAGGGTGTGTGTGTGTGTGTGCGTGTGCGTGTGTGTGTGTGTGTGTGTGTGTGTGTGCGTGCCTGTGTGTGTGTGTGTGTGTGTGTGTGTGTGTGTGTGAGTGTGAGTGTGTGTGTGAGTGTGTGTGTGAGTGTGAGTGTGTGTGTGTGTGTGTGTGTGGTGAGTGTGTGTGTGAGTGTGAGTGTGTGTGTGAGTGTGAGTGTGTGTGTGAGTGTGAGTGTGTGTGCGTGTGCGTGTGTGTAGGGCTGGCATCTACTGAGGAAACTCCAAGAAAAAACTATCATTAAAAAAATACTCTAGCTGTGAGAAAACGGTTAGCTGATATGTCAGAAGCAACAGTTATAAAGCTATAGTGCGTAACTTTTTCATATGAATGAATGTTGCTAAAATGAGTTGACAGAGTTGATTAATAAGCCTATTATCAGCTCCACAAAACTCTCTCTGTATTTCTCAGTATGGCAGCGTTTACAAACTGGTGCCCCCCCCCCCCTCCCACCCCCTGACACTGGTGCAGGAGCTCAGAAAAATCCCCAAGAAGAGCCCAAGAAATGTTTCAGTTGTTGATTCTACTGCTAAGAAAAAAAAACCTGGACGTACAGCAGAAGGTATAAAATCCATGTGCCATCACTGAAGGCTTTACCTCATGTAGATGGCGATGCACCGACTGACAGTGTTGTTGTAATCACTCATATTTCCTCATGGGGGGGGAGACAGAAGTTACACACTATACCTTTAAGACAACTAGAAAAAAGCTTGAGGTTAAGCGTAATGCCTACTGTACATTATATTAATCTATAAAAAGGGATCTTTGCTTAAGCTGAAGACAAACGTACAAAATCTGGCAGAAAAATACCAAAACTTGTATTAGAAAAAAAGCCCTGTTTGGTTGTGATTCCTGAAGAAGTGATTACATAGAGGTCTTAGCCCAAACATTTTGCCTTTCCCTGCAGAATAATTACAAGCAATCACCTTGAGCAGTTCATGGAAAAAAAAAGAATTTAAAAAAAATATACAGGAAAAAAAATATCTCAGATTTTTTTTTAAGAGGAAGGGTGTTACTCTCGTCAGCACCATAGTATGTTCTGTAGTGACGTTAGGGTGAACCGAGCAGAGAAGGTAAGCCATTAGGAGATCAGCTGGGCACCATGGGTTATTCCACAATATATCGATTAAGTTCAGGGGTGGGAGGGGGGGGGGGGGGGGGTTATATTCCTTTTGTGCTGGAATCAGAAAAAAAAAAATCGAAAAAAAAAATATTGTTTTGAGAAAAAAAATTAATTAATCCTTAAGCATGATTCATTCTTCTATTCGTTCTTCGTGGAGAAAAAAAAATATTGGCGAAAATAATAATAATAATGAAAAAAAAAAATCTAAATTATAATATCGTTGTCCCATGAATCGATATATCGTCGTATCGTGATATCGCGCTGAAAAAAAAACAAAAAAAAAACAGCGATTCTTCTTCCCCCACACACACACACACACACACTTTCCCGTCGTAGACTCAATCACTGCTGCATGTCTCATATCAATCGCATTCCAGATTTCAACTCTGTCTCTCCACAAAG
>CM047509.1:31541671-31551671 GCA_026122265.1 Ammodytes dubius
TGCGGCCAAGATTGCTAGTGTTGAAAAGTGCATCCTATTTGGGCGATTCTGACCCACAATCCAGTGCGCACGTGAAGTGACGTAACATTGACGAAGCCTCCATATGAAAACAAACGGGGATGAGACGGATATAAATGCAAGAGGCAAGATCAAGGAGCCATGTTATGATGAAATAAGAGAGTAAAAGTTTGTCCCAATAGTATGCCTACTGCATCCTAACTAGATTATTGTTATCGTCGGATGTAGTATGTAGAATAGAAAAAAGAAAGAGTATGAGATTCGGAACGCAACCTGTGTATGCAGCATGAAAACCAAAATGTCTATACTATATACATTTCCCCCCAACAAAATATCTGCTGTTAATACACGGCCTAGGCTCTGTAAACTAGTATGTAAGGAGATCACTGTAGCTAGCAATATGCCCATTTACAGAACCTAGGCTGTGTATTAACACTGGACATTTTACCCAGCACACACACAGTACAGACAGGTAGCGGATCATGAGGAGATATTCACTGATTTCTTTGGACAAAAAGTGATTTTGGCAACAAGCGTTCTCCAATACACCTTTAAGTATTTTAAGCATTAGTTGCATTAGTCTAAATGGGGGCGCAGAGAGAGAGAGAGATAGAGAGAGAGAGAGAGAGAGAGAGAGAGAGAGAGAGAGAGAGAGAGAGAGAGAGAGAGAGAGAGAGAGAGAGAGAGAGAGAGAGAGAGAGAGAGAGAGAGAGAGAGAGAGAGAGAGAGAGAGAGAGAGAGAGAGAGAGGGAGAGAGGGGGAATGACCTGCAGTAAAGGTCCACGGGTCGGACTGGAACCCGTGACCACTGCAACGAAGGCCGGAGCCAATATGGTACACGTGTGTGTGTGCAACGTGCGGGTGAATGTGTGTGTGAATGTGTGCGACATCAGTGAGTGTGTGTGCGCGACATCAGTGTGTGTGTGTGTGTGTGTGTGTGTGTGCGACATGAGTGAGTGTGAGTGTGTGCGCGACATGAGTGAGTGTGTGTGAGCGACGTGAGTGAGTGTGTGTGTGTGTGTGTGAGTGTGTGTGCGCGACATGAGTGAGTGTGTGTGTGTGTGTGTGTGTGTGTGTGTGTGTGTGAGCGACATGTGTGTGTGTGTGTGTGTGGCCACATGTGAAATAAGGAAGTGAGTTGTGAGAGCGTAAATGTTGGGATGAGTGAGACTGTGTGAATATGAGAAGTTTAGATGTTGACAGTTACAGTCACCGACTATACAAACTACTGTCTTGTTCAGGCCTCTGACTTACTGCAGTTTATCAGCCTCGTAGAACACACACACCCCCCCCCCCCCCCCCCCCCACACACCCAATACATGCACGTCAATTGTAGTATGCTGAAAAATACATAAATGCCCCCACTAACTCCAACAGCATTTTGGAGTATTCGTCTTTGTTCTTGACATAATGAAAGAAAATCTTCCTTATCTGATTAGGTTTTTTCTCTCCTGTCTGTGGCCCTAAAACTCTTCTGTACTTTAGTATGTAGTGTAGTAAAAAGACTAAAACTCTTCTGTACTTTAGTATGTAGTGTAGTAAAAAGAAAGAGTATGTGATTTGGAACGCAGGGATGGTGTGTTTGTAACATAGGACCAGCCTAGGCTCTGTAAACAGCCTGTACACACTGACTATTCCCAGGTTTAATCTATGTACCTGAAGAGTAAGTGACCTGCTCTAATCTCATCCATTTATAAACTGAGACATATTGGATTATGTACTCTCTGTGTGTGTGTGTGTGTGTCTGTGTGTGTGTGTGTGTGTGTGTGTGTGTGTGTGTGTGTGTGTGAGTGTCTGTGTGTGTGAGTGTGAGTGCCTGTGTGTGTGTGTGTGTGTCTGTGTGTGTGTGTGTGTGAGTGCGAGTGCGAGTGCGTGCGTGTCTGTGTGTCTGTGTCTGTGTGTGTGTGTGTGTGTGTGTGTGTGTGTGTGTGTGTGATTAGATTGTGTGCTGGGTGTTGGATTAAGCAGGAGCCCAGACCAAGCGAAACCAGTCTATTTTCCCCTCCCTAAATGCTGGCAGAACTAGTTTCACCTGTGTTGCAATGGCCACTTTTTATATAGGCAACTTTGGGCTTGTTTAAAGGAATACTTCCCCCATACGGAACCAGCGTGCTATCATTATAAAATCACTATTATAATATAATGAATGAGGTTTTTCTTCCCTCAGTCTTCCCTTGGCCCAGCTGTCCTGTTAATCCTAAACCTACATTTTACCATGTGTGATGTCACATTAGTAAAATGTAGGGTTAGACAGTGAGACCATAAAACACTCTTTCTGCCTTTTCTCAGGCTAGGATGAACCGATTTCAATGTTAGAAAGTCTTAAAAACTTTTCGTAAATGAAAATTGTAAAAAAAATTAAATAAAAATAAAAATCAGATTCTAAAAAAAAAAAGAGAAAAAAAATTACATTTTATTTTGAAATTGCCTGACTTACTGACTATAAAGCTAACCCTGCGTTCCAATCCCCATACTTCCCTACTATTTAGTATGGTAGAAAAAGATTTAGGATGTCCCAATACATACATAATGCCAATTGTAGTATGCTGAAAATTCATAAATGCCCCCACTAACTCCAATTGCATTTTGGAGTATTCGTCTTTATTCTTGACATTTCTCAACATAATGAAAAAATAAATCTTCCTTATCTGATTTTTTTTTCTCTCTCCTGTCTGTGGCCCTAAAACTCTTCTGTTCTTTAGAATGTAAAGAATTTGGGGTGGTAGGATGGCCTAGAGGTAAGGTGGCCAACCAGTAACCCACCATCTCTACCATTGTGTCCTTGAGCAAGACACTTAACCCCCAAACTGCTCCAGGGGGCGCTGTACTGCGGCTGACCCTGCACTCTGACCCCCTCCGAAGTGTGGTAACTTGAGAGGGGATATGCGAAAAGACAAATTTCAATGTGCCTCGTGACAAATAAAGATAACTTAACTTGTAGAGTAGTAAAAAGAAAGAGTACTTTAGTATGTAGTGTAGTAAAAAGAAAAAGTACTTTAGTATGTAGTGTAGTAAAAAGAAAGAGTATGTACTATATCAGCTGCTCTAGTCAGTGACTGGAGATGGAAAGTTATTTACAGAGCCTAGGCGGTTTCATTCACTGGGAGAGTGTGTGAGTAAACGGAGGTTCCATGGTATTAATGATTTGCTCACATATCAGACTTAAAGCTGAAGGTTATTCCCCAAATCTCACACACACACACACACACAACACACACACACACACACACACACACACACACACACAACACACACACACACACACACACACACACACACACACACACACACACACACACACACACACACACAGTCTTCTAAGGAAGTAGGATGTGAGAGTTATCTGCATGACACTTCACTTCAGAAACCACATTTTTCTCATTTTGGGGCAAATCGCTTTTAGGTTTCAACCACAATGTTAACTTTCATTTTGAATTTGGTCGCTCAAAAATACACAACTAGACAGACAATCCAGGGTTTTTCCTGGCTCAGAATGGGCCTTTGGGGGGGGGGGGGTCAGAACACGGAACAACTGTTTTGGGGGGTCGCGAATGCAACAGTAAAAGGCGAAAAGTTTGTGAATTTTAGGAGTGGGTTGGGGTTGAGAAAGGGGAGCTTCAATGATCATTTTATTTTAGATTTTTTTGTTTTCATGATCGAGGGAAGCAGTAATATAAATTGAAATACAATTAATCGCCCAGCCCTACAAGAAGGAGGACTTGTATTTGGCTGAACTAGAAACACATTTGGAGAGGTTTTACATAGCTGAATATATTCTCAATTTTTTATCATTTTGGCGCTGGTGATTTTCCTTTGGGGGAGGGAAGCATAACACCACTTTGGGGGGCGCCAAAAAACCCTGCAATATTAAACCTGCAGTGTGTAGAATTTTGGGTATAATGCAATTTAGTGCATAATAGCTGAAAAAAAAAATTTAATTATTTTTTTTTCCCTTAGAAAGGGTCTCATATATGTCCATATTTCTGCATATTTTGGACCAAGGCCTAGTGCCGCCATCTTGAAAGTGTCATAGTTGGAATGTCATCAGGTGCATTGTTTAAAATGTAGAATTGTTCTTGTCCTTGAAGGCCACTGTAGCTTCTGTTATTATTCTAAAGGGTTGGGGTTACCCAGGGAGCGTTGCATTCTAGAACTTTGTAGAACTTTATTGGTGATGTCATATTACACACTGCACCTTTAACTGTCTCAATGACCATATCAGATCATGTCATGTTGATCTGAATGTGTAAATAAATACTTCAAAATACTTAGTGTTGGGGGCGCCCTTAGCTCAGTTGGTAGGGCGTCCCCCCCATGGGCCTCGGCCAGCAGCAGACCCGGGTTTGATTCCAGCCCGTGGTCGTTCTCTGCATGTCACTCCCCTCTCTGCCCCATTTCACCTCTGTCTCTCTGCACTATCAATAAAGCATAAAAATGCCAAAAAATATCTTTAAAAATAAATAAATAAATACTTATTGTGTCATAAGAACCAGAGCTTATAGCCCACAGCCTCATCTAAACCGAATGTCTGTAAAAGTTTATCAAACTTAAATGACAATATCTTTCATTTGGATTGATAAATATGCCTGTAACTCTTTTCAGATGCTTTACTATCATGAAACTCACTCCCCACATGACAGACAGCTAGAAAGACAGACAGACAGACAGACAGCTAGACAGATAGACAGACAGACAGAGACAGACAGACAGACAGACAGACAGACAGACAGACAGACAGACAGACAGACAGATAGACACACAGACAGACACACAGACAGATAGACACACAGACAGACAGACGGACAGACAGACATAAAGACAGACAGACAGACAGACATAAAGACAGACAGACAGACAGACAGACAGACAGACAGACAGACAGACAGACAGACAGACAGACAGACAGACAGACAGACAGACAGACAGACAGACAGACAGACAGACAGACAGACAGACAGACAGACAGACATATAAATAGGTATATAAATAGGTCAGGTATATACCGTCACAGTGCAAACAGTGCAGAGGGTCAGGAATTCCTTTCTCGTCATGGAAGAGGATAATAAGCTTAAAACCAGCGGGACAAACCTTGGCCTCGATATTCTGAGTTAAAGGTGCAGATGTGTGTGTGTGTGTGTGTGTGTGTGTGTGTGTGTGTGTGAGTGAGTGAGTGAGTGAGTGAGTGATGATGAGTGAGTGAGTGAGTGAGTGGTGTGTGTGTGAGTGAGTGAGTGAGTGAGTGAGTGAGTGATGAGTGAGTGAGTGAGTGAGTGAGTGAGTGAGTGAGTGAGTGAGTGAGTGAGTGAGTGAGTGAGTGAGTGAGTGAGAGAGAGAGATTCTGGAGAACGCTTGTTGTCGACAAATTAATCGACAAATCGATTATTAAAGTAATCGACAACTATTTTGATAATCTATTAATCGTCGAGTATTTTTTTAGTAAATAATGTCCAAATTCTCTGATTTCAGCTTCTCAAATGTGAATATTTTCTGGTTTCTTTAATCCTATTATGACAGTTAACTGAAATATCTGCGTGTTTTGGACATAACAATACATTTGAGGACGTCAACATAGGCTTTGGAAAATGTATCAACATTTTTCACCATTTTCTGACATTTTACGGGCCAAAACACTAATCGGTTAATAATCGATTATCAAAATAATCGTTAGTTGCAGCCCTAGATACAACAATACACAGCCTAGGCTCTGTAAACTGGTAAGTAAACAAAGGGGGCCCACCGTAGCTAACACAACAATCACATTTATTTACAGAGCCTAGGCTGTGTATTAACATTAGATTTATTTTCATCACACACACCCACAGTGCAGACAGGTAGCAGATCATGAGGAGATATTCACTGATTTTGACAAAAAGTGATTTTGACAACAAGCGTTCTCCAGAATCACACTGACTCTCTCTCACACTGACTCTCTCTCTCACACACACACACACACACACACACACACACACACACACACACACCACACACACACACACACACACACACACACACACACACACACACACACACACACACACACACACACACACACACACACACACACACACACACACACACACACACACACACACACACACACACACACACACACACACACACACACACACACACACCACACACCTTTAACTCCTTCTCAAACTATTGTAACCTGTTAGACTCAGGCCAAGACAAGTCCAAACAAACTTCCCTTTTCTTAGTGGTAGAAGTTACACACTCACTTCCACTATACTGCTGTCACAACAAGCTTTCTCTCTCACACACACACACACACACACACAACACACACACACACACACACACACACACACACACACACACACACACACACACACACACACACACACACACACACACACACACACACACACACACACACACACACACACACACACACACGGGTGTGGTGAAACCCTGGTACTATTTAAAAAGGGTAGCAGTGTATTACTAGTCAAACATTAGGATAGCGCTATATAAGCTAACGTAAGATTAGCCACCACTGCCATTAATAAACAAACCACAAACAGGTTCCCACGGATACAATTTATAATAGATTTGAGACTGAAAGACCTACTTCACCAGTGGAAATATGAAGGTGTATTGAACTCTGAGATCCTATGTAGTATACATGTGCAAAAATGTTAGAAATCGGTTCATGCTAGCCTGAGAAAAGGCAGAAAGAGTGTTTTATGGTCTCACTGTCTAACCCTACATTTTACTAGTGTGACATCACGCAGGGTTAGGATTAACAGGACAGCTGGGCCAAGGGAAGACTGAGGGAAGACTGAGGGAAGAAAAACCTCGTTCATTATATTATAATAGTGATTTTATAATGATAGAACGCTGGTTCCGTATGGGTGAAGTATTCCTTTAAGACCAATTTTACCAAAAACAAAATCTATTGAGAAAAACTACATAAATTTAAATAGACCACAATCAATACAGACGTGGCCAAGGGAAATAGTCAGAGCTATTAATTTTTTTTTTAAATATACAAATTTCAATTCGGTCACTCCAAATACACTATATACTAAATACTAAAAAGCCAAAAAATAATAATTAATGTCCCAGTGATCATATCAGTCAGGTCAAGCTATTTTTAATGTGTAAATTATAAAATTAAATTAAAAAAAAATTAAAAAAAATGTACCATTATCGATTATTTTGAGAATTTAAATTGCATTGTAGCAATTGTCATCACAAAATACAAATAAATAATAATTTTAAAAATTATCCTCCACGTGCCCAAGCATTTTAAACATTTTGACATATTGATTTCAGTGATTTAAAAAAAACATTAAAAACCTTATTTTTTTTTTTACATCAATTAATTCAATTCATTTTAGGACATTTTGAGGAACCTTGCTCAATCAATAAGCCATAGTTACTATTAAGCACGCGCCACCGAGAGCTAACACGTGAAGATATAACGTCTCGTGTCGTGTTCACAAACAAATTTAAAGTTGGATTTTAAATGAGTTTGAAAGTTTTTTGGGGAATAAAGTCGTGTCAGTTGGCATACGTTAGCCACCTAGCATATAAGTTAGCTTCCACTCATTTGTTGCTGCTAGTGCTAACTCAAGCTAACTCAACTATCCGTCACCTAACAAAAACCCGCTTTTTTTATCTTATCGCGCAGTTTATAACACCAGTAAAGAGGCAAATTAGACTTTTTAATTGTTGTGTTAGCTTGAAATACCAATGGAAACATAGGGGAAAAGTAGCACCGACGCAGGGAGTGAGCTGTAGCAACACTGTAGTGACAGCAACACACAACTTTAAAAAATTAGAAAAAATTCACAACAACTTACCCAACGGCTCCTCTCGAATCCCGATAACTTTCGCAGTGGCTTGTAGCTCAGTTATATTCCAGTGTATGTTGGTAAAGCAGTGTGTGAATGTGTGTGTGAGAGTGTGTGAGTGTGTGAGTGTGTGAGAGTGTGTGAGTGTGAGTGTGTGTGTGTCCCACTTCAGTATCGGGGATTAGACAACAACATGGCAGCGGAGCGAGATGCGTTCAATGCGCACACTGGACCGTGGGAAAATCTAACGACTCACTGGGGGGGGGGGAAAGATGTTAAATTATGATGTTAAACACACACACACACACACACACCACGCACACATACACACACACACACACACCACGCACGCACACACACGCAACTTTAAAACATTTTAATTGTACGCCCTTCAACAATGCAACACAAAGTAAAATGAAAATGTAAAAATGTTCAGGTAAGCCCATCAACCAACAATACTTGATTGATTGTGCAGTAATGGGTCTAAGAAATAGAGTAATAGGCTTTAATTTATTTTAAATGCTTTTTTAATATATATATATGTGTATATATATATGCGTTTTTATTTAAGTTAAGTTACTTTATTAGTCAATGGGTTACATTGAAATTCATCTTTTCTCATCTCCCCTCTCAAGTTCCCACACTTCGGAGGGGGTCAGAGCGCAGGGTCAGCCATAGTACAGACACACAGACAGACAGACAGACAGACAGACAGACAGACAGACAGACACACTCCAGAGGGGGTCCTCACACAGGGTCAGCCGTAGTACAGTGCCCCTGGAGCAGTTTGGGGTTCAGTGTCTTGCTCAAGGACACAATGGTAGAGATGGTGGGCCCCAAGTTACCGTTACGCTTTTATAGGCTATTGAGTAGAATACAGATAGATAAATCGATAGATAGAGATAGATACAGTGGATATAAAAAGTCTACACACCCCTTCTAAAATGCCTGGTTTGTGTGATGTAATAAAAAGGAAACAAGATAATCATTTCAGAACTTTTTCCATCTTTTAATGTGTCCTATAACCTGGACAAGTCAAAGAAAGACAAACTGAAATCTTTTCAGGGAAAATTAGAAAAACTAAAAATACACAATAACCTACTTGCGTAAATATGCACACCCTTAAACTAATACTTAGTTGAAGCACCTTTTGCTTTAATTACAGCACTCAGTCTTTTTGGGTAGGAGTCTATCAGTGTAGCACATCTTGATATGGCAATTTTGTCCCACTCTTCTTTGCAAAAACGCTCCAAATCTGTCAGATTGCGAGGGCATCTTTTGTGCACAGCCCTCTTCAGATCACCCCACAGATTTTCGATCGGATTCAGATCTGGGCTCTGGCTGGGCCATTGCAAAACATTAATCTTATTCTGGTGAAGCCATTCTTTGGTTGATTTGGATGTATGCTTTGGGTCGTTGTCGTGCATAAAGATGAAGTTCCTCCTCATCTTCAGCTTTCTGGCAGAGGCCTGAAGGTTTGGTGCCAATATTGACTGGTATTTGCAACTGTTCATAATTCCCTCAACCTTGACTAAAGCCCCAGTTCCTGCTGAAGAAAAACAGCCCCAAAGCATGATGCTGCCACCACCATGCTTCACTGTTGGTATGGTGTTCTTTGGGTGATGAGCAGTGTTGTTTTTGCGCCAAACATACCTTTTGGAAGGATGTCCAAAAAGTTCGACCTTTGTTTAATCAGACCATAACACGTTTTTCCACATGTTTGTGGGAGACTTCATGTGTGTTTTAGCGTAATGGAGGCGCGCTTGGATGTTTTTCTTTGACAGATAAGGCTTCCGTCTTGCAACCCTACCCCATAGTCCAGTTGCATGAAGAATACGGGAGATTGTAGTCACATGTACCACACAGCTAGCCTGGCATTCCCAGACCTGCCACTAGGCGCTGGCAAATTAAATTTGCTGCGCGTGTTGGTCTGGACACGTTCCGTTGAAGCTTATAAAGAAGACCAGAAATCTGGGACACGTTTCAATTGGTTCTATCTAATATGGGCGCGCCAGAGCCCTTTGTATGGGGCTCTGGGGAGGACGTAACCGGATGACGACAGTGACGTGCATGCGACGTCGAAGCCGTGATAGTAAACATCAACGATGGCTGCGGATATGTTGTGTGAGTTTGAGACTGCTTTGGCCTCGACCCTTAACGAT
>CM047509.1:31569171-31574171 GCA_026122265.1 Ammodytes dubius
GCCGGGCCTGGAACATCCTGCTTCTGTTCCCCGCCTTCGACTTCACTCTCCTGGGAGGCACGGTGGTCATTAACTTGATTTCTCTGTCGAGCATTCGCCAGCACTCGAAACGAAGGCGCGATCTGGCGGAAACAGACCACTGCCAGCAGAGCCAGAGCAACAAACCGACTTTCTCCGACATTAAAGCGGCCAAAACGATCGGGACTTTGACGGTGGCCTTTACGGCTTCCTTCACCCCGATCGCGGTGTTTGTGGTGGGGAACGTCTTGGGAATGTTTGGTGCAATTTTTCCTTTTTCGCGTTCTGGATTCTGGCTTCTAACAGCTGCTGGAACGTGATCATCTACAGCGTGAGGATCAGAAGTTCAGGCTACGCGCACACAAGCTCCTCGTGCCGTTCCAGAGAAAAGACTCTAAGACTAAAACCTGATGAAAAAACAATTCAGGAACCAAACAAGGGTTGATATAGTAGTAGCCCTGGTCCTAACTCTACCAGACCATCGTACTTCATTTCATTTGTACAGAAGGTCTGGAATCGCTCAATTGACAAAACGTTACCTCACTTGAAGGCGGGTGTCTGTTGATGTTTAAAACTATTGGATCTGCCCAGTGCCACTCTGGATCTGCCAACCAATCGCATAACGTTTTGGTTGTGACGTTATGTCATGCGCCGGCTTCTGAGACACTCCCTCTGTTCGCTGATTGGACCGGAAGAAATCTGTCCGGAGAAAACCTGTGAATATACCGCGGACCCAGACTGACTACTGAAGGGAAATGAAAATTGCAAGACTTCCTCTTTAAGGCGCTTTTAATCATTACATGGTATAACCTGGTCTAGTAGAGGGAGCAAACAAATGTAACATTGATGGAATATGTACCAAAAAAATGTTTTACTTAAAGGTGCTACGAGGAACTTTTAAATATTTCTGAAACAGTCTAATTTTTTTCCTCTGATGATCATAAATTACATGTAACAGCAAACTAGACCATCAGTATAAAGAATGCTATTTTTTTAACAGTTTTTCTTAATGCCTTTGTCATGGGTATACGCTCACCCAGGAACAACAGCTGGCATAGAAAAAAACACTACCGCTGGCATAGAAAAAAACACTACCGCTTTTGTCCAAAGGGGGGCGCAAGAATTAACACAAACTGAAAGTTCCTCGGAGCACCTTTAAATGAAAACCAAAGATGTACTACTTTACTCTATTGTACTTGCCTGTGATATTGTATTCCATTACAAGATGTTACCCATGATAGCATGTGAAAAGGTACCAAAACATAAGAGATACCATGTACTTTTTTTTTCTTTTTTGCCATCTTAATGCTTTATAAAGGCCAGGACACACCGGCCCGATAATCGCCGTCGTAGAGTTTCGAGGGGACGGAGAGACAAATCTGTTTGGTGTGTGGCGTGAAATCGGTCGTAGTTGATGTCGTCGGGCTTCTTTTGAGCCGATTGAACATGTTCAATCGGCGGCGGACAGTCTTTCAGTTTGAGGAATTTGATTGGTGGAGGGCTAGCGAATCAGTGAAGCCCGGAAGTGAGGCGGGTAGCACAAACAGCTAACAACAGCTAGCCATCGTTTTGATGTGTTTGTTTGTTTCGTTCAGCGAGTACTCACATGCATCAACCCTTGTTGACTGCTCGACACCATGCTCGACACTCTCTGCTAAAAATGGTGCTCTTTATGGTCCATAAATATAAATACGTATTTCTATCTATGTTTATCGTCTAGAGAGCCGTCCCATCTTTTCCGGCTTCCGTATTTTTTCGGGCCACAATACAGATTAGCGCCGCCTGCTGTTATGGAGACATTACGTCCCGCGCAAGCGCAGAGCGTACGGAAAATCAGCAGTCGTTTTGGTGTGTTCTTTGCACTTTTTCGGCCGCGACGGGAAGACTGGAGCTCCCTGAATCGGCAGTCACCATTTTCGGGTAGTCGGACTGGTGTGTCCTGGCCTTTAGACAGTGTGTAGAGACAGAGGTGAAATGGGGCAGAGAGGGGAATGACAAGCAGAGAACGACCCCAAACCCCAAACTCCTTGCCGGGACTGTAAGGAAAAATAATTCCAATATCATATGATGTTATAGCCCCCATCATTAATTTGCATTTACTTTTATATAATCAAATAATAATCATACAATTAAAATGTGACTCCAATAATATTCTCATCTCAGTACAGAACAGGGAGTGGAGAAGGGAGGGAAGGCTCGTGCTTAGAAGAATTTGGTGAATGGTACAGGTCTGACTCATCTCAACTTTCATAGATAAGAAGTAATATCCAAGGCCAGGAGCATAGGGTTACTTTTAACGAGGAAGAAGGACTTTGAAAACTGCCTGACAACGAGATTTAACCAATCAGGAGACATTTTCAATATATGTAAAGAGACTTACTTCTTCCTACTCCTTTTCAGGCATATCAATTCAATATGTTATTTGTTTATTTATTTTTTGTTTATTTTTATTTCTTTTATGAAATCATTTGAACATATTTTTTTTATTGTATTTTCATGCTTTTAATTTTTCTTTTTTTTGATATGTCTGAAATAAATTGAATCAAATCAAATCAAATCAAATCAAATCAGACTCTGCTGTAGAGAGAGAACTCACTTCTTTCTTTTTGTCCTGTCAACCTGTCAATTTACTTAAATAAATACTGAGGCCCGAGATTCCGAATTTTAAACCTTTCTCCATGGTTATTTTTTCCTTCATAAATAAGGCTAAAGAACACGTATATTTTTTATTTCTAACAGGACCATCATGTATTTTAAAAGCGCCTTTTAGATGTTTGTGATCAAGTCTCTTTGGTCATCAACACTCATCTTGTTAAGACAAAGCAAGTTTATTTCTATAGCACGATTCAGACCCAAGGCCAAGGCCATTCAAAGTGCTTTACAGGGGGCATGAAATACATCAAGATTAAAATACATCAAGTATAATAGACATTAGAAAAGTGAATAAAAAAATTAATAGAAATAAAACGTTTAAAGGGGCAGTGTGTAATATGACATCATCAAGAAAGTTCTAGAAAGTTCTAGAATGCAACGCTCCCTGGGTAACCCCAACCCTTTAGAATAATAACAGAAGCTACAGTGGCCTTCAAGGACAAGAACAATTCAAAATTTTAAACAATGCACCTGATGACATTCCATCCAACATGGATGCCTCCATACGACTTGCCTGCTCAATGTACAAATGTACGGAGAATTACAAATATTACTATTACATTTTAAATGTAATATTAATATTTGTAATTCTCCGCTCAGGAGGATAATTCAGATTATTGGCGGAGGTGATTTTACACCAATGAGGACATATTTATGAATGAGGATATCGATTTTAGCTAATAGATTACTTAAAATGTTACACAGTGTCCCTTTAAATAATATAAAAAGTACAGGTTAAAAGGGAAAACAGAAAAGTCTTCAGATTTGATTTTAAAGAGCTGAGAGTTGCAGCAGACCTCAAGTTCTTCTGGGAGTTTGTTCCAGATATGTGGAGCATAAAAACTGAAAGCTGCTTCTCCTTGTTTAGTCCTAACTCTGGGGACTGTGTCATTCTACAGACGTATCTGCATGTTTACTGGATTGCTGTTGCTGTTGTGAAATACTATTATTTTTTTTTCTTCACATTCTTAAAGACCTACTTCACCGGTGGAAATATGAAGGTGTATTGAACTCTGAGATCCTATGTAGTATAAATGTGCAAACAATTTTAGAAATCGGTTCATCCTATAGCCTGAGAAAAAGGCAGAAAGAGTGTTTTATGGGCTCACTGTCTAACCCTACATTTTAACTGGGTCACAACTGGGCAAATTATACTACAGAGGATCTCAGAGTTCAATACACCTTCATATTCCCACTGGTGAAGAAGGTCTTTAAAGGTGTAGTCAGTGGTTCCTGAAAATAACTTGTGACAAAATCACTTTTGGTAAAAAAAATCAGTGAATATCTCCTCACGATTTGCTACATGTCCGTTAAAAAAATAAAAATAATCATGTGTTAATAAACAGCCTAGGCTCTGTAAACTGGTATGTAAACAAAGTGGGCTCCACCCCTAGAAGACAACATAAAGTTTACAGTGTCGACTCTCCCTGAGATTTCTTCAATTTTTTTTTAATCCCGGTAAAGGGTTTTTTACTGGGAGTTTTTTCTCAGAGCTAAGGGTGTAAGGGCAGATAGATAGATAGATAGATAGATAGATAGATAGATAGATAGATAGATAGATAGATAGATAGATAGATAGATAGATAGATAGATAGATAGATAGATAGATAGATAGATAGATAGATAGATAGATAGATAGATAGATAGATAGATAGATAAGGGCAGGGTGTCATATTGTATCATATTGTATGGAATGTAAAGCCCAGTGAGACAATGTTTATTTGTGATTTTGGGCCATACAAATAAAACTGATTTGATTTGATTTGATTTGATTTGATACAGATCCTAGGCTGTGTATCAACCCCAGATTTTTTTTAAGCACACACACACACACAAACACACACACACACACAGACACAAACACACACACTACACACACACACACACAACACACACGCACACACACACACACACAACACACACTAACACACACACACACCACACACACACACAGTACGCACAGGTAGCAGATCATGAGGAGATATTCACTGATTTAAAAAAAAAAAAAAAGTGAATTTGTCAACAAACGTTCTCCAGAATCACTGACTGCTCCTTTAAGAAGCATGGAGCGTTCTCAGATCACACATGTTGGGTATTGACTGTCTCTCCCTCTTTGTTGACGTTTGTGTCTCTGTTGTTTATGTGTAACGTTGCCATGACGACGGCTTGTGTGTGGAATGGTTTGTTTACTTGAGTGTGACCAATTAAATGGACTGAAATCGAGCATCTGTTTGTTTTCTGATGTTACCCTGTGTGAGGAAGGGTTATTAGATTTTTTTTGACGAATTGTAATGTCTGTCGGATAAAACATTTTTTATTACTATAGTTTT
>CM047509.1:31591671-31596671 GCA_026122265.1 Ammodytes dubius
TGAAACAGTAACTTTTCAGGAAGCTTTCTAACTTCAAACAGTGTTCCAGGGATCACATTTTCCCTGTGAGGAAAGTTTGTTTATTCAGTTATGAGAATAAACCTTTAGACAATGTTTCACTTCTCTGAACACACCCAAAGTTACGCAGTGCACCTTTAAAAAATTCAAATTGTTCTTCTTCCTCCTCAAAATGTTCTTTCCTATTTCCTTTCGGGGCAAATTGATTAGACGATGGACAGAAAGAGAGAGAGAGAGAGAGAGAGAGAGAGAGAGAGAGAGAGAGAGAGAGAGAGAGAGAGAGAGAGAGAGAGAGAGCGAGAGAGAAGAGAGAGAGAGACAGAGAGAGAGAGAGAGAGAGAGAGAGACACACACACACACTCACTCACATAGAGCACACTCACATAGCGCGCACACACACACACAAACACACACACACCCACCCCAACAACCACACCCCCACACACAAAACTCACACACACACCCCCACACACACAGAGACCCACAAACATACACAGACACACACACACACACACACACTGAGTCACTTCAAAGATGAAACGTTTCTAGTCTGATTAAAATCTTGTCAATTTCATCAAATCTCATTTTCCTCAGAGCGTCTCTCTCTCCCTTTCTAACTCTCTCTCCTTCTCTCGCTCTCTCTCCCTCTCCTTCTCTCTCTCTCCTTCTCTCTCTCCTTCTCTCTCCTTCTCTCTCTCTCTCTCTCCGTGTGTCAAGCAGCTCCTTCACAACACTTCACATTAGGAAGAAAATAAATAAATTATGGAAATATATTCATCTGCAGCTGCGTCCATTTCGTAGCCAGAAACGAGAGAAAAGACTAAGGTTGCGTTCCGAATCGCATACTTTCTATTATATAGTACGGTAGAAAAAAGATTTAGGATGTCCCGATTCTTGTTGCCAGATTTAGGATGGTTAGAAGTACCCGGATGTCCTACTTCATGCGGCCAAGATTGTTAGTGTTGAAAAGTGCATCCTATTTGGGCGATTCTGACCCACAATCCAGTGCGCACGTGAAGTGACGTAACATCGACGAAGCCTCCATATGAAAACAAACGGGGATGCGACGGATATAAAAGCAAGAGGCAAGATCAAGGCGCAATGTTATGATGAAATAAGAGAGAAAAGTATGTCCCAATAGTATGCCTACTGCATCCTAACTAGATTCTTTTTATCGTCAGATGTAGTATGTAGAATAGAAAAAAGAAAGAGTATGCGATTCGGAACGCAACCTAAATGTACTGACAGAGATTGTTATGAGTTTTTTTTTTTATTGTATAAAAGGTGCTCTGATGAACTTCCAGTTTGTTTTAATTCTTGCGCCTCCCTTTGGACAAGAGCGTTAGTGTTTTTACTACGCCAGCTGTTGTTCCTGGGTGAGCGTATACCCATGACAAAGGCATTAAGAAAAACTATTATAAAAATAGCATTCTTTTACACTGATGGTCTCGTTTGCTGTGACATGTCATTTATGATCATCAGAGGAAAAATGAGACTGTTTTCAGAAATATTTAAAAGTTCATCGTAGCTGCTTTAAATTATAATTTTTTCTCTTGATGTCTAATCCTGAATTTTGATGTTTGTCATGGATTTTTTTCTGTTGTTCTATTTTCCCTCTACCTCCCTCTCTCTCCTTCTCTCTCCTCTCCTTTCTCTCTCTCTCTCTCTCTCCTCTTCCCTCTCTCTCCTCCTTCTCCTTCTCTCTCTCTCTCTCTCTCCTTCTCTCTCTCTCCTTCTCTCTCTCTCCCTCTCTCTCTCTCTCTCCCCCTCTCTCTCTCCTTCTCCTTCTCTCTCTCCCTAATTGGTTCAAATAAGGTTCAGATATAAAAGAGCAGGTTTTATACCTTTGTAATGTTCATATAGGTCAACAAAAATATTTCGCTTGAGCACGTGAATTATTCTGACATCAGTCCTAAAGTATCGGGGGAAATTCAAGACAAACACAACAAGAGGATTGTTTTTACACTGTGGCTTTAATTCGATAGAGTCTAATCAAAATGTACCAGCATTAAGTAAAGCCCCTATCTCACTGGGCTGCGACTGTTGGAGACTGCATTCGCGAGGGAGTCTCTAAACTGTCTCCAAACGTTCGCGGAGGTCTCAATTTCCTCGCATGAGTCGCAGAGCCGCGCACAAGTCCTGTCGCATGAATTTTGAACATGTTCAAAAAAAAGTGTGCGACAAATCTAGTCTCAAAATAGTCTCAGAGTGGTCGCATGTGTCTCAAACGCATTGCAAACCCCTTCTCAATTTAGTCTCCGCGAGTCAGAAAGTGCGAGAAATGTGAGACAACTTTGCTAGGGGTTGGCGACATATGAAACTAAATTGTGACTGATTTGAGACAAAAATGAGACTGACATTCCGTTCGTGCGACGCTCGCCAGACGTTCGCGAGACATAAATGCGACCTCCCGGCAAGTGTTGGGCAGGACATTCGCAAACGTGTCGTGAGGAATAAACTCAGTGAGACTGCAAGTGAAAATTGTCGCTAATTCGCATATTTTGTATCTCCAACTTGTCGCACACTGTCGCAGCCCAGTGAGATAGGGGCTTTAGATATATTAAAAACCTACAGTCTGAAATGATTTCCATGGGCTTGTGTGGGGGTCAATAGGATTTTGAGAGGGTGAAATGACAAATATTCAGAGGCTTAAAGCCCTACTTCACCGGTGGAAATATGAAGGTGTATTGAACTCTGAGATCCTATGTAGTATAAATGTGCAAAACATTTTTGAAATCGGTTCATCCTAGCCTGAGAAAAGGCAGAAAGAGTGTTTTATGGTCTCACTGTCTAACCCTACATTTTACTAGTGTGACATCACACATGGTAAAAATGTAGGGTTTGGATTAACAGGACAGCTGGGCCAAGGGAAGACTGAGGGAAGACTGAGGAAAGAAAAACCTCATTCATTATATTATAATAGTGATTTTATAATGATAGAACGCCGGTTCCGTATGGGTGAAGTATTCCTTTAAAACAAGCCCAAAGTTAGGAAGGCAGAAACAGTGTTTTATGGTCTCACTGTCTAAAACCCTACATTTTACCATGCGTGACATCACACTAGTAAAAATGTTTTGTTAGGATTAACAGGACAGCTGGGCCAAGGGAAGACTGAGGGAAGACTGAGGGAGAAAAAACCTCATTCATTATATTATAACAGTGATTTTATAATGATAGAACGCTGGTTCCGTATGGGTGAAGTATTCCTTTAAACAAGCCCAAAGTTAGGAAGGCAGAAAGAGTGTTTTATGGTCTCACTGTCTAACCCTACATTTTCCTTCTTGTCACATCACAGTAAGGGTTAGGATTAACAGGACAGCTGGGCCAAGGGAAGACTGAGGGGAGAAAAACCTCATTCATTATATTATAATAGTGATTTTATAATGATAGAACGCCGGTTCCTTTAGTAGGTTTTCTTCCAGGAGCGGAGGTAGAGCTGGAATGGGATGAGGGGGTTTCTCTTCTGGAGACTCGGGGTGAAGACGTCAAAGTCTGCCCGTCTCACCCTCTGCAGATAGTCCTCCAGCACCACCTGCAAACACAACAAACATTATTATTTTAAAAGATTATTTTTTTTAGCATTTTCAAGCTTTATTAGACAGTACAGAGCTGAAATGGAGGGAGGGAGAGAGAGAGAGAGAGAGAGAGAGAGAGAGAGAGAGAGAGAGAGAGAGAGAGAGGGGGGGGATGACCTGCAGTAAAGGTCCACGGGTCGGTTTCGAACCTGTGACCACTGCAACGAAGACCGGAGCCAATATGGTACGCGCTCTATCCACTACACCACCGGAGCGCCCCAAACATTATTATTTTAAAGATTTTTTTTGGTGCCTTTTTTAAAATGGTAAATGGTTAATTGACTCCAGTTATATAGTGCTTTTCCCTGGTTTTTCACAGACTCAAAGCGCTTTACATTGTTTTTCACACATTCACCCAATCACACACACACATTCATACACCGATAGCAGCAGCAGCTACCACGCAGGGTGCAAGCTAACTATCAGGAGACATTTAGGGTTCAGTGTCTCTTTGCCCAGGGACACTTGGACATGTGGCGGGGAGACGGGGGATCGAACCACCGACCCTGTAACCCAGTGGACGACCGCCCTACACACTTCACCACAGCCGCCCTAAAGGCTTTATTAGACAGTGTGGAGAGACAGAGATGAAATGGCTTGGTTAATACACAGCCTAGACTCTGTAAACAGGGTTAATACACAGCCTAGACTCTGGTTAATACACAGCCTAGACTCTGTAAACAGGGTTAATACACAGCCTAGGCTCTGTAAACAGGGTTAATACACAGCCTAGGCTCTGTAAACAGGGTTAATACACAGCCTAGGCTCTGTAAACAGGGTTAATACACAGCCTAGGCTCTGTAAACAGGGTTAATACACAGCCTAGACTCTGTAAACCTCTTGTTGTGTGTTCAAACTCACCGTCTGCAGAAAGGCGGCGGTGGCAGCTGCTGGAACTCTGTCGCTAAACGATCGCGCCTAAAGGAGAGAGACAAGAAATCAATCATTCAATATGTGGAGAAATAGGCTTAGAGACCTACTTCACCGGTGGGAATATGAAGGTGTATTGAACTCTGAGATCCTATGAAGTATAAATGTGCAAACATTTTTAGAAATCGGTTCATCCTAGCCTGAGAAAAGGCAGAAAGAGTGTTTTATGGTCTCACTGTCTAACCCTTAAATTTTACCATGTGTGACATCACGCATGGGAAAATGTAGGGTTAGGATTAACAGGACAGCTGGGCCAAGGGAAGACTGAGGGAAGAAAAACCTCATTCATTATATTATAATAGTGATTTTATAATGATAGAACGCTGGTTCCATATAAGTGAAGTATTCCTTTAATTCTGTATCTCCTATTTAAAAAAGGTACAGCGTGTAATATCAGAATATTGAGCGTCATCTAGTGGTGAGATTCTAGATGTCAGCGCTCCCTTGCTAACCCCTCCCTTTTGGGAGAATTTACAG
>CM047509.1:31601671-31604171 GCA_026122265.1 Ammodytes dubius
TCTCTTTCTCTCTCTGTGTTAAGTCCTGACAAAGACAAGAAAAAGTCAATAAGGTTTCATGTTCGGGGGTCTCTCTCTGTCTCTGTGTGTGTGTGTGTCTCTCTCTCTCTCTCTCTCTCTCTCTCTCTCTCTCTCTCTCTCTCTCTCTCGCTCTCGCTCTCTCTAGCTTGAAAATGCACAAAAATGTTTAAATAAAAATAAAAAAGAAGGTGTCATGTAGGTCCCTTCAGTATAGTCCAGGAAAGGCTGACATATCTGTTTAAACTTCTCTGCTTTCCCTGAGATCTCATAACAGATTTTCTCCATATATAAAGTACTAGAGAACTCCATGAGCCACATATCAAAGCAAATTTGAAACAATTTTTTCAGAAGTTTTTTAACATGGGAACCAGGATAAATAGTTAACAGAAGGAGATACAGCTACGAGGAACTTTTAAATATTTCTGAAACAGTCTCATTTTTCCTCTGATGATCATAAATGTAACAGCAAACGAGACCATCAGTGCAAAAAGAATGCTATTTTTATATAGTTTTTCTTAATGCCTTTGTCATGGGTATACGCTCACCCAGGAACAACAGCTGGCGTAGTAAAAACACTACCGCTTTTGTACAAAAAGATAGGATTAAGACAAACTGAAAGTTCCTCGGAGCACCTTTAAAATAGAAAGATATTCATGATAATTCTCTACACAGACAGACAGACAGACAGACAGACAGACAGACAGACAGACAGACAGACAGACAGACAGACAGACAGACAGACAGACAGACAGACAGACAGACAGACAGACAGACAGACAGACACACACACACACACACTCTCTCTCTCTCTCTCTCCTCTCACCTAAGCATTCCAGCAGCAGGTAAACCAGAGAGGACTGAGTGTGTTCTGAGTACGTCTCCAGCTCCTGTAGGTTTCTATAGGCGCGATCGTCAAGGTCCTTTTCCTGTTTAAAACAAGTCATTCAGAAACTCATGTAAATACACAGCCTAGGCTCTGTAAACTGGTATGCAAACAAGACATTATTATTAGTATTACTTTATTTTTATTAAAAAAATATGTATTGGGGGCGCCCTTAGCTCAGTTGGTAGGGCGTCCCCCCCCCCCATGGGCCTCGGCCAGCAGCGGACCCGGGTTCGATTCCAGCCCGCGGTCGTTCTCTGCATGTCACTCCCCTCTCTGCCCCATTTCAACTCTGTCTCTGCACTATCAATAAAGCATAAAAAAAATGCCCAAAAAATATCTTAAAAAAAATAAATAATAATCTATTGAATTTTTTATTTCTAAAATGTAAAAGAAAAACAGAAATATAAGAATACAAACCCCCCCTTCACCAACTGTATTCACAACACAAACTAAGAGTAGAAATAACTAGCCCAAGTTTTTTTTTTCCTTCAAATTTTTTAATCCCGATAAAGGGTTTTTTACTGGGAGTTTTTTCTCAGCCGAGCTAAGGGTGTAAGGGCAGGGTGTCATATTGTATCATACTGTATGAAATGTAAAGCCCACTGAGGCAAATGTCTATTTGTGATTTTGGGCTATACAAATAAAACTGATTTGATTTGATTTGATTTGAAAAGAAAAACATCTCACTCTGTCTGTGATGATCCTGAGCAGCCATCTCTTGGTCAGGTAATGTTTCCTCACCGCCTGAAACACAGACACAGTTTAATTAGGGTTATACTGTTATACTCTAAATCTAGACTCATCCTTTTAATTTAATAAATTAATGATTAAATCGTTATATTGTCTGTAGAATGATACTTCAGTGAGTTACTTGCTGCCACACACACACACACACACAGACACACCCACACACACACACACACACACACACACACACACACACACACACACACACACACACACACACACACACACACACACACACACACACACACACACACACACACACACACACACACACACACACACACACACGTACCCTCCAGAGCTCCTGGCTGACGGGCTGGTTTGGAGGGTCGTCTCTGTAGATTTCTTCTATCGCCGTTTTCCAGAACTGCATCCGCATCAGCCCAATGGCCTTCTGGGAAACCGAGTCTTTCACCTGCGAGACAAACAAACACTGCATTAAAAAATAATCTAAGATTTGGGCTAAGTGTCTTCGCAGCATACTCATGCTCAATCAAATGAAGACACCAATTAATTCACTATTAGGTTGTATTCACGTGTCAAATTAAATGGGGCGACTGTGGCTCAGTTGGTAGAGCGGGTCGGCTGATGATCCAAGTGTTGGAGGTTCGATCCCCGCCCTGCCACCTGTGTCATGGTTGTTGTGTCCTTGGGCAAGACACTTCACCCACCTTGCCTCGTGTGAATGTCGATAGTTAGCCTGCTGCTATCGGTGTATGAATGTGTGTGTGTGTGTGTGTGTGTGTGTGTGTGTGTGTGTACCTGCCTGAGCAAAGTGTGTGTGTGTGTGTGTGTGTGTGTGTGTGTGTGTGTGTGTGTGTGTGTGTGTGTGTGTGTGTGTGTACC
>CM047509.1:31609171-31626671 GCA_026122265.1 Ammodytes dubius
AACCGTTACCATCTGACTGCAATAAAACTGCCCCAGCCCCAACGTTGCTGGCATCGGTCTGCAACTGGAAAGGTTTCCCCAGCTGAGGAGCAGCCAGGACAGGAGCTGAACACAGTTGCTGCTTCACTTTTTCAAAAGCTGCCTGACACTCATGTGACCAGTTGTATTTGGCTCCAGCCTTAAGCAGGTTTGTCAATGGGGTGGCGACAGAAGAAAAGTTAGCACAGAAACAACGGTAATAACCCGCCAACCCCAGGAATCTCATGAGTTCTGCTCTAGTGGACGGGCTGGGTATACTTCAATGGCTGCAACCTTGGCCCCAACAGGCCGCACCTCACCTTGTCCCACCACCTTTCCCAGATATGTAACAGTGGCTCTAGCAAACTCACATTTGGCTAGATTGATAGTTAACCTGGCCCAAGCCAGTCTGTCTAACAACGCTGTCGTTCGGCTAGATGTTCCTCCCAGGTGTCACTGAATATTACCACATCATCCAAGTACACCGCACAGCCACACAACCCTGACACAACTCTATTCATTAGGCGTTGGAAGGTGGCTGGCGCATTACGCAACCCAAACGGCATGACAGTGTAAGCATACAAACCAGAGGACGTAATAAAGGAGCAAACCTCTTGGGCTCTTTTAGAAAGGGGAACCTGCCAATAACCTTTTAGAAGGTCAAATTTGCTGACAAATTTTGCTGCCCCGACTTGGTCAACACAATCCTCCATCCTGGGAAGGGGATACACATCGGGCTTGGTAACAGCATTAACTCTACGGAAGTCAGTGCAAGGCCTAAAAGTGGAATCCGGTTTTTTAACCAACAGACATGGCGAAGACCAAGCAGAGAAAGATGGCTCCGCGATGCCATTTTCCAGCATATAGTGTACCTCAGAATCTAGTACCCTCTTTTTTGTCTGAAGAAAGCCGGTAAAAGCGCTGTTTTATGGGCTGAGCATCCCCAACGTCAACATCATGCTCAATCAAGTGAGTGCGAGAAGGCGTGTCTGAAAAAAGAGATGGATAAGACTGAATGATACTAGCCAACTGATCACGTTTACCGACCTCCAAATGTCCCAATAAATCAGACAAGCTACACAGTGTCTCTGAATTCTTTAGGCGAGGTAGTAAAACCTCATCTCCAGACACATCTCCTCCCTCCTCAAGCTCTGCCATTACCTGGGATGTACAGGGTTAACCGGGCTTACCAAAAGAGTAGGGTTGCCGCATGCTTTGGAATTTCCCACATTCAAGGACGACTCAGACGACAACAACCGAGCATGATAGGGTTTTAACAAATTGACATGGCAGACTTTTGATGATTTTCTTTTGTTGGGCATGTCAACCAGATAGTTCTGCTCTGAAACCTTTTTCAATACCGAACAGGGACCAAAAAACTTGGCATGAAATGGTGATTCAACTACTGGCAACAATACTAAAACTTGATCACCAGGAGAGTACTGGCGTTGTTCAACTTTTCGGTCATAAAGCCTTTTCATCTTTTTCTGAGAGATTTCCAATTTTTCCTTAGCCAGCACCCCTGCCTCGTAAAGTCTCTGCCTAAAGCCATTTACAAAGGTAATCAAGTCTGGTGGGGGCCCTTCGGACTTCCACTGTTCTGACACTATGGTTAAAGGACCCCGCACAGTGTGTGCAAACACAAGCTCATTTGGACTGAAACCTGTGCTTTCCTGCACCACTTCTCTGGCCGCCAACAGGAGCCAAGGCAACCCCTCTTCCCAGTCTACCTTCAACTCAGTGCAGTAAGCGCGGAGCAATGATTTTAAATGCTGATGAAATCGCTCCAGTGCACCCTGACTTTGAGGATGGTATACAGACGATTTGTTATGTTTGATATGAAGTTGCTGGAGGACCTGGGCAAACAACCGAGACGTAAAATTCGAGCCTTGATCACTCTGAATTACCTTGGGGATCCCAAACACAGAAATGAACTTGCTAAGGGCTCTAACCACTGATTTGGCAGAAATAGTGTGCAGTGGGTAAACAGCTGGATACCTGGTGGCCTGACACATCACAGTCAACAAATACTGACTACCTGATCTTGACCGAGGTAGAGGGCCCACACAATCAATAATCAAATGTTCAAATGGCTGGCTTAACACAGGTATAGGATATAGGGGAGCGGGTGTAATGCACTGATTTGGTTTGCCTGTCAACTGACAAGTATGACAGGTCCGAATGTAAGATGCTATCTCCCGTTTCAAACGAGGCCAAAAAAAATGTCGCAGGACACGATCATAAGTCTTCCTCACTCCCATATGTCCAGCCACATTATCGTGAGCCATCTTGATCACAGATTGTCTATACTTCACTGGAAGCACAACCTGCTCCACTAAACCCCCAGCCACATTGTCACCATGAGGGACCCACCTCCTCATCAGCAGATCATGATGGAGAAAATAACCTCCCGAGTTGTTTCCCCCATCCATAGAGTGCCCAGCCTGCTCGAACAGTTCTTTTAGCGAGAGATCCTCTTTCTGGTCCCTCACAAATTCCGCCTGAGAAACAGACACAAGATCAGTTGGCCACAAAAACGCAAATTTGTCCTCATTACCCTTTCCTGACTCAGCCTTTGACACCTTAACATTGGGCATCACACTCATAGACCGAGTTACTGCACACACAGGAGATACCGACTGCTCAGAGACCTCAGAACCCTGAGCCCTAACCAGCGCTGAACTGTAAACCCCCTGTGAGGTCACCTCAGAAGTTGATGCATCAGGCCACATACATGCTCCTGCAAAATCATTACCTAAAATAATATCAACCCCAGCTACTGGTAATTCTGGACGCACACAAACCTCCACTTCCCCTTGTCCGAAACTGCAGGATAACTTTACTGTATGAACAGGTACAAAAATAGTGTTCAATCCAATTCCTCTGATTGGAACACAACTCCCTGTGTCCGAGTGTGGAGCAAATTGCAAGACCGACTCCCTGATGAAGTTATTTATTGCGCCAGAATCTCTAAAGATTTTGACCGGAACCTTCTCACTACTGTCAACTAGGGACACACACCCATCTGATATAAATGGAGCGTACTTTGAGGCAATGTCAGCTGCACTCAACACTTTAGCTTGCATCTGATAAGGAGAAACAACTCTATCAGTATTTAACTCTGAAATACTAAGCGGCGCCGCTAACCCAACAGATTTAGCAGGCCATGTACTAAAACCTTTTTTTGATTTTAGCAAAGGGCACTCCTTCTTCCAGTGCCCCTGTCGCTGACAATAATTACAAGCTGTATTAGGTTCGTTGCTCCCAACCGTGCCTAGCTCTCCCTTCGAAGAACCCCGGTTGAAATCTGATTCACCTTTCTCCCCGCTGTCTTTGAGTCTAAACCGTTGTTGACTTTGCTCCCCAAAGATACGCTTGTGTGTTAAACTATATTCGTCCGCAAGTACAGCGGCTTCTTTTGGAGTTCTAACTTTTCTCTCATTGATATAAGTAGATATGTAGTTAGGCAACGACTGCTTAAATTGTTCCAGCACAACAAGGTTACGCAGTTCTTCAAAGGAAACAACACTGGACGCAGAACACCACCGATCAAAATGTATATCCAGCTCCCTTTCAAAATCCACATGCGTTTGCTTTTCCCCTTTTTTCCAATTTCTGAAGAGCTGCCTGTAAGCTTCAGGAACTAATTCATAAGCTTTCAAAACGGCATCTTTGACCAGTTTATACTCTTTGCACTGTTCTGCTGTTAAAGCTGCATATGCCTTTTGGGCTTTACCTCTAAACACGCATTGAAGTAACAACGTACGTTCACTATCAGGCCACTCCTGTGAATCAGCGAGACGCTCAAACAAGGAAAAGAACGTATCTGGGTCTTCCTCATCAAATTTAGGCAGCAATCTGAGATTCTTAGTACAATCCACTCTAGATGAACCAGCAGACCTAGTTATATCAATTCCTGCCATCTTACCTTCTCTAACTAGATCTAGTTTGTATTGTTCAATGTCCAGTTTTGCCTGCTCTGTTTTTTGTTTCATTGCTTCAAGCGCCAACTCTTTATCCATTTTTGTACGGTCAAGGGCCAATTCTTTATCTATTTTTGCACGCTCCAGGGCCAACTCTTTATCTATTTTTATTTTGTCATGTTCCATTTGTATTAACATCAGTTCCTTTTGTTGCTCAAAGGTGAGACTCCCCCCTGGTGAAACCATCGTACTTGGTAAACCCTTACCTTCATCAGAAGCCAAAACCCCTCTTCTTCATCAAAGTCGCCTTCAGGATACGTTTGATTGTGTCCTTCAGACGTGTAGCTGCAATTTCAACTTTGAAATGATCAGCAATTTTCAACAGTTGGTCCTTTGTACAGCTGTCCAGCAAGGTTTCAGAAGGAGACTGAATAAACGCTTCTACTAAAGAAGCCATGCCAAAACAGCTTTGATCACTGGGATGCAAATAGAATTAGAACTTCCCCCCTAACTGCCTATCCAAACCTGAATAATCTTTACCCTAGTGTTCATGCAGCTTGCGGTGGGTATTTATGCACTGTAAACCAGCCGGTTTGAAAGGCGACCTGCAAGCAGACAACCCCCAAGATCCTTCGGATGTGCCCCCGAGACAATTGACATTGAACAATTGACACTAACCACGCCCCACAGCACTACCAAAAGGGAAAAACAACAAAAGAAAAAAAATTCACGCAACCCAAAGGGGCAACGCAACTGAAGCCTAACAGGGAAAGTTCAAATCCAGACATGTGCTCCCCAGACAATCAACTCTGTTAGCCTAGCCTCAGCCGACTACCCACTATGAAAAGAACCTGCTCCCAAACCAACTACTAACCTGTCCTATGTGATATTCCTCCAACCTGTTCAACTACTTAATCCAACCATTTATTGACGAGCCCCCATGTCACACCCCGGCTCCAGGGAAGGACAAGGAGGAAACCACACAAGATAATTAGTTTAACCAAATAATACTTTATTTAAACAAAGTTTAAAGTAACCTACTAAATGGTGCATGAATATCAGTAATCAGTAATGGGTGCGGTGTCTGTGTGGGTGAAGAATGTAGTGTATGTGTAAAGCAAAACTAACTAAGCAAATCAAATCCAAAGCAAACCAAAGCAAAGCAAACCAAACATCAGGCCAGGGAGAGAGACATGTGGCTGATAGCTCCAGCTTATATAGCTGCAGAGATCAGCCAGCAGGGTGTACGCAATTAACAATTAGCTCCTGGCAACCTTCCAATCAAGAGGCGCCAGGAGCTGTCACAGAGTAAAGAGAAAAATGTGTGATGTTTTACCCCATAGAAAAGCATCAAGTGAAGGATGTTCAGTTTGCTTTGATAATGGATGGTGTGATGCTGTGGTCAATGCTTTATAGTCACCAACAAGGACACAGGAAACACACACACTCTCTCATACACACACACTTGTAAACACTCTCTCTCACACACACACACACTCTCTCTCATACACATGCACTCTTTCTCTCTTGTACACACACACACACACACACACTCTCACACACACTTGTAAACACTCTCTCATACACACACACTCTCTCTCTCATACATACATACACACACACTCACTCTCTCTCTCTCATACATACATACACACACACTCACTCTCTCTCTCTCTCATACACACACACTACACTTGTAAACACTCTCATACACTCTTTCTCTCACACAGTCACACACATACACACACACACACACACTCTCCCCCCGACACTCTCTCTCTCACAGTCACACACACACACACACACATACACACTCTCTCTCACACACACTCTCACAGTCACACACACGCACACATACACACACACACACACACACACACGTTGTAGCTCTTCCAGATGTCTTTGCCCTGTGTCAGTTTATTGATGTTCAGTTTTTCTGTGTGTTTGGTTCATTCATACTTTGATTTTCATTTTTCATTGAGAGAAAAATATGTGGTCAATGCTTTAGTCACAACCAAGGACACAGGACACACTCTCTCGTAAACACTCTCTCTCATACACACAAACTCTTTCTCTCATACACACACACACACACTCTCTCTCGTACACAAACACACACACTCTCTCATACACACACACACACACACACACTCTCTCTCTCCTACACACACACACACTCTCTCTCTCATACACACACACTCTCTCTCTCTCATACACACACACACACACACACTCTCTCTCATACACACACTCTCTCTCATACACACACACACACACTCTCTCTCATAAACACACGCACACACTCTCTTTCATACACACACGCACACACACTCTCTCTCTCATACACACACGCACACCTCCTCTCTCTCTATACGCACACACACCCACTCTCTCTCATACACACACACTCTCTCTCTCTCTCATACACACACACACTCTCTCTCACACACACACTCTCTCTCTCATACACACACACACACTCTCTCTCTCATAAACACACGCACACACACACACACACACACACTCTCTCTCACACACACACACACACACACACACACACACACACACACACACACACACACACAACACACACACACACACACACACACACACACACACACACACACACACACACACACACACACACACACACACACACACACACACACACACACACACACACACACACACACACACACACACACACACACCTGTTGCAGCTCTTTCAGATAGCTGTAGCTCTTTCCTTCATCTCCAGTGGCCCACGGACAATACATCTTTATACACATGGATAGCTTTAAACCATTTTTACACATTTTTTGTGCCAAAACCCAATTTTACACTCTAATTGTAGTCACATCCATTCATTTCTAAGTCATTTTTGACCTTGAAAACCAATGGGTATATACAAAAAACCTCATTCATTATATTATAATAGCGATTTTATAATGAACGCCGGATCCGTATGGGAGAAGTATTCCTTTAATGTCTGTTCTTTAGCCAGTGGGAGACGTTTTAAGTTGTGAGCAATCCTATGAAAGCTGACCAAAGAGAATGGGAATAGAGAGCTGGAAGAGATTTAACTTGTGTGTATATATATATACTTTTTTTTTTTTTTTTTTTTTTCATATGTAGTATATATGTACTGATGAATATATTTTGACCTAGGCATATATGTGTGTATGTATATGTATGTATGTGTGTATGTGTGTGTGTATGTATGCGTGTGTATATGTATATATATATATTATTTATCATTACTGTATTTTGTTGTTTTTGTTTATTTATTTACTTATTCATTTATTTATATTGTTTACATTTATTTAAAAAAAAAATGTTTGTAGGATGATGTAAATGTAAACATAACTATAATATCAGAATACTATATGATCCTACAATAAAGTATAAAAAAAAAGGGAATGGGAAGTAGACTTATTAAAAGGGGGAAATAAAGTAAAAACGTACTTTTCATTAGGCCGAAATCATTCAAAAATGAAATAAAACACCCAAAAGTTTGACGATATAGGAATTCATTGACCAAATATTTCAGAACAGGAGGGTTAAGAAGAGGCAAGTTATGACAAAAGTTGCTTTTTTAAGGTTAAATCACACTTTTATATTTCCTGTTTTGCTGGTTCTCTGGAAGGAAAATATTTTATTAGTGTAAAAAAAATGAGTTAGTAATTAGTAAAAAGTTACTAATATGAGCTGTAAATACAAAAGCAGTATTTTATTTTGTTTAATAAAAAAAGGAACAGTTGTGACTTTGCTGTGTCTTTTTCAATTCCTGTTTCAATACAAAATATGATATTTATTTGATCTAATCGTGTGTAAATTGTTGACATTTTTGTACATTTTTCTTGAATTGTTTCAGTCCATTTTCATCTCTTATTCCCATCTTGAAAACAAAGAATCCACACAGGATTTCAAGCAACATCCGACCAACCCTGCGTTCCAAATCGCATACTCTTTCTTTTCTCTACTCTACATACTACATCTGATCATAAACAGTATCTTGTTAGGATGCAGTATGCTACAATTGGGACATACTTTAACTTATTTATACCATCCTAACATGGCTCCTTGAACTTGCCTCTTGCTTCATATATCCGTCTCATCGCTGGTTGTTTTCACTGGGAGGCTCAGTCCATGTGATGTAACTTCTGCTGCAGTGGATTGTGGGTCAGAACCTCCATGAAGCTGCTGGTTTCAACACTAAAAATCACCGGTTGTAGTAGGACATCTGGGTATTTTTCAGCATGCTGCATCTGACATCATGTATTGGGACAAACTAAATCTTTTCCTTCCATACTAAATAGCAGGAAGTATGACGAGTTATTTGCCAGCGTGTGATTGGTGGATCCAGTCCCACACGTGCACAGACCCGTCTGACGCTGCAGAGAGGAGCGTGCACGGCCGCGAGGGATGCCAGGCGTGGGCCGTTACTAAGATACGGTTACTAGGCTGAGATGACAGGTGGTTGTTAGGGTTTGTTGACTCTTGATTGGTATGCTGTTGAGATGAAACTTGGTTGCTATTCTGTGTTGACTCTTGGTTGCTATACTGTTGAGTTGACAGGTGGTTGCTAGGGTTTGATGACAGGTGGTTGCTATGTGATGTCACCGTGTGCCCGCGGTGTTGGAACAGCGGTTGTTGGACTTCCTGCTGTTGGTCTGAACTCCAAACTGACGTGTTGTAGATCTGAACAGACCCACTCAAACCTGAGACACACACACACACACACACACACACACACACACACACACACACACACACACACGAGACAGACACACACACACACACCACACACACACACACACACACACACACACACACACACACACACACACACCATAGACACACACACACACACACACACACACACACACACACACACACACACACAGAGACACACACACACACAAAAGAAAAAGTAAATGATGTTAAAAAACGTTTTGTTCATAATATATATAAGTTACTTTGTCATAGATCAAAAGGTGGAGTCAACGATTCTGGAGAATGACCCTTTGTTTACACACTAGTTCACAGAGCCTAGGCTGTGTGTTACTGGATTTCTTTTTCAGCGCACACACACAGCTACAGACAGGTAGCGGATCATTAGGAGATATTCACTGATTTTGACTTAAAGTGATTTTAACAACAAGCGTTCTCCAGAATCACTGACTGCACCTTTAACAGACAGACATTTTTAATAACATTAATATATTGATATGAATCAGTTGTGTTTTGCTTGTGTGCCTGACTTGTATCACTAACCTGACACTGCCACACAGTCATCCAGAGCGGGGGCCCACGTCACACACACAGTGTCCAGGGAGCAGAGCTGATTCTGGGCTTCAAGCTGAGCCCCGCACACCCCCCTCTGGAGGTCTCTCAGGTCTGTTATCACCGCCTGGCCCACCGAGGACAGTCTGATGAGCTTGCAGTCTGCGGGGGAAAAACATTTAAGTAGTTTAAAGGCACTACGAGGAACTTTTAAATATTTCTGAAACAGTCTAATTTTTCCTCTGATGATCATAAATTACATGTAACAGCAAACGAGACCATCAGTGTAAAAGAATGCTATTTTTATATAGTTTTTCTTGATGCCTTTGTCATGGGTATACGCTCACCCAGGAACAACAGCTGGCGTAGTAAAAACACTATCGCATTTGTCCAAAAGGGGGGAGCAAGAATTAACACAAATGTATGACTTGTGTGTGTAATAAAAAAATAAAGTTATTTGCCCCCATATTTACCTTGATATGTTTGGGCCTGTCCCGTGGAGGCGTGCCCCCACCATAGCACATCCCTGTCAGTAGACTGTGGTGCAGCAGAGAGCAGGGGGGGGCAGGGGAGAGCAGGGGGGGGCAGGGGAGCGAGTGTCCCACAGGTAAACCTTCCCGTTAGAACAACAGACCATGAACACACCGTCACTCACACACTGCAGAGCGCTCACAGGGGCGGATGAGGACACGTCTGAAAGGACAGAATGACAACATTGTATATTAAAGCTGCAGTGTGTAGAATTTTGGGTTTTATTTCCTAGCAGATTTTGTAGAAAGTAATTATAATATCCATAAGTACATTTAATTTAGTGCATAATAGCTGAAAAAAATGTTTTGAATGATTATTTTTTCCCTTAGAAAGGGTCTCATATATGTCCATATTTCTGCATATTTTGGACCAAGGCCTAGTGCCGCCATCTTGAAAGTGTCATAGTTGGAATGTCATCAGGTGCATTGTTTAAAATATAGAATTGTTCTTGTCCTTGAAGGCCACTGTAGCTTCTGTTATTATTCTAAAGGGTTGGGTTACCCAGGGAGCGCTGCATTCTAGAACTTTGTAGAACTTTCTTGATGATGTCATATTACACACTGCACCTTTAACACTGTCAGAATTATATTTTCGGGCAAAAAAAAAAAAAAAAAAAAAAAAACTTTAAAAATACCAATTTAGAATGAAAGGACAGAATTATACATTATACTATATGGAGTTATTATTTTCCTGTCTTCAGGCTATTCCCAGGGATCTACAAGTTAAATGTAATACTTTTTGATGCCACTTAAAAATACATATTAAATGGTTTTAACTTTTGACATTTTATTCTGACAAGCTTTCGATAAAAAAAGTGTATAACTGAGCTTGGAGATGAATGAAAGTGTGTATTCTTTATCCGAGTGTTACCTATGGTCATTAAACTCACTCACTCACTCACTCACACTCTCATTCTTACACACACACACACACACACACTCAGTCTCTCTCTCCCTCCCTCCCCCTCTCTCTCTCACACACACACACACTCACTCACTCACTCACCCCCCCCCCCCACACACACACACACTCACTCACACTCTCTCTCACCCACACACACACAGTCTCTCTCTCTCACCCTCCCCCTCTCTCTCTCACACACACCCCCCCCCCCTCCACACACTCACACACACACTCTCTCACACACACACACACCCCCCCCCCCCCCCTCCACACACTCACACACACACTCTCTCACACACACACACACCCCCCCCCCCACACTCCCCACACACACTCTCTCTTACCTATAGTATAGACGGTGCGTCCTGAGGTGATGTCACAGAGCCCTCCCTCTCTCTCTCCCTCCCCCCCTCCACTCTCTCTCTCTCTCTCTCTTACCTATAGTATAGACAGTGCGCTCACTCACTCACACCCCCCCCCGCCCACCCCCCCCCCCCCTCTCTTACCTATAGTATAGACAGTGCGCTCACTCACTCACACCCCCCCCGCCCACACCCCCCCCCCCTCTTACCTATAGTATAGACAGTGCGCTCACTCACTCACACCCCCCCCGCCCACACCCCCCCCCCTCTCTTACCTATAGTATAGACAGTGCGCTCACTCACTCACACCCCCCCCGCCCACACCCCCCCCCCCCTCTCTTACCTATAGTATAGACAGTGCGCTCACTCACTCACACCCCCCCCGCCCACACACCCCCCCCCCTCTCTTACCTATAGTATAGACAGTGCGCTCACTCACTCACACCCCCCCCGCCCACACCCCCCCCCCTCTCTTACCTATAGTATAGACAGTGCGCTCACTCACTCACACCCCCCCCGCCCACACCCCCCCCCCCTCTCTTACCTATAGTATAGACAGTGCGCTCACTCACTCACACCCCCCCCGCCCACACCCCCCCCCCCTCTCTTACCTATAGTATAGACAGTGCGCTCACTCACTCACACACCCCCCCCGCCCACAACCCCCCCCCCCCTCTCTTACCTATAGTATAGACAGTGCGCTCACTCACTCACACCCCCCCCCCCCACACACCCCCCCCCCTCTCTCTACCTATAGTATAGACAGTGCGCTCACTCACTCACACCCCCCCCGCCCACACCCCCCCCCCCTCTCTTACCTATAGTATAGACAGTGCGCTCACTCACTCCACACCCCCCCCGCCCACACCCCCCCCCCTCTCTTACCTATAGTATAGACAGTGCGCTCACTCACTCACACCCCCCCCCCCCACACCCCCCCCCCCTCTCTTACCTATAGTATAGACAGTGCGCTCACTCACTCACACCCCCCCCCGCCCACACCCCCCCCCCTCTCTTTACCTATAGTATAGACAGTGCGCTCACTCACTCACACCCCCCCCCCCACACACCCCCCCCCTCTCTTACCTATAGTATAGACAGTGCGCTCACTCACTCACACACCCCCCCGCCCACACACCCCCCCCCCTACTCTTACCTATAGTATAGACAGTGCGCTCACTCACTCACACCCCCCCCGCCCACACCCCCCCCCCCTCTCTTACCTATAGTATAGACAGTGCGCTCACTCACACTCACACCCCCCCCCGCCCACACCCCCCCCCCTCTCTTACCTATAGTATAGACAGTGCGCTCACTCACTCACACCCCCCCCGCCCACCACCCCCCCCCCTCTCTTACCTATAGTATAGACAGTGCGCTCACTCACTCACACCCCCCCCGCCCACAACACCCCCCCCCCCTCTCTTACCTATAGTATAGACAGTGCGCTCATCTCACTCACTCACACCCCCCCCTCGCCCACACCCCCCCCCCCTCTCTTACCTATAGTATAGACAGTGCGCTCACTACTCACACCCCCCCCGCCCACACCCCCCCCCCTCTTACCTATAGTATAGACAGTGCGCTCACTCACTCACACCCCCCCCGCCCACACCCCCCCCCTCTCTTACCTATAGTATAGACAGTGCGCTCACTCACTCACACCCCCCCCCGCCCCACACCCCCCCCCCCCTCTCTTACCTATAGTATAGACAGTGCGCTCACTCACTCACACCCCCCCCGCCCACACACCCCCCCCCCCTCTCTTACCTATAGTATAGACAGTGCCTCACTCACTCACACCCCCCCCGCCCACACCCCCCCCCCCTCTCTTACCTATAGTATAGACAGTGCGCTCACTCACTCACACCCCCCCCGCCCCACACCCCCCCCCCCTCTCTTACCTATAGTATAGACAGTGCGCTCACTCACTCACACCCCCCCCGCCCACACCCCCCCCCCCTCTCTTACCTATAGTATAGACAGTGCGCTCACTCACTCACACCCCCCCCGCCCACACCCCCCCCCCCTCTCTTACCTATAGTATAGACAGTGCGCTCACATCACTCACACCCCCCCCGCCCCACCCACCCCCCCCCTCTCTTACCTATAGTATAGACAGTGCGCTCACTCACTCACACCCCCCCCGCCCACACCCCCCCCCCTCTACCATATAGACAGCGCTCCTCACTCACACCTTACCCCCCCACACCCCCCCCCCCTCTCTACCTATAGTATAGACAGTGCTCACTCACTCACACTCACCAACCCCCCCCGCACACACCACCCCCCCCCCCCTCCTCTTACCTATAGTATAGACAGTGCGCTCACTCACTCACACACCCACCCCCCGCCCACACCCCCCCCCCCCCTCTCTTACCTATAGTATAGACAGTGCGCTCACTCACTCACACCCCCCCCCCCCCACACCCCCCCCCCCTCTCTTACCTATAGTATAGACAGTGCGCTCACTCACTCACACACCCCCCCCGCCCACACCCCCCCCCTCTCTTACCTATATATAGACAGTGCGCTCACTCACTCACACCCCCCCCGCCCCACACCCCCCCCCCTCTCTTACCTATAGTATAGACAGTGCGCTCACTCACTCACACCCCCCCCGCCCACCCCCCCCCCCTCTCTTACCTATAGTATAGACAGTGCGCTCACTCACTCACACCCCCCCCCGCCCACACCCCCCCCCCCCTCTCTTACCTATAGTATAGACAGTGCGCTCACTCACTCACACCCCCCCCCGCCCACACCCCCCCCCCTCTCTTACCTATAGTATAGACAGTGCGCTCACTCACTCACACACCCCCCCCGCCCACACCCCCCCCCCCTCTTACCTATAGTATAGACAGTGCGCTCACTCACTCACACCCCCCCCGCCCACACCCCCCCCCCCCTCTCTTACCTATAGTATAGACAGTGCGCTCACTCACTCACACCCCCCCCCGCCCACACACCCCCCCCCCCTCTCTTACCTATAGTATAGACAGTGCGCTCACTCACTCACACCCCCCCCGCCCACACCCCCCCCCCCTCTCTTACCTATAGTATAGACAGTGCGCTCACTCACTCACACCCCCCCCGCCCACACCCCCCCCCCCTCTCTTACCTATAGTATAGACAGTGCGCTCACTCACTCACACCCCCCCCGCCCACACCCCCCCCCCTCTCTTACCTATAGTATAGACAGTGCGCTCACTCACTCACACCCCCCCCGCCCACACCCCCCCCCTCTCTTACCTATAGTATAGACAGTGCGCTCACTCACTCACACCCCCCCCGCCCACACACCCCCCCCCTCTCTTACCTATAGTATAGACAGTGCGCTCACTCACTCACACCCCCCCCGCCCACACCCCCCCCCCTCTCTTACCTATAGTATAGACAGTCCGCCCTGAGGTGATGTCACAGAGCACGATGTCGTCGCTCTGTGATCCGTGGAGAACCTGTTGCCGTGACGACAGCGTTGCCGCGGCGATCCTGCTTCCGGTCTGAGAAACATTCCGTCTGCCCTCAATACCCCCTGTTCTCCTGACGACGTCTACGGACAGACAGACAGACAGACAGAGACAGACAGAGAGACAGAGAGACAGAGAGACAGACAGACAGACAGACAGACAGACGGACAGACGGACAGACAGACAGACAGACAGACAGACAGACAGACAGACGGGCAGACAGACGGACAGACAGACAGAGAGACAGACAGAGAGACAGACAGACAGACAGACAGACAGACAGACGGTCAGACAGACACAGACACAGAGACACAGACACATTGTTAGGAAATTATGTTTCAGAATTTAATTCATAAACAATACAACATGAAGGATTTTTAAAATAAAAAAGTAATTTTGTTTTGTAAGAAATTGACCAAGAAATATATAAAAGCATCATAATGAAGGACTTTAGTTTTATATATATTTTTTTTTCCTGGTTAAAGGTGCAGAGTGTAATATGACATCATCAAGAAAGTTCTACAAAGTTCTAGAATGCAACATAATAACAGAAGCTACAGTGGCCTTCAAGGACAAGAACAATTCTACATTTTAAACAATGCACCTGATGACATTCCAACTATGACACTTTCAAGATGGCGGCACTAGGCCTTGGTCCAAAATATGCAGAAATATGGACATATATGAGACCCTTTCTAAGGGAAAAAATAATAATTCAGCTATTATACACTAAATTAAATGCACTTATGGATATTATAATTACTTTCTACAAAATCTGCTAGGAAATAAAACCCAAACTTCTACACACTGCAGGTTTAAATGACCATAATTTAAACATTGAGTTTGTTCCTCACCGCTGTCGTCTGCTCCACGCTCCCACAGCTGCAGGTCTGAGCTCAGCCCGTCATTGGTCACAAGAACCCTGGACAAACAAACAATATATCTGTCTGTCTGTCTGTCTGTCTGTCTGTCTGTCTGTCTGTCAGTCAGTCTAATTATCTATCTATCTATCTATCTATCTATCTATATATCTATCTATCTATCTATCTATCTATGGAACCCTGGACAGACAGACAAACAAACAAATAAGACAACAGGAAATACATTTTGAATCGTGATCGAAATACAGATTATCTATCCCCCTGCTTCGATACGTGGCTCATAGAGTTCTCTAGCACTCTCCAGTATATGGAGAAAATCCGTTATGAGATTTCAGGAAAAGTAGAACATTTTAAACAGATATGTCAGCCTTTCCCTGACCATATAGCAGCGCTGAAGGGACCTACATGACACCTTTTTGACTTTTTATTTTTTTTACCTAAAAAACATTTACCTTTTATTAAAAAAAAAGTCCTTAAAGCCCCTATCTCACTGGGCTGCGACTGTTTGCGACAAGTTGGAGACTTCATTCGCAAACGAGTCTCTAAACTGTCTCCAAACGTTCGCGGAGGTCTCAATTTCCTCGCATGAGTCGCAGAGCCGCGCAGTCCTGTCGCATGAATTTTGAACATGTTCAAAAAAAGTGTGCGACAAATCTAGTCTCAAAACAGTCTCAGAGTGGTCGCAGGTGTCTCCAACGCGTCGCAAACCCTTCTCAATTTAGTTTCCGCGAGTCAGAAAGTGCGAGCAATGTGAGACAACTTTGCGAGGGGTTGGCGACTTATGAAACTAAATTGCGACTGATTTGAGACAAAAATGAGACGGTCGTGCGACGCTCGCGAGACATAAATGCGACCTCCTGGCAAGTATTGGGCAGGACATTCGCAAACGTGTCGTGAGGAACCAACTCGGTGAGACTGCAAGTGAAAATTGTCGCTAATTTGCATATTTTGTCGCAATTTTGTGTCTCCAACTTGTCGCAAACAGTCACAGCCCAGTGAGATAGGCGCTTTAGAAACCTGCAAAGTAGAGTACGCCATGTTGGTTGTTCATTTTGTTTTGCATCTCACCTTGTTCCTGGGACGTGAGCGAGGCGGCGAACGGGACCGTCTGAAAAACCTCCGTGGATCACTTTGAAATCCCGCTCTGCACAGAGACCCTGAACACACCACAGACAGGCAGAGAGATACAAAGACAGACAGAGGGAGAGACAGACACACAGACAGACAGACACACAGACAGATAGACAGACAGACAGATAGAGAGACAGACAGACAGACAGACAGGCAGAGAGACAGACAGGCAGAGAGACAGACAGACAGACAGACAGACGGACAGACAGGCAGAGAGACAGACAGAGACAGACAGAGACAGACAGACAGACAGACAGACAGACAGACAGATAGATAGAGAGACAGACAGGCAGAGAGACAGACAGGCAGACAGACAGACAGACAGACAGAGAGACAGGCAGAGAGACAGATACACAGATACAAAGACAGACAGATACAGAATATAATAAAAGTAACATTCAGACATTGTGTTAATGAAAACAAATATATTTATTGGTGTTCTTTCTACACTGAACTACCTCACACACACACACACACACACACACACACACACACACACACACACACACACACACACACACACACACACACACACACACACACACACACACACACACACACACACACACACACACACACACACACACACACACACACACATTACCTTCTTCTCCTCGGCGAAGAGCTTGAGAGGCAAACGCAGCTCCAAGATTTCATTTCTAGACGAGGAGTTTCCCGCGACGCACACGCCTGTGAACGCAACACAACGACACACACAGGTTTAGCTTCAGTTCAGGAATAGTTTAGGAACATTTAGGATTTAGTTTCAATTTGATTTGTGTAAAAAAGCTTTTTTGAGACACCCAACATTGATATCAGATATTGATTTTGTTTTAGTGATTTTTTTTTTTTTTTAACCTTTATTTCTACAGGTAAATCCCATTGAGACCGGAGACTCTTTTGCAAGGGAGACCTGTTTTCCTTTCCCACGTTACCATTCACACACACATTCATACACCGATAGCAGCAGGCTAACTATCGACATTCACACGAGG
>CM047509.1:31636671-31671671 GCA_026122265.1 Ammodytes dubius
TCTTCACCTGTTGTTGTGTATTTGATGTATTTGCATTGAATATTGTTAATGTATTGTTGTTTTTCCTTTGAATTTGTTTGAACTCGACGTCATTGTAAATAAGGGTCAACCCCTCAATTGGTCTCTCGAGGATAAATAAAAGTTAAATGAAAAATTTAAAATATAATTCTACATTCCTCATTTGTTTTCAATGTTTCAAATGCTTTAACCACAGATAAATAACCAAACAAAGAAAGTCCTAACTGAACCAGGTCAGTTTATAGCTCAATACTGCCACCTTCTGGCTAAACCGAGGAACTACACCCCAACCAAAACACATCAGATGACATTCTCTCACCTAGAGATTTCCCCTAACTAGCCCTGCATTCCAATCCCCATACTATGTACTAGTTAGTATGGTAGAAAACAGATTTAGGATGTCCCAATTCTTGTGGCCAGATTTAGGATGGTTAGAAGTACCGGATGTCTACTCGAACTGCCCGAGATTGTTAAGTGTTGAAAACAGCATGCTATTTGGGGCGATTCTGACCCACAATCAAGTGCGCACCGGAAGTAACGTCACATCGACGAAGCCTCCGTATGAAAACAAACAAGGATCAAGGTGCAATGTTATGACGAAATAAATAAGTAAAAGTATGTCCCAATTGTAGCATACTGCATGCTAACTAGATTTCTTTCATGGTCAGATGCAGTATGTAGAATAGAAAAAATAAAGAGGGGGAGATTTGGAACGCAGGGTAAGATTTGTGACAATATGAGTTACATCTGAATGTGATCCACTTAAACCTGCAGTGTGTAGAATTGTGGGTTTTATTTCCTAGCAGATTTTGTAGTAAGTAATTATAATATCCATAAGTACGTTTAATTTAGTGCATAATAGCTGAAAAAAAAGTTTTGAATTTTTTTTTCTCCCTTAGAAAGGGTCTCATATATGTCCATATTTCTGCATATTTTGGACCAAGGCCTAGTGCCGCCATCTTGAAAGTGTCATAGTTGGAATGTCATCAGGTGCATTGTTTAAAATTTTTAATTGTTCTTGTCCTTGAAGGCCACTGTAGCTTCTGTTATTATTCTAAAGGGTTGGGGTTACCCAGGGAGTGTTGCATTCTAGAACTTTGTAGAACTTTCTTGATGATGTCATATTACACACTGCACCTTTAAGGGGTAGAGACAGTTATTCTTATTTTGTATCCGTTTTTAAATAGACATTTTTACAAAGGTTTTTTTTTATTGTTTAGTACGTTTTCTATTTACCTATCCTTTGTTTGTGTGTGAAAAGTGCTGTATAAATAAAGTTTAATTGGATTTGACTGGTTGTGTAGTGGAACCTTCAGACTCACCTGAGGAAGAGGTAGTCGCAGACACACACACACACACACACACACACACACAGCCACACACACACACACACAGCCACACACACACACACACACCTGAGGAAGAGGTAGTCGCAGGCCACACACCACACACACACCTGAGGAAGAGGTAGTCTCACTCTCACACACACACACACACACACACGCACACACACACACACGCACACAAACACGCACACACACACCTGAGGAAGAGGTAGTCTCACACACACACACACCTGAGGAAGAGGTAGTCTCACACACGCACGCGCGCACACACACACACACACACACACACACACACACACACACACACACACACACACACACACACACACACACACACACACACACACACACACACACACACACACACACACACACACACACGCACACACGCACGCACACCTGAGGAAGAGGTAGTCGCAGCTGGCGTCCCACTCACAGTCATCAAACATCAGAACTCTGAAATCACATGACGTGCAGCGCAGTCGGTCACAGCACCTGTTCAAAGGGTCCAGAGTTCATACAGCCGTTAATACAAGTTTACAGCAGACAACAAATACATTTTAAATCTTAAAAATAGTAATTATTCATCTAAAAAACAAAAAAAATTGAATATACATTTTTTATCTAATTCAAAAAGTGACACTTTCATATAGTCTAGATTCTTACACATAAAGTTAAAGGTGCAGTGTGTAATATGACATCATCAAGAAAGTTCTACAAAGTTCTAGAATGCAACACTCCCTGGGTAACCCCACCCCTTTAGAATAATAACAGAAGCTACAGTGGCCTTCAAGGACAAGAACAATTCTAAATTTTAAACAATGCACCTGATGACATTCCAACTATGACACTTTCAAGATGGTGGCACTAGGCCTTGGTCCAAAATATGCAGAAATATGGACATATATGAGACCCTTTCTAAGGGAAAAATAAATAATTCAAAACATTTTTTTTCAGCTATTATGCACTAAATTAAATGTACTTATGGATATTATAATTACTTTCTACAAAATCTGCTAGGAAATAAAACCCAAAACCCTACACACTGCAGGTTTAACTGCATGTAGAATCAACATACTTTTCAGAAGGTCTACATTTCTGGATTATAATTAAACCCTTTTTTTGATTGGTTTTATGAAGTATTCTAATATTTTGAGATCCTGGATTTTCCTCACACCTCTTGGACGTGGCTGTTCCTACTCCGTTAGTGACAGAACCCCCGCCAACGAAAACCGGACAACACCTGGAAACACAACAGAGAGATTGGGGCTGCTCCGGTGGTGTAGTGGATAGAGCGTGTACCATATTGCCTCCGGCCTTTCGTTGTAGTGGTCGCGGGTTCAAATCCGACCCGTGGACCTTTACTGCAGGTCATCCCCCTCTCTCTCTCTCTCTCTCTCTCTGTCTCCCCATTTCAACTCTGTACTGTCTAATAAAGCTTGAAAATGCCAAAAAATAATCTTATAAAAAAAAACAGACAGAGCAGCCAGAAACAAAACTAAATTCAAGCACTGGTCAATTTTGAGTTTTTATTTTGTTATTGTCTATGTATCTTCCATAACATGTCTTCTTTCATACTAGTATAAATCAAAGGTCCAACATGTACATTCAGGTGTTTATTTGACTAAACCTTGTCTGTTTGCGTCTGTATATTTCTCCTATACAACCATCTTTAACGGACATTATCTCAACATTGGTTTTTTTCAATATTCCGAACCAAAAATCTACAACTTCTAAAGCACTTACATCAACTAAACTTTCCATAATCATTCTCAGCACTATTCTGAAGGTTATTACAGAAGGATATGTTCATGTGTTGTTCACTGTCTGATTTATGAGACATTTTCTTCTTTTAAAAATATGCAGAAAATGTATTTTTAAGAGCTGTACATAATATTTTTTGATTTATAAAAAATTAAATAAAAGAACAGACAGACAGACAGACAGACAGACAGACAGACAGACAGACGATAAATGTATCCGAAAATCTGTTCTGTAAAAACTTTGGACACTAATATGATGTAAAAAAACTAAAGAAAAATTAATAGAAAGCTGAAGAGCAAATATTTAACTCGACAACTAACTAAGTGTGTATGTGTTACTATGTGTGTGTGTGTGTGTGTTACTGTGTGTGTGGTGTTACTGTGTGTGTTGTGTGTGTGTGTGTGTGTGTGTGTGTGTTGGGGATTGTGTGTGTGTGTGTGTGTGTGTGTTACTGTTGTGTGTGTGTGTGTGTGTGTGTGTGTGTGTGTGTGTGTGTGTGTGTGTGTGTGTGTGTGTGTGTGTGTGTGTGTGTGTGTGTGTGTGTGTGTGTGTGTGTGTGTGTGTGTGTGTGTGTATGGCTATGTCTTGATTCAGGGGTTGCGGTCTTGGAACCGGCCTCGTAGGCTGCATTTGAAGACCGATTGCGTCATAGCGGCGCGCAAAGGCTGTCCCATTTGCAAGGCTCCTCGCAAGGCTCCTCATATGCGGTCGTGAAATGCAGCCTTCGTTTCACGGTTTTGAAGCAGTTTTGAAGGCTGCATCAGATGTATCCTTCGCAGCCTAACATATCCCATGATTCATTGCGTTTTTTTCAGAGATGGCATACAATACAATAAAAAATAACAAAACAGCAACGTGTTGCTCCATCTTCTTAACTTTTATCTTCCTTTCTTTTTTTCTTGTACTTTTTTTTCTTTTCGTCTGGTAAGCAACTTCTTTTTCTTTTTTCCTCCATTGACAGGGCTGTCTCCGTTGGCAGCAATCAGGGTTGCTAGGCAGCACAGGAGCGGCGAGTCGTCACGCAAGGTAACGGCTTGTTACGTAAACCGGAAATGCCTGTAAACGGAGACCTGCGGAGACCGTCCCATTTAACAAGGCTCGTTGGCCTTAAAACCGGCCTTAAAATCGGCCTTCATAGGCTATAGCCTTCATAGACCGCGAGACTGCGTCCTACCAAGTGCGTGGTCTCTGAATCAAGACACAGCCTATGTGTTACTATGTGTGTGTGTGTGTGTGTGTTACTGTGTGTGTGTGTGTGTGTGTGTGTGTGTGTGTGTGAACTCACTTTCTCCCTCCGGATTGAGACACAACCTTGTTCTCCACTTCTTGTGTTGCTTTGGGAAACTGTTCACTCTGAAGTGAAAAGGCAAAAAGAAAAAAGTATTTTAGAGACCAATGTGAAGGACGATAGATAGTAAGGCAATATCACATGAGAGGGAGTAATTTTTTCCATTTTTTAATTTTTCCTTTATTTAACCTCGAAAGATCAATTGAGGGGTGACCCTCTTTTACAATGATGTCGAGTTTTACAAATAAACAATATACAAAACAAATACACAACCGTTTACAAGGAGAAAAAAAAACAATTAAAACATGGTAGGATGGCCTAGAGGTAAGGTGGCCGACCAGTAACCATGAGGTCGCTGGTTCGATCCCCGGCACCGGACAGGAGGGTGTTAGTTGTAAAACTAGCAGAGGCTGGTATTGGGTCTACGGTGCCCCACCATCTCTACCATTGTGTCCTTGAGCAAGACATTTACCCCAAAACTGCTCCAGGGGCGCTGTACTGCGGCTGACCCTGCGCTCTGACCCCCTCCGAAGTGTGGTAACTTGAGAGGGGATATGCGAAAAGACAAATTTCAATGTGCCTCGTGTACAACTGACAAATAAAGATAACTTAACTTAGCCAAAACAGTTTATGTGAGGCAGATTAAAAATAATATGTCTAAACTTGTTAAAAGATATGAATGTATTTATTTGAATTCTAAGTTGTAAATTGTTCCAGGAGTCAGGGGTGCTGTTTTACCAAGCTCAGACCTGGCGTAAGGAACATATAAGATGAGCATGTCAAAGTAATGTAAATGTGTTTAACATTAACCACGGCGGCCTGATGTCCTGTAACTGACGCTGCTTACAGGCCTAACCCTCTTTCATTCCGGGATGTGAAACGCTGTGTAAACTGGCTAACTGATTTGCCAGCTCTTACACAGAACCAAGCAGAGCCGGCATGTTGACGCACTGTCGTTCCGTCAATATGCCGCAATATCTGTGTAAAAGGGGCTTCCGACTGACTACACATTTAACCTTTATCTGAGAACGACCTTAAGTGCTAGAAACGTGTGTGAAACAGATACATCCCAGCAAAAATCCCCACTAACGTCCTACTCATACTAAAAGCCCTACTAACGTCCTACTCATACTAAAAACCCTAATAACGTCTTACTCATACTAAAAACCCTACTTATGTCCTACTCATACTAAAACTTCTTGTTTTAATCTTTAGAGGCATATGTTTGAGTAAAATTAACATTTTGGTTTTATAATATAAACGACTGACAACATTTCTACCAAATTCACAACAAGAATATTGTCATTTAGAGCATTTTCAATAAGTAATGTAGAGATGAAGATTTAAGAAAAAATCCACACTGGTCTCTTAATTTTTTCCGGGGCTGTACATGTTGAGTATGTAGGAGGGAGGACGTTAGTAGGGCTTTTAGTATGTAGTATGTACATGTTGAGTATGTAGGAGGGAGGACGTTAGTAGGGCTTTTAGTATGTAGTATGTACATGTTGAGTATGTAGGAGGGAGGACGTTAGTAGGGCTTTTAGTATGTAGTATATACATGTTGAGTATGTAGGAGGGAGGACGTTAGTAGGGCTTTTACAACAGCAGAGTGTGTGTGTGTGTGTGTGTGTAGAAGTAATCATGGACCTTTTGCTGAGGAGAATGGTTGCAGTCTTCCTCCAGTAACTCTTCCAGCAGAGCATCGATATCCTCAGAGACACTACTCAAAGGCTGGTTGGGTTTGGAGACACTAAGATCACAGCAAAGAAAAATTATGTATCAGTCAGTGAATTTAAGTTGTTTATGTTTGTGATACTCAGACAGGCAATTATCAACATTCTTTATCTAAACTGTGTGACATATTTGATAATTTGTACACTGATTCCAGTCATTTTAGACCTACTATATAAAAAGATAGATAGATAGATAGATAGATAGATAGATAGATAGATAGATAGATAGATAGATAGATAGATAGATAGATAGATAGATAGATAGATATAGATAGATAGACAACAAGTGAAGTGAGCAACACCCGCTATTTCTTATACGTTTTTAACACCGACTAGTAATGTGAAGTAAGTTGTAGCTGGCTTTAGCATTAGCTCGACATGTTAGCATTAGCTTTGTTTACCAGTGTTTTCTCTGCACCGAAGAGCCCGCGACAGACACGTTGCGACAAAACTTCTTCTCTACTTCGTCGAGCAGTTCGTCCAGGTCATCTTCCCCGTCCCCTGCCATGTTTACACGGGTATGTTTAAGCCGAAATGCCCCCTGTTAGCTGCTAGATAGTTAGCTTCCAGGGGCTAATGGCTGTAGCACGCACAGCTAGCTCAGAGCGTCCGCTGTTGCTAAGTAACAGGGAAAATAAGAGCGGAGGTGGGTTTGACAGCGCCTTCAGATTAAAAGTCATAGATAGATAGATAGATAGATAGATAGATAGATAGATAGATAGATAGATAGATAGATAGATAGATAGATAGATAGATAGATAGATAGATAGATAGATAGATAGATAGATGAAGTTGGTAGTTTCAGTAGGCCTAAAAAAAAGGTTAACTGCGCTACTTGAATCACTCACTATCAACATAGCCTAAATGTAGGCTAGTTGAACTGCCAGCAAGCTACTGCAAATATAGTTAAACTTCTAGTTGTGTTACACGAACTGCACTACTCCACAACACTGTGATATTGAGACTTTTACTTTCTAAGTGAAAGATCGTAATATTTCTTCCAGCACAGGACAGTATTTCTATTCAAAATTGTATTTTTTATTGGATATTTTCGGTAGTTTTAGCACAAACGCCACAAGCTTACGTTTAGACCGGAAAGTTCAACCTTACGTAGCGTTAGTTTTCAGTAAGACGTGCTAAAGGTTTTAGATTATAAGTAGAAAATGAAATTAAAAAGGTACGTTGTCGGCAGGATTCGAACCTGCGCGGGAAGATCCCAATGGATTTCTAGTCCATCGCCTTAACCACTCGGCCACGACAACCTGATGAGAGTAAATGCACCATCAGAAAATATTTAAAGGTACAGTGCAAAGACACGTCACAAGGCTTTCAAGGCAGCTTACGTGAGTGGAAAAAGTTTGTATTGTATTTTTGTATCTGTATCTCTGCCATTTCTGTACCCCCTGGCGGCTGTTATCAATAATAAATGATTATAATAAATGACTTTCCTCAAAACATTCATAAATGTAGTTCTGTATATTCTCTGAATATCGGTCGTTCTGAATAAGCCCACTAGGTGGCGACAGTGCTTTAAAAATGAAAATTTTGACCACGGCGCTAGATGTAAAAAACATTTAAATAACTTTCTATAAGAACAATGATAAAATAAAACTCGATTAAATAATACACTGAGACCATCAATAAGTGGCTAATATATATATATATATATACTTACACGCTCAAGCTCAGAGGGTGGTGAAAATTGGAGATAAAATGCTCCGTCTTCATTAATTGGACGGATTTTTCCAAGTAGCCTAGCCTAGCTTACTTTTGTTCATGTGGACAGGTGTATAAAAAAGTAAATAGGCCTATATAACGAGCGAAATCACGTAGTAGCATTAAGATACACACATTGCGACCGCCTCTCGTGTACAAGTCCAAATTTGAGCCCAGAAAAACGCAATTAATTTCAAAGGAATGTGCCGCCGCATCGATTAAATAAGTTAACAACTGAGCGAAGTAATTACACATGCGCATTCTGTCCATGGACATCAGTCACGCGTTCTGAGATGGAGAAAGTATCGCGATATCTTACTACCTGGCTGATTTACCCTGCGTTCCAAATCACATACTCTTTCTTTTTACTACACTACATACTAAAGTACAGAAGAGTTTTAGGGCCACAGACAGGAGAGAAAACAAAATCAGATAAGGAAGATTTTTTTTTCAGTATGACGAGAAATGTCAAGAATAAAGACGAGTACTCCAAAATGCTATTGGAGTTAGTGGGGCAATTGTGTATTTTCAGCATACTACAATTGACGTGCATGTATTGGGACATCCTAAATCTGTTTCTGGCGTACTAAATAGTAGGGAAGTATGGGGATTGGAATGCAGGGTTAGCCTCTTATAATAGATTAATGGACTTGGCTTGCTGGCTACTTCAAATTGAAATGTCCAAACACAAAACAGGTATATTTTAAATGTTTACAGAAGCCAACATATAGGCCTACAGTATACTGGGTTATTATCCCCTGGCCTTCTACAACTGAAGGCTTGGATACTTTCTATGATGATTTTGCATTAAAATGTCAAGTTGAAAGATTTAGAATTAAACCTGCAGTGTTTAGAATTTTGGGTTTTATTTCCTAGCAGATTTTGTAGAAAGTAATTATAATATCCACAAGTACATTTAAATTAGTGCATAATGGCTGAATTTTTTTTTTAATTATTATTTTTTTTCCCTTAGAAAGGGTCTCATATATGTCCATATTTCTGCATATTTTGGACCAAGGCCTAGTGCCGCCATCTTGAAAGTGTCATAGTTGGAATGTCATCAGGTGCATTGTTTAAAATGTAGAATTGTTCTTGTCCTTGAAGGCCACTGTAGCTTCTGTTATTATTCTAAAGGGGTGGGGTTACCCAGGGAGTGTTGCATTCTAGAACTTTGTAGAACTTTCTTGATGATGTCATATTACACACTGCACCTTTAACACGGGATCAAGAAAATGAGTAATTTCTGTGGACAATGCAGCTTCTGGGCTAGTGGTAGAATTTATATTTATTTTAAAATATGTTGTATTTTTGCATATATTGCAAGACATTTACTCAACCTGGTAAAGATGAGAACTTGTTGAAACAGGGGAAACATTTTTTTCGTATTTTTTCTTCCTTTTTGTTTTGTTTGCTTCATTGCAGTTATGTAAGATTGTCCTTCATACTATATGAGTATGAGTTTATGAGGGAGTATATGAGTTCATATTAAAATTGTAATACAAACATTTCTGGAAAAACATCAATTTGACAAACAGTAGGCTATCCATAATCAAACGTTCAGCAGGTGGCAGAGGCCAGAATCCTCAACAAACTGGCTTCAATAATGACCAACCCCACTCACCCACTCCACGCCCTGAAGGTGATCAAGAGCAGTACCTTCAGTCAGAGACTAATTGCACCAATGTGCAAAACAGAGCGATACAGGAAGTCCTGCATACCAGCTGCCATTCGATTTTATAATGCACAAATATAACTTTGCACTTTTTAGTATTTATTATTGTATTTATTGTTTTTTATCTTTTAAGTATTTTAGCTATGAGGGAATGTGTGTGTTATGTCTGTCCAGACGCTGTTTATGTGACACTGTAATTTCCTGCAAAGGATCATTAAAGCATTTCAATTCAATTCAATTCAATTCAATTTCAATTTCAATTCAAACGTTATATTATAGACTAAAATAGGCTATCGGCTATCATCTTATTACAGATAAAAACACAGTATTTAATGCCTTTTTCATATATAACTTGACTTTTGCAGTATTTATTTATCATAGGCTAATTATGATAGATGCACTGACAAAGGCTATAGGTTTATATTATTTATCCCATTGTAAACTTTATTTTATTTTTGACTTCTAATCCTTTCGTTTCAGTTTCGATTGCTTTTTTTTTAAAACGTACAAATACTCAAAATGCTTGACAGCTGTATTCTACATCAAAACACAGTTAGTCAGTTTCCGTCCGTCTCTCGAAGTGCAAAACATGAAAACGCTGTAACTTTACACTTTCTGGAAGCATCTGAAGTCCTCCTGCATCCACACTATTCACTACACACACTTTACTTTAGTATTACCATGTAATCACCTGGTCAATGATCAAATTCCTTCGTGATTTTTCTCTACTTATGACATCTATTGCAGTATGTCCGTCCTGGGAGAGGGATCCCTTACTCTGTCGACTCTCCCTGAGATTTCTTCAATTTTTTTTAATCCCTGTAAAGGGTTTTTTACTGGGAGTTTTTTCTCAGCCGAGCTAAGGGTGTAAGGGCAGAGGATAGATAGATAGATAGATAGATAGATAGATAGATAGATAGATAGATAGATAGATAGATAGATAGATAGATAGATAGATAGATAGATAGATAGATAGATAGATAGATAGATAGATAGATAGATAGATAGATAGATAGATAGATAGATAGATAGATAGATAGATAGATAGATAGATAGATAGATAGATAGATAGATAGATAGATAGATAGATGGATAGATGGATAGATGGATAGATAGATAGCAAATGTCTATTTGTCATATTGGGCTATACAAATAAAACTGATTTTGAGGGTTTATAGAAGCTTTAATATGGCTCATATATTGAACAAAACACATTTGAAGGTAAAGCAACACAGATACACAAATATGATCTCCATCAACTAGTTACCAACAAAAAGTAAAGTTAACATACAAGTGCCATAAGTGCAACAGCTGTCTATTCAGGTGTAAACTGTAAGAAGGACGGATGGATATTTAACCAGGATTATTCCTTTTGAAGTTTTAAAATCTATTTTCATGGGAGTCCTGGCCTAGAATGCAGCATAAGAACACACACATCTGACATTTAAAAAACAAAATTTCACATTTAGAAATAAAACATTTTCGGGGCGCTCCGGTGGTGTAGTGGATAGAGCGTGTACCATATCGGCTCCGGCCTTCGTTGCAGTGGTCGCGGGTTCAAATCCGACCCGTGGACCTTTACTGCATGTCATCCCCCCTCTCTCTCTCTCTCTCTCTCTCTCTCTCTCTCTGTCTCACCATTTCAACTCTGTACTGTCTAATAAAGCTTGAAAATGCCAAAAAATAATATTAAAAAAAAAGACATAAAAGAACCAAACAGGCAATTCTTTTCTGAGGAACTTAACAGATTCATTTTTAAAATACATTTTCTCATCATGAAAATCATCGTATGCAAATTATTTCTCGCTTCATCGGCTTGTGTTTAGAATAAAAATCCCACTTTTCGGTTTCAAAATAAACGGTGAAACAAGATCATTTATGCAGAACAGGAACTGATAGCCACAGACATTTAGAATGGACTTCCCCTAAAAAAAATAACATCTGTTTAACATACACACTGAAACGATACCATTTCAACACGTCACTTTATCATAAATAACAAATGACAATCCCTGAAGTCTGTAGCCTTGTATTAGTCACAAAGTCTTGCCAAAAAAAAAATCCCTGACAAAATTTTTTCTTAAAGGTGCTCTGAGGAACTTTCAGTGTGTGTTAATTCAAGAACCCCCTTTGCACAAAAGCGGTAGTGTTTTTTACCACGCCAGCTGTTGTTCCTGGGTGAGCGTATATACCCATGACAAAGAAGAAAAACTATATAAAAATAGCATTCTTTTACACTGATGGTCTCGTTTGCTGTTACATGTAATTTATGATCATCAGAGGAAAAATTAGACTGTTTCAGAAATATCTAAAAAGTTCCTCGTAGCTACTTTAAAGATAATCTATCTTTAAAATGGAGAATTAGTCTTTGTCAGGACTGTAAAAGAAAAAAAGTTTTGAAAGTACTTTTTTTTAAGCAAATCTATAGAAATTATAATAATCACAACATACAAGCAAATATGGTTTTTGATCCATAGTACAGACACTCAATACATCATAAAATACAACTCTTAAAGGCACTAAAACAATTTGAAGCAGGAATTATATATTTTATTTATTTATTTTTATTTATTTATTAATTATTTCAGGACAATGCACATTGATAAACATAGTCATTCCAACATGTAAATGTGCCAGATTGTAGCCCAGGGGCTAATTTCCATCTGTTGTCCATAGGCAGGTGGATGTTACATTAAAAACAATACAAAAGATATACAATAAATACATAACATGAAAAGGTTCTATAAAAAGCAAGGACAAACATAAGTATTGGTTAAAAAGGAAATACAATTCAATAGAAAGTGGGCCGTATAATTATTACATGCCACTGTTAAATCCTGTGTTCTGATTGGTCAATCATCGATCATTATTGAACATTATTGTACAAAAATCAAATAAATAAAAAATAAAGAAAGTTAAATCTTTGAATAACATATTTTTGCCAACCCATTGTAACTTTGTGATTCACTTCAACTAATGTGAGTCACTTAAGCCTGAATCCATATGGTCACACGAGAACTTTTCCTACAAAATAAAAATAGCTGAAAAAAATATCTACAATAATCATAAAGAATCTTCCCAATGCATGCGTGATATCTACAGCCTGTGTTCTCCTATACAAACTCAACGTCCAGAACTAATTTTAATTGCTGCCACTCTTCACCACTGTGTAAATGTTTCAATAGTTTTTTTTCTCTTCACCTGTTGTTGTGTATTTGATGTATTTGCATTGAATATTGTTTATGTATTGTTGTTTTTCCTTTGAATTTGTTTGAACTCGACGTCATTGTAAATTAGGGTCAACCCCTCAATTGGTCTCTCGAGGATAAATAAAAGTTAAATGAAAAAATTAAAATTAAATGCTTTCACTTATAACAGAGAAAATCACCATTTGGCATTTTGCAGCACTTTAGACTACTTTAGCAAACTTTTACCAGAACTTAAAAAACAGCCATTGACTTCTTTCTTCAAGATAAATGTACAAGAACAATTATATTTTCCCCCAAAACAAATCCCAGAATTTCAGACAAGATCAGTAGCCTAGCATTGACTTATTCCTCTCAATATATAAAGACCAATCCTAACAACATTAGATATTTTTTTCCATATTTCTCGTGCCGTCACACACACACACACACTCACACACACACACACACACACAGACACACACACACAGACACACACACACACACACACACACACACAAATAGCCATATAACAACAGCCTACAAAATAAAACCAAAAAAAACTATCACGTGACATACAGGCATTTGGGGAAGTAAAAGTAGCGCGTAATAGAAAACCCTACACACACTGGGTTTTCCCCCCCCCCCCTTTCAAAGTAAAAGTTCACACGTAATTTACGTAATTTAAAATAGCACATGAGCAGAGGCGTATGACCTTTCCAGTTCTTGTTTTGAAAATCTCACTTCCCCCTCCACACATGATGTAGAAGATAATGTACAATAGAGACACTAATGCTCCGTCCACATGGTATTTAAATGGCATTTGGTGTGTGTGTGTGTGTGTGTGTGTGTGTGTCTGTGTGTGTGTGTGTGTGTGTGTGTGTGTGTGTGTGTGTGTGTGTGTGTGTGTGTTGTGTCTGTGTGTGTGTGTGTGTGTGTGTGTGTGGTTAAGAGCTTTTTTACTCACTTAAAGGTCGCTTAAAAAGTAAATAATTGAGAACTTGACGGGCATTAATACCTTCACACATACACACACACACACACACACACACACACACACACACACACACACACACACACACACACACACACACACACACACACACACACACGTCCGATATGGCTGAGATCCACTCGTCAGATATCGGACTGACCCACCGATCCAAAATCCATAATCCGTTTTGTTTTCCTTTAAAATAAACTTCCGATGTTTGTTAAGTGACATTTTTTGAGTTGCTTTTTATATTATTGTTGTTGCCGCCCCCTCGTTCTAGGAAAGATCTTCACCTCAGCATTCACTGCTGTGGTAAAAACACTTCCGCTTTAGTCCAAAGAGGGCGCTACAATCACTAAAAGCTCCTAGTAGCTACTTGAAGCATTTATAACCTCACACATAACATTAGCATCAACAGAAATGTTTTATAGTTATTGTGATATCGGAGCGTGTCTGTATATGTCGATTTAAAAATTGTCTGAATAGTGGATCGGTGCATCTATACACACAAACAAATTAAAGGTTGAGTCAGTGATTCTGGAGAATACTTGTTGTTTACATACCAGTTTACAGAGCCTAGGCCTAGACATAGTACAGACAGGTTGCGGATATGCACTGATTTCGTTCCACAAAAAAAGTGATTTTGACAACAAGCAGCCTTCTCCAGAATCACTGACTCCACCTTTAACACGCACACACACACACACACACACACACACCGATGGCAGTCAGCCTCCACGCCTGCCTGACCAATCCAGAGCTATCCAGGCTTTAGTGCCTTGCCCAAGGACACATTTGCGGACAGGGGAATCGAACCATCAACCGGTTTACCATCTCGAATCCACTGCCGCCCCGTAAAGCCTTCCAACGTAAAGTCCGGTTCCACACTGACTCTCACATTAGGAAGATCTCGCTCTGTCTGTCCACATGAGTATCTTTAAGCTCCTGAAGATGGATGGATGTCGTTCTGTCTGTCAGTGTGTCTGTCTATTTGTATGTCTGTTTATCTGCCTGTCTGTCTGTCTATCTGTCTGTCTGTCTGTTTATCTGTCTGTATATCTATCTGTCTGTCTGTCATTGATAATAAGGGGTTTCTTCCAGTGTCCAAGTACAAAAAAAAAAAAAAAAAATTCTTATGTTGTTAAGTTCTTGTGGACTGGATATTTTGTTTTCCCGGTCATCGGCGAGTTGACAGCGTGTGGTAGCATCTTCAAGCTAAAGGCTCTGTGTGTATATTCAAACACACACGTGCTCGTACGTGGGCTGTTTAGACACTTTAGGGCCCAGCGTGTATATCAGCATTAAGTCTTTTTTCTCCAGCGGTCTTGGAGGAGCATCCAGTAACGTCTCAACCCGTTCTGTTGATCTGGGCGTCTTGTTTCTGTCCTTGAGAAGATTCTTCAGACTGAACTGTGGTGGAGACAGACAGACAGACAGACAGACAGACAGACAGACAGACAGACAGACAGACAGACAGACAGACAGACAGACAGACAGACAGACAGACAGACAGAGGGGAAACGTTTAGTTAAAGGTCTAGAGCAGTGGTTCCCAGCAGTGTGTGTGTGTGTGTGTGTGTGTGAGTGAGTGTGTGTGTGTGTGTGTGTGTGTGACTGACTGTGTGTGTGTGTGTGTGTGTGTGTTGTGTGTGTTGTGTGTTGTTGTGTGTGTGGTGTGTGTGTGTGTGTGTGCGCGTGTGTGTGTGTGGGGTTGATGATGTGTGTGACTGACGTGTGTGTGGTGTGACTGACTGTGTGGACTGACTGTGTGTGACTGACTGTTGTGTGTGGTGTGACTGACTGTGTGTGACTGACTGTGTGTGACTGACTGTGTGTGTGTGTTGTGAGTGTGACTGACTGTGTGTGACTGACTGTGTGTGACTGACTGTGTGTGTGTGTGACTGACTGTGTGTGACTGACTTGTGTGACTGTGTGGTGTGTGACTGACTGTGTGTGACTGACTGTGTGTGTGGTGACTGTGTGTGTGTGCTGTGTTTTGTGTGTGTGTGTGTGTGTGTGTGTGTGTGTATTCCATTACTTACATAGCTGACGCAGAATGTAACCAGTGCCAGCGTCAGCACGGCCACGGCAATAATGACCATGAAGGCATCTTTATCCAGAGTCTCCTCCACACTGTCGGGAGTCTCCGGACAATCTGGAGAAAATAAAAATAGAAAATGAAAAATCTGTTGTTAATACGCAGCCTAGGCTCTGTAAAATGGCATGGAAACAAAGGCCATGTTAACAAAGGGGGCCCATAATAGCTATAGCAACATGCCCCGTTTACAGAGCCTAGGCTAAGGTTTTTTTTTTTTTTCAGCTCACAAAAGGTAGCGGATCGTGAGGAGACATTCACTGATTTTTAAAGTTACTCAAGTCTGAAACTGTACTAATGCATCAGACCTTAATTTTATGGCCTACCGAAAAAAATTAAATCTCTACCAAGGCCACAATTCATATGTTCAATGTTCATCAATTATCTGACTTATGACACATTTTCTTCTTAAAAAAACATTTTGCATTTTTAAGACCTAAACATTGTAGCCTATTTATTGGCTGTATGATACAGCCAATTTGACTAGGAAAACTTGACCTACCCAAAAGCAAAATATCTACCTTGCATTTTACCAAATTAAATTTTTTCTAATTTCTCAATGACTATTAATTTTCGAATGGCTACTTTTTACAAGACAATTTTTCTAGCCTTTTTTTGTGGCCTACCGAAAAAAAACAAAAAAAACAAAATGTCTACCTCATTCCAATAGTGCAGAGAATATATGGATAAGAGAAGCGAATATAATTGTTATTTTTATTTTATTTTATTTATTTTATTTTTTTTAAGTTAATAAATATTTTTATTTTTTTATTTTTTTTACTAAGGAAAAGGGGTAGGATTAAATACGTGTATACTTCTTCCTGCTCCTTTTCAGGCATATCACATCAATACAGATCATTTGTTTTCTTTTTTTTTTTTTTGTGAAAACATAATTTTTGTTTATTGTATTTCCATGCTTTTCATTTTGTTTTGTATGTTGATATGTCTGAAATAAACTGAATCAAATCAAATCAAAATTCAAAGCATTGTTACCTGTGAGAGTGAGCAGCACCTTCCCCTCCCTGTTCTGTTCTCCTACGGGCGCAGACAGGTGACACTCGTACATTCCGCGGTCGCCACAGGTTACGTTGCTCAGTAAGATGTCTCGTGATTGGCCGATGAGCTGTCCTTGTCTGTGTGAACCAGAGTACCATCGCACAGAGCCATTGGGCAGGTCGCGGGTTAGGAGGCCTCGCAGGCGGGAATCCACAGAGGGACGATCCAATACCTAGAAGACAATAATAACAGACAATTATTTAATTTTTAATTGTTTTTTGGGGGAATTTTTGCTTTTATTAGACAGTTTGGAAGACAAATTACACATAGTTTAGACGATAGCAATTTTTTTTTTTTTTTTTAGATAATTTTTCGGGACATTTTCTTTTTCTTTTATTAGACAGTGTTGGAGAGACAGAGGTGAAATGTGTCAGAGAGGGGAATGACATGCAGAGAACGACCCGGGCTGGATTCTAACCCTGACAAAAGGGTTATTATCCTATTGACTTTTGCTATTTTAAAGGGACACTGTGTAACATTTTAAGTAATGTATTAGCAGGTCTCTGGTTAGGAGCCCACTGAGGCGGGAATCCACAGAGGGAGGATCCAATACCTGGAAGACAATAATAACAGACAATTATTTAATTTTTAATTGTTTTTTGGGGGAATTTTTGCTTTTATTAGACAGTTTGGAAATGTATATAATATAGATTTTCAATTATAGAATAATTATTACGCATATTTATCAATCCGAATGAAAGATATTGTCATTTAAATGTGAGGGTCTAACACCAAACAATAGACAATGGTTGTTTTTTTTTATCATTTTTCAAAGCATTTCTCCAATACCTAGAAGACAAATTACACATAGTTTAGACGATAGCAATTTTATTATTTTTTAGATAATTTTTCGGGACATTTTGTTTTCTTTTATTAGACAGTGTTGGAGAGAAAGAGATGAAATGTGTCAGAGAGGGGAATGACATGCAGAGAACGACCCGGGCTGGAATCTAACCCGGGTCTGCTGCGAAGAGGAGAGACAGACAGACAGACAGACAGACAGACAGACAGACAGACAGACAGACAGACAGACAGACAGACAGACAGACAGAGAGAGAGAGAGAGAGAGAGAGAGAGAGAGAGAGAGAGAGGGGAATGACATGCAGAGAACGACCCGGGCTGGATTCTAACCCTGACAAAAGGGTTATTATCCTATTGACTTTTACTATTTTAAAGGGGCACTGTGTAACATTTTAAGTAATGTATTAGCTAAAATCAATATCTTCATTCATAAATATGTCCTCATTGGTGTAAAATCACCTCTGCCAATAATCTGAATTATCCTCCCGAGCGGAGAATTACAAATATTAATATTACATTTTGTACATTGAGCAGGCAGGTCTTATTGAGGCATCCATGTTGGTTGGAATGTCATCAGGTGCATTGTTTAAAATATAGAATTGTTCTTGTCCTTGAAGGCCACTGTAGCTTCTGTTATTATTCCAAAGGGGTGGGGTTACCCAGGGAGCGTTGTATTCTAGAACTTTCTAGAACTTTCTTTATGATGTCATATTACACACTGCACCTTTAAGGTTTTCAGAGGCTTTAAGTAAAGCAGCTGAGTACATCTTTCACCTCTGATAACTAAATATGTAAATTATTTCTATACTGCTGCAGCTTTTACAGAAACAGCAGTCACACATTACTAGTGCTATTATCTTCATTCAAATTATATAATTCAACACAGAGCCTATTGTTAACTGCTCTACTTTGAGAAGGAGAAAGCAAAAGTATAGAAAAAGAGAAAGTAAAAGTCAAAATTCAAACTGCCCAATCAGGGTTTAGATCTGCTTGTGTCAGTTATTTATATATTGCAAGCAAACACATTTAAAAGTAGCTACAAGGAACTTTTAAATATTTCTGAAACAGTCTCATTTTTCCTCTGATGATCATAAATTACATGTAACAGCAAACTAGACCATCAGTGTAAAAGAATGCTATTTTTATATAGTTTTTCTTAATGCCTTTGTCATGGGTATACGCTCACCCAGGATCAACAGCTGGCGTGGCATAAAACACTACAGCTTTTGTCCAAAGGGGGCGCTAGAATGAACCCAACCTGAAAATTCCTTGGAGCACCTTTAAATAAGTCAAATATATATTGATTATTTTTGTTTGGATATCTATCTATCTATCTATCTATCTATCTATCTATCTATCTATCTATCTATCTATCTATCTATCTATCTATCTATCTATCTATCTATCCATCCATCCATCTATCTATCTATCTATCTATCCATCCATCCATCCATCCATCCCTCCATCCATTTATCTATCTAACATTTTTTGTTTACCTTGTACCATCTCAGTGACATGTATTGGACTCCTGGCGTGTATTCTGCGGTGCATTGAAGAACAGGGCTTTCACCAACGACTGATCTAATTTCCAGCACATTGTTTACTGGAACACTTACAGCAAACTGCAGACCTAAAGATGACAAGAAACAAAAAATATTAATAAAATATATACAGCCACGGAAAAAACTACGAGACCAGTCTGGATTTTTCTTCAATCTTCATCTCTACATTACTTACTGAAAATGCTCTTTAATGACACATTTTTTATTGTGAATTTGGTAGAAATGTTGTCAGTAGTTTGTAGAATAAAACCAAAATGTTCATTCTACTCAAACATATGTCTATAAAGAGTAAAACGAGAGACACTGAACATTTGGAGTAGTCTCTTAATCTATTCAGAACAGCCCCATTACTTCAGTCATATTGAAACTGAAACATTTTATTTCAAGTTCAGTGAATGAGCTGAAATAGAAGAAAGGTAAAAAGAGGTTACAGTCAAAGTTAAGGTTAATATTAAAAAAGTCTTCCATTGTCCAAAATGCTTTCTTTCAGGGAACAAAGAGTGGGTTCAAGTCAGAGCACAAAGAGACATTCAAATGTGTAAATTACAATAAAAACTGTAAAAATGTAAATGTTCTAAAGCTTTTGACCAGTACTGTAGGACCATATATACATATAAACAAGGTGTAGCCTATGCTTTTATGTGTAAATAGGATAGTCTATTATAATACAGAGAATAAATGAATTATATTTTCCATTTAGAAAAACAAAGTTGCCTATTTACTTTATTATCTTCAGTTGAATAGCCTATATGACAGTAAACAATAAAAATATTTGAAGAGTCATGTTGTGGATGTGAAATGGATGTGACACAGCACAGTAGGCCTAACTATAAAGTAGTTATGCAATCATTGTGCTAAAAGGTAGGCCTACGTTATGGCTAAAGTAAACAGTTCAAAAATACTCACATAGACACAGAAGCAGCAGCAAAGTCAGGTGCATACATCCTAAAGACATGACGAAGAAGGTGATATTGATGACGCTGCTGATGCACGTTGAAGGTTGATGAGCTTAAATTCCTTTTACAGCAGACACAGACTGCGTGCACAAGAAAGAGCAGTTTATGCTTTTATACTGTACAGGCCTATGAAAGCTATGTGGAGGAAGTGAAACTATGGTGTGACTGTCAACAACCCCCGCCTTTTTCCAGAAAGGGAACCGTTTATCTGAAATAGCACGTCATCAGAGGGCGGGGCTTGCGCTATAATCAGTCTCAAGCAGCCAGACCAAAGTATAGCTCTTATTAGTATCGGGCTCGCCTTGCTCTTTGGCTATTAGAGTGGGGAATTTTTTTTCTCTATTGACTATGTCCATGGGAATTTCGGAGTCGGATCTTATGACTTTTGCTTTTATTCCTTTCCAAGAAAGTCGTTCAAATAACAAACATATATACAAATATAATTACGTCATTACACAGTCGTAAACACTAACAAATCAGGGTAATATTCTGTAATAATATTTTAATATAAATTATTTTAATTTTAATTACGGAATCGATAATCCTGTGTTTTGGCCCCGTCTCGGCTGCCGTCGGATCGTTCACAAACGTCACAACAAATTTAAAGCACGTTGTTCGTAGTGAGTTGGAGCCTGGAGCCCGAGCCGCATACAGTCACAGCTGATCCATTGATCTCTGTCAGTGTCACGTTGTTAGGATGAACCGGGTCCCACTCGTCCCACTAATAACAACAGGTATGTATATCCATGGACATATAAAGAAATGTATGTATCTATTTACCTTATTCTTAAAACTTGCTCTGATAAAAGTTAACATTTACGCTAACCGGCTAACTTTGCACAGTCCCAAACCGCGATCAAAAAAAGTGCCAATTTAACATTTCCCTGCTTATAACTACAAACAAATAACACAGAAAAGCGAGAATGGATGTGTGTATTGATAGTTGGCGTTTAATGGTCAAATCGGCATCAAAATCATGTCAATAGCATTTAGCATTTGGCTGTACAGTAGGCCTGATGCTAATACATAGCCCTCGGAGCTCATATTTATATCACGCCACATCCAATCAAATTAGTAAATAAATAACAAACTACACAGCGATTATATTTTCGAGGTAAGCCGAATTGAAGTCCGGATTCTGTGGATTCAGAAAATATGTTTTAAAGTCTTCCTTTAGCTTCTGAAACCTTATTGCTAAGAGCTAGAAAAAAAAATACATTGACCAGTTTTTTAATGGAATTTAGCGTTTTGAAAACTTTTTTAAAGCGTGAAACACACACTATACCATGCAATTATTGTCTAGAAAGCTTATCCACGCTTTGATTACGATTTATTTGTTTATGTGAATGATTTGAGAGGATGTTTTTCTCGTATTAGCATCCCTTAGTTAGGCTACAATTTGCTGTGTCATTTGCGATATGCCTGGACATGTTCTTAGAGCGGATGATGCATCATAAACGTATTATGAACTATTTACGGTAAACCATCGCTACCTAAATCACTTGTATCTGTATTTGGGATGCCCTAGGATAAAGCCAATATGTATAATATGTTAATAGGGGATTTTAATGGGCCGTAAACAATAGCTTAGCCTAAATAAGGGGCGCAGTGTATAAAGAGAAAGTGTGAGTGTGAGTGTGTGGGTGTGGGATTCCCCAAGCTTTCCCCGAAGTGAACAGGTGGTTGGTGGTTTCCAGTGATGAGTGAGAGTTCATATGAGGTCAGGGAATTCCAGCTGATAGTAACCCGAGGGCAATAGATAGATGGATGGATGGATGGATGGATTCAGGGTTCGACATAACGTATAGCCCGATGGCCCGGGGCCAGTAAAATCATATGCAGGGCAAGTTGATTGGCCAGTCACTGGCCCGCCCGGGCCAGTGACTGGCCAATCCCAGTTTGTGTATTTTTTGTTGACAACATCACGATTCGCTAAAGTACACGCGAGAGACGCTATATGTAGTAGGCTATATGCTTTTATTTTGACAATGTCCTTGCTCGGGTGTTTGTGACACTATTTCCGCCCGACCGCACCAGGCTTTTCTCGCTTGTGTGAGTTGTGTCGTGTGTGATTATCAAAGTTAATTTCGGACACTGAAACCCATCGGTAACAGACCTGTCGGTGTTTGCACCATGGGGAGAGGATCATATATCCCCGCTGACAGAGCAGTCGAACCGACGTTACCCGGGCAGCGCTCGACAGGCTCGCGGGGTTAGCAGCCGAGCTAGCGGCGCAGTTCGGCTGCTGTCCCCGCGGGCTGTCCAGCACAGTGCTGCCTGGCTCGCAGTGTAAAGTTCCAAGAATGCGCAACTCGGCTGCTCTCTCAGCGGCGAGAAGCTCCTGTGCTCCCCGGGGCGGTCACCCTCTCCGCGGGGTGAATTTACAAGCCGTCGCAGCCTCAGCTAAAGAGGATAGCTCCATTAGGCTAATGAGCTAAGCTAGCGAGGAATCCACCAATCTGTGCTCTGAAACCCTACACGGCCCAAAACTACTCAAATGTCACTCCAAGCATTGTTTACTGCCGCTACACCTTAAGATATGAATAGTAAGAGATTGAAAGATAATAATCTTATGAAAGATATTAATCTTATTAAAGATATTAATCTTTCAATCAAATAAGTCAAGCTAATATTTTTTTTAGCTGTATTTTATAAGGAAGTCCCCTTGACATTAAATAAAATGTCATCAAAAAGAGGGAAATAGCCGAGGTAGCAGCTTAAGTTTATTGTTTATCCTGTTAATTTCAAGATCTTTAGTGTTCAGAATGAATAAACATGGATGAAAATTATACAAACGATTAAGAAGGCTATTATATTATCAACATGTATTTTTAGATAACGAGATAGGCCATTGTGTGTTAAATGGGCATATAATATCGTCTCATATCGATCGCAGGTCCCGGCAAATATCATATCGTTGTCTAATTAATCGATTGTAATATCGTATCGTGATGAAAGCAGAGATTTGCACCCCTATTAGTAATAGCGAGGGTAGTGCCAGTAGGCTACGAATACCAGCAGAATAGAGCAATTAAATAATGCTTGTTATGGTATTATATTTATTGTCAGTTATTATTCATTTTCTGTACTGCGTTGGTTAGATTGATTTCTGATCTGTCAGGTCAATGTAGCTGTGTGTGTGTGTGTGAAAATCACACACTAAAAAAGTTAATACATTTTTTACTGCCAGGGCCAGTGAAAAAATACAAGGGGCCAGTAAAACTTTGATCCACTGGCCCGCCGGGCCAGTAGGAAAAAAAAGTTATGTTGAACCCTGATGGATGGATGGATGTTGATCCTGAAGGAAATGTTGACAATGACATGCAGTAGCAGCAAGCATATAGTCCTCCTAACACCCCCCCCCCACACACACACACACACACACACACACAATCAGCCCGTACCCCCTCCTAAGTTAAAATAATTGAATTCAAATTTGCAACACCAGAAATAAAAAGTGTAAACAAATCACTTTAAAAAAAGTTAAAAAGTTAACTACAACTTATACCTAACTTTTGTGAAGCCTCATTAATAAATTACCTTGTTTATTTTGACTTTAAACCTTGTCTGTTTGCGTCTGTATATTTCTCCTATGCAACCAACTTAAACGGACATTATCTAAAAATGACTCTGAACCAAAAATCTCAACTTCTAAAGCACTTACATCAACTAAACTTTCCATAATCATTCTCAGCACTATTATGTAAAAAAAATACACAAGTAAATAAGGCGGGATAAGGTGGCACAATACAAGTAAATAAGGCGGGCAGCTCAAGTAAAAACCTGTCCTAATGTATATTTTCTTTGTGTGCAGTGTTGGCAGTTCTAGGATGTGTGTGGGGAAAGCCCGAGGTGACGCAGACCAAGTCTAATTATTCCTGCTGTGCCGAGCCGAAGATCCAGTTCGCCCAAAAATGCAAAAACGAATGGAGTGTGAACAACACGGTAAGAGATTGTTTTCATACAAACATTAGTAACTAAAAAGTACTGAAGGAAGGGACCCACATGACACCTTGTTGACTTTTTATTTTTCTACTTCACCGGTGGAAATATGAAGGTGTATTGAACTCTGAGATCCTATGTAGTATAAATGTGCAAACATTTTAGAAATCGGTTCATCCTAGCCTGAGAAAAGGCAGAAAGAGTGTTTTATGGTCTCACTGTCGAACCCTACATTTTAACACGTGTGACATCACACATGGTAAAATGTAGGGTTAGGATTAACAGGACAGCTGGGCCAAGGGAAGACTGAGGGAAGACTGAGGGAAGAAAAACCTCATTCATTATATTGTAATAGCGATTTTATAATGATAGAACGCCGGTTCTGTATGGGTGAAGTATTCCTTTAACATTTACCTTTAGTTTAAACAATGTCCTTAGAAACCTGTAAAGTAGAGTATACGCCATGTTAGTTGTTTATTTTATTTTGTCTTTTGTTTGTGTGTTCACTTTTTCAGTTGAGTGTTCTTTAAAAAAAAAATCAAAAAATAAAGTATTTAAAAAAACATCAGTAACAAGTCGTTTAAAGGACTGCCTTTCTTTTTTCTCTATTTTGATTTTTTTTAATATTTATTATATTTTATCGGAAAATTTCAAAATTACATGCACATGGCCTAGTGCCTAGTTTTGTACATAAAATGTTACTTGCATGTTATAGTAGCTACGAGGAACTTTTAAATATTTCTGAAACAGTCTCATTTTTCCTCTGATGAATCATAAATTACATGTAACAGCAAACGAGACCATCAGTGTAAAAGAATGCTATTTTTATATAGTTGTTCTCAATGCCTTTGTCATGGGTATACGCTCACCCAGGAACAACAGCTGGCGTGGTAAAAACACTACCGCTTTTTGTCCAAAGGGGGCGCTAGAATGAACACAAACGGAAAGTTCCTCGGAGCACCTTTTAAACAATCATGTAAGCTAAGTAACATGTGTTTCTCCCATACAGCTGATCGGTTACTCTCACTTCGTAGCGGAGAATAAACCGTGTGACAGAGCGTGTGTGAGTCCATGCAAGAGGATTGAAGACGGACATATGACACTAGACAGATGTGTTCATGTGAGATGCAACACAGTTTGTCCCGATGTAGGTCGCCTGCACAGACAGACAGACAGACAGAGACACACGCACTAAACACACACACTAACACACGCACACACAGAGACAGAGAGACACACACACTAACACACGCACACACACACACACACACACACACACACACACACATAGAGAGACAGACACACAGACACACATACACACACACGCACAGACACACACACAGATAGACAGACAGACAGACAGACACATACACAGACAAACAAACACACACCCACAATGTGTTATAGCTACAAACAAAATATCACATAAAAAGCACATTTGATTTTCACTCTTCTGTTGACAGGACCAGGATGGAGTAGAGGAGACGATCACCCAATACCAAGCTGAGCCCTGTCCCGCGCCGGGGGAACAAGGGGGGACACGCAATGGCTCACACAAGTCACGGCTCGGTACGTATGTTGATTTCTCAGTTGCCGCTCCAAAATTGTGGAACGAGCTCCCCCCTCCACATTAGACAGGCCCCCTCACTGCCCATTTTCGGCACAATCGCTTCACAGTCATTTTACTGACCCGCTACACCCTGTTTATCCCCCTCCACATTAGACAGGCCCCCTCACTGCCCATTTTTAAAACACGTCTTAAAACCCATTTTTACTCCTTGGCTTTCAACCCAGCATGAGACCTTAATTTTGTTTTAGTGTCCTATGGTGTATTTTATTCATTGTGCTTATTAGTTTTTTGTTTAAATAGTTTTTTCTGAATTTTAAATTGTTGTTGTGCTTTTAAATTGTTTTACCTGCATTATGTACAGCACTTTGTTTCAGCTGTGGTTGTTTTAAATGGCTTTATAAATAAAGTTGAGTTGAGTTGAGTTGAAGTCACGGTTTGAGTTGCACATTTATACTACATAGGATCTCAGAGTTCAATACACCTTCATATTTCCACCGGTGAAGTAGGTCTTTAACTGTCTGTCTGTTCTGTTCTCCTGTCTGTAGGGTCTGTGGGAGTGACGCTGCTGTCTGTGCTGCTCGGTGCACTGACTGTGAAACTACAGACGACCTGCTAAACAAACAAACCTCAAACCTCAGGCCTCCAGCCCTGAGCATTGAGCTGGTGTGTTTATAGATAGATAGATAGATAGATAGATAGATAGATAGATAGATAGATAGATAGATAGATAGATAGATGGATAGATGGATAGATAGATAGATAGATAGATAGATAGATAGATAGATAGATAGATAGATAGATAGATAGATAGATAGATAGATAGATAGATAGATAGATAGCATTGAGCTGGTGTGTTAACTCATGTGCTTTTGCTTCCTGTCCTTCTGCACTTCACTCTGAAAAACCTTTTTGTGTGTGAGGCGTCTTTAGTAGAAAAAAGCAATATATATATTCAGAGGAAAAGCAAGTAGTTTTAAAAGAAGCTACGAGGAACTTTTCAAATATTTCTGAAACACTCTAATTTTTCCTCTGATGATCATGAATTACATGTAACAGCCAACGAGACCATCAGTGCAAAGAATGCTATTTTTATATAGTTTTTCTTAATGCGTTTGTCATGGGTATACGCTCACCCAGGAACAACAGCTGGTGTGGTAAAAACACTACTGCTTCTGTCCAAAGGGGGCGCTAGAATTAACACACACTGAAAGTTCCTCGGAGCACCTTTTTAAATATGCCTTCAAAGAAAGTATTTTACTGCCTCGCCATGCAGTGCCTTGCAGACAGTATTATTTATTACTTTTTAAGTATGTATTATTATATCTATTCTATGCACATTAGCTTTAGTCTATTATTGTGAAGCCTTTGCTGAAACTGACAGAAATGATTGTGTTGTCAAATGACGATACATTATGAAGGAAGGTACGTACTATGGGTCACGTACCATGTAAAGGATATATTCAGCTATTATTTTTCATATCATGTCAAAACACTTGAATACACTTTAGCACATAAACACAGCCAGTAAACTTAGTAAAATTGTAGCGATACAAACTGACAGAAATTAGTATTTTGAATTGTCCACATACACACACATGACGATACAAATATTATGAATCATGGTTCTATGGGTAACCTACCATGCAAAGGGTATATTCAGCCATTATTTTTTTTATATCATTTCAAAACACTTGAATACACTTAAGCACATAAACATAGCCAGCAGGGGCGTAGGAATGAGGTTAACATATCGGAGACCTGACCTGAGATCCGTTAATGTTTTTAACAGAAAAATTGCCTAAATTAACTACACTGCCAAACATTCACAATGATATCTTATTCTACTAAACAGATACATTAGCATTAGCCAGTAAACTTGAGGCAAGGCAAGTTTATTTCTATAGCACAATTCAGACACAAGGCCACTCAAAGTGCTTTACAGGGACATGATTAGAATACATAAAACACATTATAAAACATTTAAAAGCTTAGTGAAATCGTGGCTGTAAAAGGTATTCTCTAAGCTAGACACCGTTTTGTTTATCTATACACAGTAGACTTTCCTGCCAACCGGTGCTAAGCTAATGTCTTCCACTGTTCATAGGTGCGGCTAATGTGCCACAAAATACTAACACTGTGAGCTAGCAAACATGACTGTAAAAACAAAACAAAAAAAAATGCTGTTTTACAAATGTTTGTCAGCAAAATTAGTGGCCAGTCCAGTCCAACCTTATTTTAAAGTGTAACTGCACCCTTTTACTTGTTTTTTGAGATATAAGCTGAATTAAATCACTATGTTAGTAAGGAACACATATATGCTGGTGTTAACATTGAAAAAAATTGCAATATGTTAAATATCGGCAATTTAAGAAATGTTTTGTATTGTAAATTATTTTAGAACTTTACTAAGATTTGAAAAAAACTTTTTCCTTCGGATTCGAAAAATGACGTACATGGGACTTTTTTGACCCCATGTACGTCATCACGTCGCCGCAAAGCCGGTGACGCTCTTCATAGGTCCATGGCTGGTCCGTGAGCTACTACTGTTATACTGTCCCTCCAAGGATGTTATTTCGGGGGTTAACACCCTTCACTTCTACCGACAGTGTGTCTGCAATATCTCGCTTGCGCGAACAGACACACTGACACACTCACTCACACACACACACGGACTCGTTCATTGTTTCACTTGATTGACACACGCTACCGCTCGCTCTCCTCGCTCACACACACACACACACAGCCGCTAGCTCACTTGCTGTCTCCTAACACTACGATAGAGACACCCGCCAACAATTTAGAATAAGAAAAGTCCTCCACCTCAGACGACCCATCTGTGTGGCATATGAGCTCACTGTGTGGCGACAGGGCCGTTAGACTTTGTGTCACTCCATTTTTCAATGAAGTCATGTCATTCAGATCTTCCTGAGTGACAGCTAGCAGCTAGCCCCCGCCTTCACAGACACTGTGCGGCCCACTCCCTACCGAAAGTCGGCCGGCTGATGACGGAATGTTTAAAAACAAAGGTTCTCAAACGGAATTCAGAATCCATGGTCTGAAAGCATTTTTCAAAATCGTGCAGTAGCTCAAACAGGGGGTGTAGTTACCCTTTAAATGTTTTGTTACGGAAGCCAGTATACATTTTTTTATATATTTTTTTTTTTGTTGCAAAGTATCAAATCAGTTTAAATTCTTCACTTATTTCTGATAACATGGTTTGGTGATGTTTAGAGTCATAGGACAGAAGGTAGAAAAGTGATTTTTTTTTTAATGGGACCACCAGTTACCTACAACTGACATGCACATGTTGAGACTGAATTCCATTTGTAATGTGCTGTTTACAGTGTGTTGCTTAAGCCTTAATAACCTCTCACATAACATCACCAGCAACAACAAAAAAACATTTGTAATAATTATGATATTATGATGGAAGTTCTGTTTAAGGTTTGAGGTCAACTCAGGTGGAAGAATATTTCAGGAGACTTGGATGAATTATGAAGCAATATTTATTACAGACTTGGCCAAGGAGAACCGGACTGCAACTCTCGTGACTTGCACTTCAATTCTGCCAAACTCATGCTTAGAGCTGTGTTTTAACCTCGCGCTATCTCTACCACCTCCCCGGCTCGGGCACCAAGCGTACCAATGTTTTGGTTCAGAGCTGAACACAGTGAACCATAACATTCTGGAGTCTTAGGAGATGAGACTTTATCTATACAGCTGACCTAAGTGTCTCCTAACAGGCTCCAAGGCTGACCTAGAGTCTGAGAGACAGACACACAAGATAGGCATATATGACCTCTCAATCTTTCCCATTAATATTACAACTAAAGACCCAAAATTCCCTCACAGATATCAGACGATATCATTGCCGATTTTGATTTTCGATAGCACTGTAAAAAATGTCACAATCTACATATCATTTTGGTCATTTTGGTCGCAATTCTTTTAAAAAAAAACACTTAAATTGGATCGTTTGTCAAATCGGGTTTTAAATAACTTGAAGGAAGGTCCAGTGTATGGAAGCAGGAGAGAGCAAAACACATCTTGTATGTATGTCTTTTTTTTTTCTCTCCTGTCTGTGGCCCTAAAACTCTTCTGTGTAGTGTAGTAAAAAGACTAAAACTCTTCTGTACTTTAGTATGTAGTGTAGGAAAAAGACTAAAACTCTTCTGTACTTTAGTATGTAGTGTAGTAAAAAGACTAAAACTCTTCTGTACTTTAGTATGTAGTGTAGTAAAAAGACTAAAACTCTTCTGTACTTTAGTATGTAGTGTAGGAAAAAGAAAGAGTATGTGATTTGGAACGCAGGGATAATCAGGGAACAAGTATTGTATGTCTTAATATACTGTATGTCTTTAAGCTAAAACTTTATAAGCACTTTCACAATTCTTAATTTTTTTCTACTAACTTCTACAATTTCCATTTTAAAGATAGATTATCTTTAAAGGAGCTATGAGGAACTTTTAAATATTTCTGAAACAGTCTCATTTTTCCTCTGATGATCATAAATTACATGTAACAGCAAACGAGACCGTCAGTGCAAAAGAATGCTATTTTTTATATAGTTTTTCTTAATGCCTTTGTCATGGGTATATACGCACACCCAGGAACAACAGCTGGCATACTAAAAACACTACCACGTTTGTCCTAAGGGGGGCGCTAGAATTAACACAAACCGAAAGTTCCTCAGAGCACTTTTCAAATCTTTGTCTTGCGTTGTCTTTATCCGCACTTTATGTAAACGTTATTTTAGGCTATTCCTTTTAGAGCTAGCTAAATTTTTAATCAAATTTTTTACACCAATAATTCAAACTTTGGCGACAGAGATGGACAGTGTTATCCAGTCATCAAACTATTTCCCGTTCCTGTGCCAACGTTTGGATTTTATTTGCACGTCTATTGGAAACAAGTGTTGCTTTTATAGTTAGATATCCAACATGTACTCATAGCACACTAATATAGGGAATAAAATCATGTCTGAATCCCCTCCTGTAGTAAACCAAATTAATGACGTACTGTATAGAAAAATAAATAAATAAGAACAAGTTATATGTCACAATGAAGATTGTATGTCATAGTATTATTGAGCCATAGTGTGAATTATGCATTTTGAAAATCTGTCAGTTGAATTTAGTTTTAAACTTATTACAACCTAACTTATTCCTTAGTATTAACTCATAGACATTTCTTTTAATTTAACATAATGAATAAGCTATTATAATGCTCTTTCCTGCTTCACGAATGTCCTGGACCATTTTTAAAACTGAATAAAACGACCAAGATGTGGCATTATGCGATCTGTTGCCAATCATACTAACTAAAAAGCATTAGAATGTGTATTGAATGACAATCTCTGGAGACATTTTATTTTGTTTTAATTTTAATTTTATATTTTTAAAAAATTAGCCAAGTAGGAACACACAGACCCATAGCGTTACATGCAAGACATGTAAAAAAAAAAAAAATAATAATAATTTGCCAGAAATGTGAGTTCTCCAAGTCCAACATTTGAGCTGCTACATTCACATCTTCATCTCATATTGTGAAATTCTCATGCACTGAAATTGTAATAATTGTTGTTTTTTTTAAACGTGTTTTTTAAATATCTTGTACCAAATACTGTGATGTGTAATTTTATACAATAAGGACCAAAGCTATTGTGCAGTTCTCATCTGTATTGTATCGCTGCATTTCGTCCGCAAAAGAAAATAAAGCAATAAATGAGTTTGTGTTTGTGTGGAAACCAACTCGTGATTTATTCTGTGATTTTGTTTAGTGATATATATGTGATGTTTGTATTTGAAGGGAAAGCAATGCACGTCATCTAAATGATAATAATAATGGAGTGGATTTATATAAATTGTGTGGATAAATTCTTCAATCCACTGTGTACTTTCTGTTATATTTATATTGTTGAGCAGAGATTCAAGAAAAGTCACAGACTCAAAAACAAACTTATAAACACAACTCAGTTTATCTGAAACAGCATTTCAAAGTACAGACAGAAACATGTATTTGAGAAACTTTACAAAATATTTACAGATCATTTTCATTCTATTTTTCGATCATTCAACCAACAAAAAAACTAACCGGAGGACTCCGTAAAGATTTTTTTTTTTTTAACCACATTACAACACATCCGATAAGATGCAGGTGCTGTTCTTGAAACGAGTCGGTTTACACTGTATTATTTATTTTTTATTTTTTACATTAGCCTGCTAGCTTTAGATGCTAACTGGCCCTTTAACCAGGAAGTTACTTAGGTTGGCTCAAATGTGGACAGTTTTCCTTCAAACTCAAAACTCAAATGAAGACGGTTGGAAAAAAAGTGAAATTTTTAGCTTGTTTTTTACAGTGTATGATTGTTTTTCCGTTAGCATTTTAGCTCTAGATGCTAATGGGCCCTTTGACCAGGAATATGTAAAACTCAAAAGTAACTTAACGCACTTTATGAACGATAAGTCATCTCAACGAACGGTAATGAGTTGGTAAAGAATTTAAATGTTAGCCTCGGTTTAGAGTTTAGTAGGCTATTATTTATTTTTAAAGTGTCTTTAGCGTTCTAGCTTTAAATACTAAAAAGGGAAATTTTGAGTTTGTCTTTTACAGTATGATTTTATCCGTTAGTGTGCTAGCAAAAGTAACTTAACGTACTTTATGAACGATAAGTCATCTAAAAAAAACGATAATGAGTTGGTTAAGAGTTTAAATTTTAGCCTGGAGATAATTGACATTACATTTTTGAGCTTTAAAAAAAAAAAAAAAAAAAAAGACATCGGTTTACAGTGTATTATTTCTATTATTATTTATTTTCCGTTAGCCTACTGGCCCTTTGAAGACATTTTACAGTGTATTAATCTATCCATTTTTTTCCGTTAGCCTGCTGGTAAATTCTGTTAATTGGTGACGCTAGTATCTTAGCTCTAGATGCTAACGGGCCCTTAGCCTGAAAACTCAAAGCATGTGTTGATTTAATCCGTTAGCATGCTAGTATCTTAGCTCTAGATGCTAACGGATGTCCTACTTCATGCGGCCAAGATTGTTAGTGTTGAAAACTGCATCCTATTTGGGCGATTCTGACCCACAATCCATTGCACACGTGAAATCTTTTTTACAGTGTTTTAAATCTATCAATTTTTTCCCGTTTCGCCTGTTGGTAAATTATGTGTATTAGCCTGAAAAAAACTCAAAGCATGTGTTGATTTTAATCCGTTAGCATGCTAGTAATATCTTAGCTCTAGATGCTAATGGGCCCTTTGACGAGGCCCTGCTCTTTGCGGGGCACGGGGGCGTGAATGCTGCAGTCTCGCGCCTCACATAATCCGGGGACGCCTGCGACGCCTAGCAACCCGTTCTGCCCCACGGGACCGGGGTAACCGCGGGATCCAACCGCTCCCTCCAAACCACTCTTTGGCTCGCCAGGGTGACCAGGGAGACCTAGAAAGAGAGAGGGGGGGGGAGAGGGAGGGAGGGAGGGAGAGAGAGGGGGGGAGAGAGAGAGAATTAAGATTATGAAATGCATAAGGCAAGGTAAGGAAGAGATGCATTTATTTTCATGGGTATTTTTATTTAGGCAGTTTAGGCTACTAGCCTGGTAAGCTTTATCTTTTATATTTTAAATTATTCTTGATATGTGTTAGTTTTTAATTGAGATCAGGTGTCAAAACTATCAATAATCTAACATTATCGTGCAGCACGAATTGGGTGCACCCAAAATATATGCTGGGGCACTTTGATGTAAAAGTTAGGCTGGTGTGTCTGTGTCTGTGTCTGTGTCTGTGTGTGTGTGTGTGTGTGTGTGTGTGTGTGTGTGTGTGTGTGTGTGTGTGTGTGTGTGTGTGTGTGTGTGTGTGTGTGTGTGTGTGTGTGTGTGTGTGTGTGTGTGTGTGTGTGTCTTACCTCTGTATCCCTGTGGTCCGTCTGGTCCTGGTAAACCTTTACCTGCAACACCAGTGGCTCCTTTACCTCCTTTCTGACCTGATGACACAAACACAGAGACATTATTCACTCTTTATTATTAACCTTTATTTAAACAGGTAAATCCCATTGAGACCGGAGACTCTGGTTGCGTTCCGAATGTCATACTTTCTACTATATAGTTTGGTAGAAAAAAGATTTAGGATGTCCCGATTCTTGTGGCCAGATGTAGGATGGTTAGAAGTACCCGGATGTCCTACTTCATGCGGCCAAGATTGTCAGTGTTGAAAACTGCATCCTATTTGGGCGATTCTGACCCACAATCCATAGCGCACGTGAAGTGACGTCACATCGACGAAGCCTCCATATGAAAACAAACGGGGATGCGACGGATATAAATGCAAGAGGCAAGATCAAGGCGCAATGTTATGATGAAATAAGAGAGTAAAGTATGTCCCAATAGTATGCCTACTGCATCCTAACTAGATTATTTTTATCGTCGGATGTAGTATGTAGAATAGAAAAAAGAAAGAGTATGCGATTCGGAACGCAACCTATATTTCAAGGGAGACCTGTTCCCATTCCCACGTTACCAATCACACACACATTCATACAGCGATAGCAGCAGCAGCAGCTACCACGCAGGGTGCAAGCTAACTATCAGGAGACATTTCGGGTTCGGTGTGTCTTTGCCCAGGGACACTTGGACATGTGGCGGGGAGACGGGGGATCAAACCACCGACCCTGTAGTTGAGTGGTCGACCGCCATACACCAAAATAGTTATAATTTTTTTGAAATCTATATATATATTTGTTAAAGCATGTCTAATTAATTAAAGCCAAATTAAACAACACACACAACACACACACACACACACACACACACACACACACACACACACACACACACACACACACACACACACACACACACACACACACACACACACACACACACACACACAGATATAATAACTGGTATATTTTTACCGCTCTTCCCCAGTGCTCCCTTCTGACCCTCCAGCCCTCGGTCTCCCTGGGCTCCTCTCGCTCCCTTCACTCCTGCTTTTCCTGCTTTGCCCTGTGTGTGTGTGTGTGTGTGAGTGTGTGTGTGTGTGTGTGTGTGTGTGTGTGTGTGTGTGTGTGTGTGTGTGTGTGTGTGTGTGTGTGTGTGTGTGTGTGTGTGTGTGTGTGTGTGTGTGTGTGTGTGTGTGTGTGTGTGTGTGTGTGTGTGTTATTGGTCCATTCAGAGATGAAAGAATACATAAAAAGACATATATAGATGTATTGAGTCATTATACATACACCATAACATTACATTACATTTTATTTAGCTGACGCTTTTATCCAAAGCGATTTCCATTAAGTGCATTCAACCATGAA
>CM047509.1:31681671-31686671 GCA_026122265.1 Ammodytes dubius
CTTTTATTTATATATATATAGCAAAATGCAAACGTATTACTTTGAAAAGCGCTATAGCTGTAAATAAAATATTATTATAATTAGATCGTCCTTTACCTTCAGTCCGTCTCGACCCTGGGATCCGTCTTTGCCTGTGTCACCAATAGAGCCCTAGACACACAGGTTCAAGAAGAATGAGTGAGAAAAGAGTGTGTGTGTGTGTGTGTGTGTGTGTGTGTGTGTGTGTGTGTGTGTGTGTGTGTGTGTGTGTGTGTGTGTGTGTGTGTGTCTCTCTGTCTCTGTCTCTGTCTCTGTCTCTCTCTCTGTCTCTCTCTCTCTCTCTGCTGTCTCTCTCTCTCTCTCTCTCTCTCTGTCTCTCTCTGTCTCTCTCTGTCTCTGTCTCTCTCTCTCTCTCTCTCTGTCTCTCTCTCTCTCTCTCTCTCTCTCTCTCTCTCTCTCTCTCTCTCTCTCTCTCTCTCTCTCTCTCTCTCTCTCTCTCTCTCTCTCTCTCTCTCTCTCTCTCTCTCTCTCTCCCTCTCTTCCTCCCTCCTTCTCTCCTTACCTTGATTCCTTTCCCTCCTCTTGGTCCCCCAGGCCCGGCATCGCCCACAGAGCCCTGAACAGAAACAAAGAAAGTTACTGAACATTTGTTTGTAAAAGATTATGTATACAGTATCTCACAAAAGTGAGTACACCCCTAACATTTCTTCAAATATTTCATTATATCTTTCCATGCGACAACACTGAATAAATGACACTTTGATACAATGTCAAGTAGTCAGTGTACAGCTTGTATAACAGTGTAAATTTACTGTCCCCTCAAAATAACTCGACACACAGCCATTAATGTCTAAACTGTTGGCAACAAAAGTGAGTACACCCCTAAGAAAAAATGTCCAAATTGGGCCCAAAGTGTCAATATTTTGTTTTGCCATCATTATTTTCTAGCACTGCCTTAACCCTCTTGGGCATGTAGTTCACTAGAGCTTCACAGGTTGCAACTGGAACCCTCTTCTACCCATTCATGACGACATCAAGGAGCTGGTGGATATTAGAGTCCTTGCGCTCCTCCATCTCCCGTTTGAGGATGCCCCAAAGATGCTCAATAGGGTTTAAGACTGGAGACATGCTTGGCCAGTCCATAACCTTTACCCTCAGCTTCTTTAGCAAGCCAGTGGTCGTTCGGAGGGGTGTTTGGGGTCGTTATCATGTTGCAGTACTGCCCTGCGGCCCAGTTTATGAAGGGAGGGGATCATGCTCTGCTTCAGTATGTCACAGTACATGTTAGAATTCAATGAACTGTAGATCCCCAGTGCTGGCAGCACTCATTTAGCCCCAGACCATGACACTCCAACCACCATGCTTGACTCTAGGCAAGACACACTTGTCTTTGTACTCCTCACCTGGTTGCCGCTCCACACTCTTAACACCATCTGAACCAAATAAATGTATTTTGGTCTCATCAGACCACAGGACATGGTTGCAGTAATCCATGTCCGTAGTCTGTTTGTCTTCAGCAAACTTTTTGTGGGGTTTCTTGTGCATCATCTTTAGAATAGGTTTTCTTCTGGGATGACAGCCATGCAGACCAGTATGATGCAGAGTGTGGCGTATGGTCTGAGCACTGACAGGTTGACCCCCCACCCCTTCAAGCCCTTCAGCAATGCTAGCAGCACTCATACGTCTATTTTCCAAAGCCAACCTCTGTGTACGACGCTGACCACGTGCACTCAACCTTCGTAAACTGGGCTGCAGGGTGGTATTGCAACATGATAACGACCCCAAACACACCTCCAAACGACCACTGCCTTGCTAAAAAAGCTGAGGGTAAAGGTTATGGCCTGGCCAAGCCTGTCTCCAGACCTAAACCCTATTGAGCATCTTTGGGGCATCCTCAAACAGAAGGTGGAGGAGCGTAAGGTCTTTAATATCCACCAGCTCCGTGATGTCGTCATGAATGAGTGGAAGAGGGTTCCAGTTGCAACCTGTGAAGCTCTAGTGAACTACATGCCCAAGAGGGTTAAGGTAGTGCTGGAAAATAATGGTGGCCACACAAAATATTTACACTTTGGGCCCAATTTGTAAATTTTTTCTAAGGGGTGTACTCACTTTTGTTGCCAGCAGTTTAGACATTAATGGCTGTGTGTCGAGTTATTTTGAGGGGACAGTAAATTTACACTGTTATACAAGCTGTACACTGACTACTTTACATTGTATCAAAGTGTCATTTATTCAGTGTTGTCCCATGGAAAGATATAAAGAAAAATGTGAAGAAATGTGAGGGGTGTACTCACTTTTGTGAGATACTGTATATACCGTAGTTATGTTGTTTTTTACATACGGACAAAAAAAAACTGAATAAGTAATCACATACAATACATACACAACTCCCTCTCCCCTCTCCCCTCCCCCCTCCCTCACATAAACAGACAAGGAATACAAAAAATAGATAATAGATAGATAGATAGATAGATAGATAGTAGTGATAGATAGATAATAGATAGATAGATAGATAGATAGATAGATAGATAGATAGATAGATAGATAGATAGATAGATAGATAGATAGATAGATAGATAGATAGATAGATAGATAGATAATAGATAGATAGATAGATAGATAGATAGATAGATAGATAGATAGATAGATAGATAGATAGATAGATAGATAGATAGATAGATAGATAGATAGATAGATAAAGATAGATAGATAGATAGATAGATAGATAGATAGATAGATAGATAGATAGATAGATAGATAGATAGATAGATAGATAGATAGATAGATAGATAGATAGATAGATAGATAGATAGATAGATAGATAGATAGATAGATAGATAGATAGATAGATAGATAGATAGATAAACAACTAAGACAAAATGATTAAGAAAATAAGCTATACATACACAAGAAACAAAACAAAGCCAAAACAAAAACTAAACTGGGGCAAACCTCACACATTTTGGTTCCCTAAGTGCTATGACTGGGCCCCATACAGCGGGGGATTTATGGGGGTGGCCTGACAGCTCGAATCTTAGCCTTTCATAGTGTAGTTATGTTAAGTTAGTCAATTGTACACAGGGCACATTGAAATTCATCTTTTCTCATCTCCCCTCTCAAGTTCCCACACTCCAGAGGGGGTCAGAGCAGTATTTCCACAGTATTTATTGGTATCTATTGTACTTCTCTTTTTTTCTCCTATTTTATTTTATTGTATTGCGTTTCATTATTTATTTAGAATTTACACAGAAGTAAAGCACTAGCACGTAAACATTTCACTGCGCATTCTGCATGAGCATGTGGCAAATAAAAACCTTGAATCTTGAATCTTGAATCTTGACTGTACCTGTAGCACTCCTCATGTTATACACTGTCTGTGTTCCAATTTTAGTTTGGTATTTAAATTGTATTTAGCGTCGTATGTATTTGGTCGTGTTCCTAATGATGTATTGTCTCTAGAAGTAAAATAAGGTAACCCACAAGGGAAATAAATAATGAAACGAAAAAATTAGCTTGCAACACAATATTAGAAAAACTAACCCTGCATTCCAAATCACATACTCTTTCTTTTTACTACACTACATACTAAAGTACAGAAGAGTTTTAGTCTTTTTACTACACTACATACTAAAGTACAGAAGAGTTTTAGTCTTTTTACTACACTACATACTAAAGTACAGAAGAGTTTTAGTCTTTTTACTACACTACATACTAAAGTACAGAGCAGTTTAAGGGCCACAGACGGGAGAGAGAAAAAAAAATCAGATGAGGAAGATTTTTTTTTTCATTATGTTGAGAAATGTCAAGAATAAAGACGAATACTCCAAAATGCTATTGGAGTTAGTGGGGGCATTTATGTATTTTTCCGCATACTGCAATTGACATGCATGTATTGGGACATCCTAAATCTTTTTCTGGCATACTAAATAGTAGGGAAGTATGGGGATTGGAACGCAGGGTGAGTTTTTAGTTGCGTTCCGAATCGCATACTCTTTCTTTTTTCTATTCTACATACTCCATCCGACGATAAAAATAATCTAGTTAGGATGCAGTATGCATACTATTGGGACAGACTTTTACTCTCTTATTTCATCCTAACATGGCTCTTTGATCTTGCCTCTTGCTTTTATATCCGTCGCATCCCCGTTTGTTTTCATATGGAGGCTTCGTCGATGTGACGTCACTTCACGTGCGCACTGGATTGTGGGTCAGAATCGCCCCAAATAGGATGCAGTTTTCAACACTAACAATCTTGGCCCCATGAAGTAGGACATCCGGGTACTTCTAACCATCCTAAATCTGGCCACAAGAATCGGGACATCCTAAACCTTTTTTCTACCATACTATATAGTAGAAAGTATGCGATTCAGAACGCAGCCATTGTTTCAAACGTTGGTTGTTGTTGTTTCCTTACAGTCTCACCGCGACCTCCAACTCCTCCACGCGGGCCCTCCATACCGCTGTCACCCTGACGACAGAAAACAGTTTGAATAAAAACAGAAGTGTGTGTGTGTGTGTGTGTGTGTGTGTGTGCGTGCGTGCGTGTGAGTGTGTGTGTGTGTGTGTGTGTGTGTGAGTGTGTAGTGTGTGTGTGTGTGAGTGAGTGAGTGCGTGCGTCCGTGAGTGAGTGAGTGAGTGAGTGTGTGTGTGTGTGTGTGAGTGTGTGCGTGCGTGCAAGTGTGTGTGTGGTGTGTGTGTGTGTGTGTGTGTGTGTGTGTGTGTGCGTGCGTGCGTGCGTGCGTGTGTGTGTGTGTGTGTGTGTGTGTGTGTGTGTGTGTGTTTGTGACAGAGAGAGTGTGTGTGGTGTGTGTGGTGTGTGTGTGTGTGTGTGTGTGTGTGTGTGTGTGTGTGTGCGTGCTGTGCGTGCGTGCGTGCGTGCGTGCGTGCGTGCGTGCGTGCGTGCGTGCGTGCGTGCGTGCGTGCGTGCGTGCTGTGGTGCTGTGTGTGTGTGTGTTGTGTGTGTGTGTGTGAGTGTGTGTGTGTGTTTACCTTCACCCCCAGCAATCCTAGCTCTCCTGGGT
>CM047509.1:31706671-31711671 GCA_026122265.1 Ammodytes dubius
ACTAATACTACAGCTGATCATCATAAACAGAATCTAGTTAGGATGCAGTATGCTACAATTGGGACATACTTTAACTTATTTATTTCATCCTAACATGGCTCCTTGATCTTGCCTCTTGCTTTTATATCCGTCTCATCCCCGTTTGTTTTCATACGGAGGCTCCGTTGATGTGACGTCACTTCCGGTGCGCACTGGATTGTGGGTCAGAATCGCCCAAATAGGATGCTGTTTTCAACACTAAAAATCTCGGCTGGATGTAGTAGTAGGGCATCTGGGTATTTTTAGCATACAAAAATTTGACCACAAGAATCGGGACATCCTAAATCTTTTTTTCTACCATACTAAATAGCAGAAAGTATGGGATTGGGGAGGGGGAGGGGGAAGGGGGAGGGAGAGAGAGAGAGAGAGAGAGAGAGAGAGAGAGAGAGAGAGAGAGACAGAAGAGAGAGAGAGAGAGAGACACACACACACCTTGCCAGAAGACTCCCTCCATCTTCATCATCGGCGCAGCAGAGCGGGCCTTCTGGATGATCTGGTGCTGTGTGCTTTTATCTGAACGAAGGAAAATAACATGACGACATATATGAGAAGGAAAGTTAAAGACCTACTTCACTGGTGGAAATATGAAGGTGTGTTGAACTCTGAGATCCTATGTAGTATAAATGTGCAAAACATTTTAGAAATCGGTTCATCCTAGCCTGAGAAAAGGCAGAAAGAGTGTTTTATGGTCTCACTGTCTAACCCCTACATTTTACCATGCGTGACATCACACATGGTAAAAATGTAGGGTTAGGATCAACAGGACAGCTGGGCCAAGGGAAGATTGAGGGAAGAAAAACCTCATTCATTATATTGGATTACTTGTGTCTGAATTGTGCTATAGAAATAAACTTGCCTTGTCTTGCCTAAGGTATATTCTTCTCATGATTAAATAAACAAACTTCCCTCAAAGTAAAAAATGGTCTTGGTCTCGATAGTAACAGTCATGAGAAGGCAAGTTAAAGGTTTATTATTTTCTCAACTTTATTTAAACAGGTAAATCCCATTGAGACCGGAGACTCTTTTACAAGGGAGACCTGTTCCCATTCATACACACATTCATACACCGATAGCAGCAGGTTAACTATCGACATTCACACGAGGCAAGGTGGGTGAAGTGTCTTGCCCAAGGACACAACAACCATGACACAAGTGGCAGGGCGGGGATCGAACCTCCAACCCTTTGATCATCGGCCGACCCGCTCTACCACCTGAGACACAGTCGCCCCACTCTACCATCTTTATTATGAAATCTAAAATAGGTCTGACAGCCAAACTTTCCACACTGAATAAAAAAGTTAAACAAATGTATTAAAATTATAGTGCGTAACTTATGCATTGGTTACATTCAAGACATCGCCAGACGAGTCGACACAGTCGCCCATTATGTAACTTTTGGGTCAGAGAAGATTTTTTTTTTTTTTTTAAGATATTTTTTGGGGGACGCCTTTAGCTCAGTTGGTAAGGCGTCCCCCTCCCGGGCCGGGCCCAGCAGCAGACCCGGGTTTGATTCCCACCCGCGGTCGTTCTCTGCATGTCACTCCCTCTCTGCCCCATTTCACCTCTGTCTCTCTGCACTATCAATAAAGCATAAAAATGCCCAAAAAATATCTTAAAAAAATTAGGGCATTTTTATGCTTTATTGATAGTGTAGAGACAGAGTTGAAATGGGGCAGAGAGGGGAGTGACATGCAGAGAACGACCGCGGGCTGGAATCGAACCCGGGTCCGCTGCTGGCCGAGGCCATGGGGGGGACGCCCTACCAACTGAGCTAAGGGCGGCCCCCCAGAGAAGATTTCCTAAGGTATATTCTTCTGATGACTAAATAAACAAACAGACATTGTCCCGGTCTCCATAGTGACAGTGACTCACCAATTATAAATGTTTTGACGCTGGTGTTCTCATACACGCAGAGGGGTCGATCACTCAGCCTGTACACACAGAGACAGAGAACATATATGTGTTGTGTCGTGTGATGTGTAGAAGTGTTGTGTGTGTGTGGTTTTGTGTTGGTGTGTTGTGTGTGGTGTGTGAAGTGCTGTGTTGTGTTTGGTGTGGTTGTGTGTTGTGAATTGTTGTAGTGTGTTTGTGAGTGGGGCTTGACTGTTTAAGTGTGTTTGACTGCATGTGTGTGTGTGTGTGCCTGTGTTGTTGGGGTGATAATGTGTGTGTGTGTGTGCTTTGCATTGATTCTATGTTGTGTATGTAGTGATGTGTGCATAATATGTTGTAGTTATGTTTGGTGGTGTTGTATGTTGTTTGTGTGTGTTTGCATGATATGACATGTGTGTGTGTGTGTGTGTATAATATGTGTGATGTGATGAGATGTATATATACGAGTCGTGTGTGTGGTGTGTGTGTATATGATGTGTGCTGTATGGTAGTGGTGTGTGTGTGTTGTATGTGTTGTTGTATAATATGTGTTATGTGTGTGAGGTATATATATGTGTTTGGTGGTGTTACCTGCTCGTCCTGGGTGTATCACATGGAGCGTAGCCTGCAGGAGGCTTTGTGTCTCTCCATGGTCCTCACTGGGACTCTGTGGTGGGGGTCGGTACGGACACTGCTCCATCGGCTCCTTTAAAACACACCAAAATTATTAGCTATAATTTAAGACCCTTTAAAATGTATCAGACATTACACACAAACACAGATGAGACATGACAGACAGAAGACAGACAGACGACAAGCAGGACAGACACAACAAACAAAATACTATACTATATACATCTCTTACACACCAACACACAACTGAACTGATATTTTACACTTTAATAAAAAAAAACGAATTTGTGAATGTGTTGATTAAGCTCCATACATACACAGACAGACGGACAGAAGACAGATAAGATAGACAGATAGATAGACAGATATTAGACAGATAGATAGATAGATAGATAGATAGATAGATAGATAGATAGATAGTAGATAGATAATAGACAGACAGATTGATAGATAGATAGATATTGATAGATAGATAGATAGTATAGATAGATAGATAATAGTAGATCATAGTATAGATAGATAGTTAGATAGATATGATAGATAGATAGTATAGATCATTGTAGCACAGACAGACACGTCACAGACAGTATCAGACAGACCAGACTTAGACAGACAGACAGACAGACCAGATAGACTACGACAGACATCGACAGACTATCAGACAGACAGACAGTACAGACAGACAGAAGACAGAATAGACTAGACAGACAAAGACAGACAGACAGAAACTATGCGGTATAGTACTGTTTGTAGTCGGGCGACCATCCCAGCATTTCAACACATCGTTTAGTGCTTTGGACATTTTTCTGTGAACTTTCAACTCTTTTCAATGCTCCAATCTGTCCTGAACGTTTTGGTTTTCATTCCGGACATTTTAACGTTTTTTAAATAGAAATTAGATGAAAAATTCGCCGCGAAGTCATCGATGTTTTGTCTTCGGAGTGTCTGTGGAAGCCATGTTGGGCGCGGGGTTATGACGTATATCATGGACGTTTAGCTGAAGAACAACGCAATGCATTCTGGTAGTTGAAGTCCACTAAATTAAAACATTACGATCAATACAACAACTACTAAACTATGTACAAATAAATACAATAACATTTGAATTGTCAAGGCAATATTTTATAGATAATAGATGGATAGATAGATGGATAGATAGATAGATAGATAGATAGATAGATAGATAGATAGATGATAGATAGATAGATAGATAGATAGTAGATAGATAGATAGATAGATAGATAGATAGATAGATAGATAGATAGATAGATAGATATATAGATAGATGATAGATAGATAAGATAGATAGATAGATAGATGATAGATAATAGATAGATAGATAGTGTAGAAGATAGATAGTAGATAGATAATAGATGATAGATAGATAGATAGATAGATAGATAGATAGGCCTAGATAATAGATAGATAATAGATAGATAGATACTAAAGATAGAAAAAGTATTGTGTTGTATTTGTTTGCATTTTTATCAAATAAACCACAAGACATAAGTACTTGTCATTTTTTATTGGCCTACTAATCAGTCGCTTAAATAATAACGTAATAAAACCAAATTGAACTTCTTGACAAAGATTTATCTACACAACGAAAGTGTTAGTTAAAAGAAATAATAATAATTTTATATGTCATGTTCTCTTATTGATTTATTTATTTTTTAAGTCTTAATAACCACAGTGATAGATTGCTTAAATTGTTTATAATAAAGATAACAGGTGTCACGGACAAAACAACAATGATGGGTTAAAGGTGTACGAGGAACTTTTAAATATTTCTGAAACAGTCTAATTTTTTTCCTCTGATGATCATAAATTACATGTAACAGCAAACGAGACCATCGTGCAAAGAATCTATTTTTACACAGTTTTTCTTAATACTTTTATATTATTTATTTATTTATTTATTTATTTTTTTATTAGGACAATGCATATTATGTAAAAATGCCAGATTTAGCAAAAATGCGAATTTCATCTGTTGTCCTGGATGCAAGAAATAAGGTTAAAAAATTAATACATATCAAGGCACAAATAACACAATAAATAAGGAGTTTAAAGGTGGTCACAGACTTGGTTATCTTTTATACATGTTTGAGGTGTGTTTTAAGGTTGAATCATATTGTGAGTCTCTTACTGTGAGTGGGAGAGTATTCAATTTATAAATAAATAAATACAGTGCAAAGAATGCTAATTTTAGATAGTTTTTCTTAATGCCTTTGTCATGGGTATACGCTCACCCAGGAACAACAGCTGGTGTAAGTAAAAACACTACCGCTTTATGTCCAAAGGGGGGCGCTAGAATTAACACACACTGAAAGTTCCTCAGAGCACCTTTAAAGTACATATTACAAATACAATTTTTTTTTGACAAATATATGGATAATTTTCTTTGTGACATTCAGTTAGAACGACTCATGTGGGAAACAGTTGGTCGTCCAAATCAT
>CM047509.1:31726671-31776671 GCA_026122265.1 Ammodytes dubius
TCTCTCTCTCTCTCTCTCTCTCTCTCTCTCTCTCTCTCCAGTTCATCCAGGTCACCATGAGTTCCTGAAGAGGGAACACTAACCAGAGGACACACATCGCTTTATACCAACAAACTACGTTTACTATAAAATGTGGATTCTTTTTCATCATTGGAACACACCACTTTAAACATTCCATTTGAACCTTTTTCTAAACACAAAGGACAGCATGTTGTAACAAACTTAAAGGGCATTTATACAACAATAACGGGACAATTAACATGTTGTATTGCATATGAGAGAATGGGCTAGCCTGGTCCTACTAGACCATTGTACTTCATTTCATTTGTACAGAAAGTCTGGAATCACTCAATTGTAAAAAAGTTAACTCACTTGAAGGCGGGTGTCTGTTGAAGTTTAAAACTATTGGATCTGCCCAGTGCCACTCTGGATCTGCCAACCAATCGCATAACGTTTGGTCGTGACTCGTGACGTATGTCATGCGCCGGCTTCTGACTACAACTGAAACTGGCGCACGACCTCAACGTCATTGTTCTCAGCCACTCCCTCTGTTCGCTGATTGGTCATTTAAAAATCTATCCTGAGAAAACCCACTAATATACCGCGGACCTAGACTGACTAGGTGAAGGGAAATGAAAATTGAGCGGAAGTAGGAAGGCGGGCAGTGCCAGGCTATGAATGGGTAGAAACTTCACCTAAAAAAATGAGACCAACCCCGACTTTCTCCATCACCTATAACATCCAGTAAGAACATTGTAACCTCAAACTGAACCAATGACTAACCCATATGTGCCTATAGTTAGCACGCAATGCTATATGTTAGCACACAATGCTATATGTTAGCACATAATGCTATATGTTAGCACATAATGCTATATGTTAGCACATAATGCTATATGTTAGCACATAATGCTAGCTCACATATGAGTGTATTCATGTATGAAATGAATAAATGTGTACTATCACAAACTCTTGTTCGGCTCATATCTACTCACTTTAATAAAGTTTTGGTGTGTAATTTTTGGTTTGTCTTCTGAAATGTGAAAAATTCAGATTTAGAACAAATAAAACATGGTAAGAAAGTCATTTAAGTCATGTTTGGAGTAAGAGATAAGATACGATAATACTTTATTGTCCCTTTTCACGGAAATTTTACTTGCAGTACAAGCTCCAACAATTATACATGCAAACATGACACTACATTAAAAACATAAACAACAACAATGAATAATAAATATGATGGGGGGTCCGTGGTCATAAATAATATGGGGTTAAAAGTCACTTCTTTGCCTTCCTGTGCCGATGCAGCAGTGGGTACGCTGCAAAGCGATCAGGGACAATGCCAGCCACACCCTGGCAGAACTGAGCGGTACAGAGCATCCTTTGTCCCCACAGCTATCACTACACAACACCTCAGTCTAGGGTAGTGGCTTATGGTGTCTGCCTGTCTGTCTGTCTGTCTGTCTCTCTCCATTGTCAATAAAGCAAAGAAAATGACGAAAAAAGAAGAAGATATATTTTTATATACTGTACATAGGCCTATCATTTTTGTTTTTTTCCCCTGCTCGAGCTACTGCCCCTACGACCCGGCTACGGATAAGCAGTTGAAGATGATGAGAAATATATTTTGATTTCTCTTTTGTACTTTTGAAAATGTACTTGTGGTGCAGACAATTGTACTGTTATTGTGTACACACACACACACAACACACACACACACACACACACACACACACACACACACACACACACACACACACACACACACACACACACAATAATATGCATGGCAGGGACCACTCCTCATAGGCTACATGGTATTTGCCTTCGTGTTATGCCTGAACAAGGTCCGTGCAGATTGAAACTTCAAGGCTTCAGTTAACAAAAAAAATTCTGCTGCAAATAAATACAAAATGCACCTCTTCAGGAGAATAGGGAACATGCAAGTCTCAGATACACAGACACACCATATTAAGTTCTAGTTTACTCTTAGTAATTCACCTGCTTCACTGTTGGGAATATGAAGGCGTATTGAACTCTTGAGATCCTATGTAGTAGGCTATAAATGTGCAATTAAAAAAAAAATCTGTTCATCTTAGCGAGAAAAGGCAGAAAGAGTGTTTTATGGTCTCACTGTCTAACCCTACATTTTACCATGTGTGACATCACGCATGGGAAAATGTAGGGTTATAGGAATTTAGGATTAACAGGACAGTTGGGCCACGGGAAGACTGAGGAAAGAAAGAACCTCATTCATTATATTATAATAGTGATTTTTATAATGATAGAACGCCGGTTCCGTATGGGGGAAGTATTCCTTTAAATGGTTTGGGAACAGACTAGTAGGCTATATGTAGGCTAGTGTTTATACCGTGCCATGTTTCGACCGACTGATAAAGTTCCTGCGGTCTCCTTGAGAAGGGTTACAAGTGTTTGTTAGACGACAGCGCCTCCTGCTGTCCAACCAACAACTTGACAGGCTTTTGTTGGAAGTCCTTTGTCGTGTATAACGTCATTTACTTGCTGATTTAACGTGTTAAATACCTTATAAGCGATCAAATACCATTTAAAACGGTATCTTCAGCAACATATAATTAACTCAGATTGTATCATTCGGATTCTGCTCATGTCTTTTTATATAAAGTTACATTTACAGCCATCAGAGGATATAAAGATAGAAGGAAACAAGGTGAGGGTAGGCCTACAGCAGGCCCCTCCCCCTCTGACTAACATCAATGTTTTGGAAAGAGGGCAAATCAAGAAATGTTTTGTAGCCTGTACTGTAATAATGTTGAACTCTGATTAAAATTAAGTAAAAAAAAAAAAAAAAGTTTCATGTTTCCTTTTTTTTGTATGAAAATCAACTTTGTGAAAGTAGTTGCTCGCAGGAGCCAATCAAAACGCTGATCGCGTGTCAGGTGTTGACGTCATCGGCAGTTGATGCTTGATTTCTTTCAACATTCCCTAAAAAAAAATGCACTTTTTCTCCCTAAAAACACGGCACTTTTTCTTCTCAAACTCATTCGTCATTATGAGAATGAATACCGCGTCTTGGATTCCTCAAAAGGAGATTGTTCTCATCGATTTCATGCCAGGTTGGTAATGCTAACGTTTTTCTTTTATTTATTTTTCTTTTTTTTTAGCGCTCGAAACAAACGACGGTTGGTGGAAGAGAAAGAGGAGAGAAGTTGCCGGTGTAATAAGGGATTTCACCTCCATGGAGCCGTTAGGTGGAAATATGTTTGTTTTCTCTGGAAACAACACGGCTGTCTTTGTGATGTGTCAACGAGGGACGACCAGGACAGGGTTAAAAAAGAAGAATACTGACGAGAGAAGGAAATATCAGAGGCACTTCAGAGAAACGGTGAGTAAACTGCCGTTAACTGCCGGTTGTAGATTCAAGCTAGCAAATCATTCATTGTCTCCATGGTAACAGCTATCAGTGAAGCGCTATAGCTGATAACTTACCGGTAGACTACTCGAGTTAACATGGTAAAATAGCAAAGTGTAAAATAAATATATTACAAGTAAATGTCCTGTACGTCGTTTAGGACGGTGACCAACCACCTTGTCTTATCGTCATGTCTCTCGGCCAAGTAACGGCAAAAAATGAATCGCGAAATAATCGTCTAATCTGATACAGTGACCGTTGTAACTTCGTGACTGTCATGATGAGAAGGCAGAACATAGAGACAGTGCATAACGCGTCATAATCTGAGGCCACGCCCATCGTGGGGGAAAACAATTCACAGCGCTCCATTCACTTTATATTGAATGCTACCCGTATTCGGCAAACAAACTTAATAAAAACGTAATACGACATGCCTTTCACAAATACACGTTACTTTCTTTAAAGCCACGGCTCTTGCCTGTCTATACGAGCTGTTTTGGTGAAAAAGTATCGAGTAATTTTCAATATCGAGACAAAACTCTTAACTAATGTATGCTGAATGCTAGGCTAATGTTAGCTGAATGCTAGGCTAATGTTAGCCTTCTGCTGTAGGCTAACCATAGGCTAACCCTCACGGACGGGAAAAAACACCCTCAATATTGAAAATTACTCAATCATTTTTCACAAAAACAGCTCGTATGGACAGACAAGAGTCGTGGCTTTAAAGAAAGTAACGTTGTTTTCTTAAATGGATGTTCGATTACATTTTAAGTAAGTTTGTTTGCAGAAGACAGGTCTCCTTCAATACAAAGTGAATGGAAACGGTTTTCAACGGTCTCCCCCACGATGGGTCCGACCCGGTCCGACCGGACAAAAACACCTCAATATTGAAAACTACTAAATTATTTTTCACAAAAACAGCTCATATAGACAAACAAGAGTCGTGGCTTTCAAGAAAGTAACGTTTTTTTCTTAAATGGATGTTCGATTACATTTTAATTAAGTTTGTTTGCAGAAGACAGGTCTCCTTCAATACAAAGTGGATGGAGCGCTGTTCAATGTTTTCCCCCAAGATGGGCGTGGCCTATTTCATGCACTGTCTCTATAAGATAGGAAAATATATTTATCCTGTAATTTCCTTACATGAAATATTACATTTTGCTTACACCTCATATTGAGAATTTGACATTTTATTTTATTCTGTTTAGCCTTTTATAGCGCCACTATGTGGGCAAGGGTGGCTCATTATTTTTGGAAAGCTTTTTTTCACCATTTTCAGATATTGTTTGGGCCAAATGTAATGTTTCATACTCATTCCAGTTGTTGTATTGTATCACTCTGCATTACATGACTCCTACATGTGTATTAATGGAAACTGGCAGAAATGACAGTGGACAAATAACTCACTTTATAAAAACTTTTTTTTCTTTTTCGTTGTTCTTTAGCCTTTGTCTCCTTGTTGATTAAAGAAACCCTGGCCAACCCTCCATCAAAGGAAAGGAGAGGTAATACGCCTTTAACACTGGGTGCCTCCCACCATGACATAAGAAGAGGAAGAAGGAAATCGAAGTCACAGGTAGAGGGAGGGAACCCAGCTCTCAACTGAACAGCTATAACATACAGAAGTGGAAAAACAGGTACGTTCATTTGTTTGTACAACTGTTAACAACAAACTATAAACTTGAAATAACGACTGAAAAATCTGTTTGTATTGCGTCTGTCTAATCATTCCTACCTGTCTGTATTAATGGCAACTGGCAGAATAAAGTACTCGTATTACAACTTTTAAAACAAAGAGGTAATACGCCTTTAACCCTGTGTGTCACCGCCATTAAACAACAATAAGAGAAAGAAGGAAATCAAAGTCACAGCTAGAGGGAGGGAACTCTGTTCTCAACAGAACAGAGTATCACGCTACAACATACAGAAGTGGAAAAACAGGTCTGTTCATTTCTTTGTACAACTGTTAACAACAAGCTATAAACTGAAAATAACGACTGAAAAATCTGTTTGTATTGAGTCTGTGTCAAATCACTCCCACCTGTCTGTATTAATCTTAACTGGCAGAGAAAAGTACTCGTATTAAAACAGTTTTGTTGTCCTTATTCCTCTGTCATAGAGAGGTAATAAACCTTTAACCCTGGGTGTCACCGCCATTAAACAAAGATAAGAGAAAGAAGGAAATAGAAGGCACAGCTAGAGGGAGGGAACCCAGTTCTCAACAGAGCTACAAGCTACAACATGCAGAAGTGGAAAAACCAGGTACGTTCAATTCTTTGTAAAACTATGAACAACTAAAGAATGCAACTAACGACTAAATATTCTGTTTACTGAGCCTGTGTAAAATCCCTCCTACCTGTGTATTAATGGTTACTGAAACAAGGGACTCGGACTAACTGGAATATTGCCAATCACACATTTTTTTGCAAGTCAAAACACAGAGCAGCCACAGTCAGGCAGTAGACAGTGTCTAACTGAAGTCTGACTATTTTATGAATTTAAACAGAGTTTGTCATTATGATCGCTGGAAAATGTCTCTCTCTCTCTCTCTGTCTGTCTCTCTCTGTCTGTCTGTCTGTCTGTCTGTCTGTCTCCAGTGTTAAAGGTTACCTCTCAGACTGTAGAAGATGAGTGATGTGGAGGAAGAGGACCGGTCTAAAAAAAAACCATCAGTCCTCAGCCATGAACCTGGACCTTCACACACAAAGTAAGAGACTGTTTCTACAGTTAACTGAGTGAATAGGATTCAGTAATGTGGTAACTTCAAACATGTAGATGTAGAACGTCTGCACTCTCAATAATAAGATAAGAGGAATTAAACACGATTTTGTCATCAAATCTTGATCTTATCTGGAGATCACAGTTTATTTTAGTCATTATCGTGAGATATTGTAATAATCAATCTGTTATCACAAAAGGTCTTTCATCTTATGTTCAGTATCTCGTGATCTAAAGGAGGGGTAATAAACACCGTAAATACTTATTGAATAAAAATTGCAAACGTGGCCCTTTAAGGCTTCTGTACATGAGGACATTAAAGTGTTAGTGTTATCTCTGCTCTTTACAAAGACTGATGATCTGTGTAAAACATTGTTGTTTCCACAGACAGAGATCAGGGTCTCCAGACTCCGGCTGTCTGTCTATGAAGAGTGACCGGTCCAAAGGGAAACCTCCAGACTCCAGCCATGAACCTGGACCCTCACACACAGAGTAAGAGACTGTTTCTGCTTTAAACTGAGTGAATAGGATTCAGTGTTAAATGCTATCTGATGATCTACACTACAACATTGTCTTTTTATATTGCTTAATATATTTTATATTTGTTCTAATTTTGTCACTAGGGAATATCCTGATCAAGTTGTATTTTCTTCTGATCCTGATCCGAGTTCTTTATCCGCCACATACAGAGTACACGTTGATACTTATGTTTTAGATTTAATTTAGACCAGTCGACTAGTCTATGAGCAAAAAAACATTGGGAAAACAAAGCCAAATGTAGCCTAAACTAATAAGATTCAAACGTTTTAGGAGCTCTTTAGACTTAACATTCTAATAGACAAGCCATTAATGAAAATGCAAAAGTAACTTTCTGTTTATTATTAAGACTGTGCGCAAATTAAGATAACTGCCCTGTCATCGGACACTCGTGGGCTACCAATACTACACGGGCTATTTCCAAGCGTAGGCCTACGTGAACACGTCGCACACGGACAATCTGCTGATGTTTAACATCACTGTCGGTGTTATTATTTCTAATGGTTCCTAATAAACCAACTCACTTTCACAAAGTTTGAATTTTACTCTAGTCTCTGAAAACTGCTCAAAGTGACACAGTGCTTTTCTGTCTCTTTACCTGCGCATGTTACCACGTCATAAAACAAGGCCTAAGTAACGTTTAAACGATTTTACTTGAGTATTTTTCTCCCGTTTAGTGTCACAACCCTAGTAGAAAGTCTTCACTCTCAAATATATATTTTTTACAGCTGTAGATAATAATGAGACAATAATAACAGAATACAATTAAGTTTTTGTTCATTTTATCAAATCAGGTTCATGTTGAGTTCAGGGTCTCCAGACTACGACTATCTGTCTATGAAGAGTGACCGGTCCAAAGAGGACCCTCCAGACGTGAGCAGTGAACCTGGACCCTCAGACACACAGTAAGAGACTGTTTCTATTTTGGGACATTGAAGCGACCGTAGATATTGGTCTGTCTTTGTCCAGTTTGTGATTTGACCCTTTTTAACCCTTTAGGCGCCAAAGTCGCAAAATTGCGACATGACGCTGTACTGAATCAAACAGCTGTTTTCTCTAAATAGAGTGTTATATTTTGTTCAAACTCCCCTCCACTAGTTGGCAGACATCCCATACCTAGACCTTAGCTCAGAAAAACGTCATGCTTCAATGCAAAATATTCGAGGAAAACCGGAAATCCCATCCAAAAAAAAAAAAAAAAAAAAAAATGAAAAATCCCATCCAAACTTTACTTTTTTTTGTCATATCCTCCTAGCGATTTTTTTTTTGGTGTTATTGAAAACTTTTGTGGTGTTTAGAGACTCTGACGTGATAGCACGTATCACTCTGCAGTTACTGTGCTCAACGAGAAGCGGGTGCTGCCCGGTGCTGCCGCGAGTCTCTCCCCGAGCAAAAGCACTCACAGGCGGGCAGTCTCAGAGCACTGAGCGGCCCCTCGGAGCAGTCCGAGCCGGCCGTCAGAGCAGAGAGGTGACACACCTCCGCGTCCAGGCTGCAAATGAATCGCGCAGTTGTTGGGTGCGAAATCGGAGATAGTGTGCCACTAAGCTATTTATGCTGAAGCTGGATTTAGGAGTTATTGAGAGAATATGGCAAGCAAAAAGTTGACGAGTAGGGAGTTAGTGTTCATTCTTTTTACGGCGCCGGTCACGGTGCGTTCATGCACAGCAGTGGAGCAGCCATGCGACGCAGCATTATATAAATATATATGAATAAATATATATTCATATTATCATATTATAATGATAATAATAATCATAATAATAATGAAGAATAGAAGACAAAAGTAAATAAAAATGGGTAAAAAAAATAAAATCATAAAAAACGCCTGTTTACATGAGTTTTGTGGTGTAGTTCTAGTTCTAGTTTATAACTGTTGGCTTACAACAAAGTGGACATCATAACAAATGGATGGAGGGGGTGAATCTGATGAAATAAATTCAATTCTCTTTCAAAATATCAGGTATTTCATGGAAATTACATAATCCAACATGGCCGCCGCCATATGACGTCATAATATGCTAATTAGATGGGAGAATTTACTCCCTAGATAAACTTTAGGTAATTCTCAATATTTGTCTCATTGACACTTTGTCTCTATCTCAAACCACTTTCAATCCAGAGCCTTTTGAAATGTCGGTGTCAAAATCTAGTATTTTTTTAAATAAAACCCGGCGCCTAAAGGGTTAAGGACTGTGATTTTGTTCCATTATTTTTAAGAGGACATATGTTCATGATATTCATGTTTTATATTGAATATGTAGGGAAAGAGCTGCATTAAACTAGTGAGCCATGGATTGGCCTCCACTAATGTAATGTGTAATAAAGAAAGTGCTGATCTCCACAGAGAGGAGCAGCCGTCCTGCTGTGCTTTGTGTCAGGACGTCCTGAAGGATCCAGTCTCTACCAGCTCTGGACACTGGTCCTGCAGACAGTGCTTCACCTCAGCCAGTCAGACCAGCACTGTACATGGTAAGACTGTAGATCTGTCAGCTGGAGTCATCATGTCTGAACACAGGATTCTTATTGGTTTATTTCGCTGTGCTGTACAATATAGATATTAAAGTGTTTTCCAAAAGCCCTTGAATGGTAAAACCCTTGCTTTATTATTTTGTAGAACATTTTAATGCTGCTCATGAAATAGAACAGATTCTCAAAAATAAATCACTTTATATTTTTTTCTTGTCTTCCAGCAGATAGTGGTCTGCAGGAGGTTTTAGACGAACATAAGATCAGTCTGAAGAAGAGATGTGAACGTGTGACTGAAGGAACTGATAAAGAAGGGATTAAAACCCTCCTCAACAGGATCTACACTGAGCTCTACATCACAGAGGGACAGAGTGAAGAGGTCAATACCCAACATGAGGTGAAGCAGCTTGAGAAAGCTTCCAAGAAAAAGACCGACAATGAAACTCCAATCAAGTGCCACGAAATCTTTAAAGCCTTACCCGACCAACAGAATGAAATCAGACCCATCAGAGTCGTTATGACCAACGGAGTCGCTGGCATTGGAAAAACCTTCTCAGTGCAGAAGTTCACTCTGGACTGGGCAGAGGGCTCAAAAAACCAAGATATCAGTCTGCTGATTCCGCTTTCGTTCAGGGAGCTGAACTTGATCAGAGATGAGCAGTACAGTCTTCTCAAGCTCCTCCAAGTCTTCCATCCAACATTACAGAAGGTCACAGCAGAGAAGCTCTCTGTCTGTAAAGTTTTGTTCATCTTTGACGGCCTGGATGAAAACAGACTTTCTCTGGATTTCCACAACAATGAGGTTGTGTCTGATGTCACACAGAAGTCATCAGTCAACGTGCTGCTGACAAACCTCATCAAGGGGAATCTGCTTCAATCAGCTCTCATCTGGATAACTTCCCGACCTGCAGCAGCCAATCAGATCCCTCCTTCATGTGTTGACAGGGTGACAGAAGTACGAGGCTTCACTGACCCACAGAAGGAGGAATACTTCAGGAGGAGAGTCAGTGATGAAGAGCTGTCCAGCAGCATCATCTCACACATCAACACATCCAAGAGCCTCCACATCATGTGTCTGATCCCAGTCTTCTGCTGGATCACTGCTACAGTTCTGGAGCACATGTTGACTGCAGACCAGAGAGGAGAGCTGCCCAACACCCTGACTGGCCTGTACTCACACTTCATGCTGGTTCAGACGCAGAGGAAGAAGCAGAAGTATGAAGAGGGACATGAGATGAGTCCACAGGAGCTGATGGAGGCTGACAGGGAACTTCTTCTGAAGCTGGGGAGGCTGGCGTTTGAGCAACTGCAGGAAGGAAACGTCATGTTCTACCAAGAAGACCTGGAGCGGTGTGGTCTGGATGTCACAGAGGCCTCGGTGTACTCAGGAGTTTGTACTGAGATCTTCAAGAGAGAGAGTGTGATCTTCCAGAAAACAGTCTACAGCTTTGTTCATCTGAGCGTCCAAGAGTTTCTGGCTGCAGTCTATATGTACCACTGTTACACCAACAGGAACACAGAGGTAGTGGAGGGTTTCCTAGGGACAGACAATGTCTCATCCCTAGATGACTTTTTGTGGAGAGCCATGAAGAAATCCCTTGAAAGTAAAGATGGCCACCTGGACCTGTTTGTCCGCTTCCTTCATGGCCTCTCTCTGGAGTCCAACCAGAGACTCTTGGGAGGCCTGCTGGGTCCAACAGACAACAGTCCAGAAATAATCCAGAGAGTCATCAACAACCTGAAGGAGATGAGCAGTGATACGATCTCTCCTGACAGAAGCATCAACATCTTCCACTGTCTGACGGAGATGAACGACCTCTCAGTTCATCAGGAGATCCAGGAGTTCCTGAAGTCAGAGAACAGATCAGAGAAGAAACTCTCTGATATCCACTGCTCTGCTCTGGCCTACATGCTGCAGATGTCAGACGAGGTTCTGGATGAGTTGATCCTGCACAAGTACACCACATCACTGGCGGGACGACAGAGACTGATTCCAGCTGTGAGGAACTGCAGAAATGCTGTGTAAGTACAGATGTTGGAGCCATTAGGCTATTCTTTTGTTTTTGATTTATTTGGTGAACATGCAGGTTGGTGTTTGACCCCTGGGTGGAGCTTTGGCTCATTAGAAAGCATAAAGGTAATAACTTGGCACGGCCAGGTGTGTGTAATTTGGGGAAAGCAAACCATGATGTTGTGTGTGTGTGTGTGTGTGTGTGTGTGTGTGTGTGTTTTGTGTGTGTGTGTGTGTGTGTGTGTGTGTGTGTGTGTGTGTGTGTGTGTGTGTGTGTGTGTGTGTGTGTGTGTGGTGTGTGTGTGTGTGTGTGTGTGTGTGTGTGTGTGTGTGTGTGTGTGTGTTGTGTGTGTGTGTGTGTGTGTGTGTGTGTGTGTGTGTGTGTGTGTGTGTGTGTGTGTGTGTGTGTGTGTGTGTGTGTGTGTGTGTGTGTGTGTGTGTGTGTGTGTGTGTGTGTGTGTGTGTGTGTGTGTGTGCCAGGTACTGTGGCACATTCACAGCACAGGCTTTCTTCATTCCCAGAGGCTTTCTTTGCAGCCGGTCACCTCCCTTTTGTCCTCATGTCAGTCAAAGTGCCGTGCTTACTAAGAGCGTCACCAAATTCAGGAGCTATTTAGCATTCACCATTTATGGTAGATTGTGTAATGACACTAGGAGGTGACACAGGGCGGAGATTGTCCGCAAACAAATCAAATCAATAAATGGGTTTATATAAAGCAAAGATTGCGTGCTGTGCAAAAACTTTTCTTTTTAGCACAGCACATTCTTGGTTTGTTTTGGGAAGGATTCTACGCACACCTTTATGAATGAGGCCCCAGGTCTTGTTGTCTCAGTCCACCGCCTGTTGCTATTTGACATCAACATTTTATTTTTTTATATTTTATAGTTTAATAATACTTCAAGCAGCTGTTTATGAAAAAAGTGGTGGAATTATAAGTTTTTTTTCCAATTCATCGATTAATCGAAAAAATAATCATCAACAGATTGAGGGAGAAGTAAGCGAGATGGTCCTTTAGCCTACTTCCTGTCAGTGACTGAAGTTAGCAGTCCCCTCCCTCGTCCCTACGTCACCACCACATTAACGTGCAGCCGTCTTCGTCAGATAGTGCCGCGATGGAGAGCAGCCAGTCATCTAGCGTCTGTCTTTGTCTGTTTCTTTCAGCGCTCTGTCTCCTGATTGGATAAAAGCGAGTGGGATACTTGAAAATTACTGCAAAGCTGAATAACTGGGAGTCCTGTGTTATGAACTGCTCCTACTGTTTTAAGTGATTGCTGTATGAATATTGATTTAACACGTATATTAACAAAATAATATTGCTTACTTAAACAATTGTTAGTTGCAGCCCTAAAATGATTTCAGTCTGAACATCATGGAAGCCTAAATGTAACTACATTGTGTCTTGCTTCATCTGCTAGGTTATATCAAAACAGATTTCAGGTCCAAGAGAGAGCGATGAGAATTATTGTTTCATGTCAAATGCAAGTGAAGTAAAATAGTCTGAACCAAACAATTATAGTAAAAATACATATTTTATTTTATATACGTTTCATTACAGACTTTTTATGTCAGGAGCCTTCTCCCTCTGCCCTGTTAACAGCACTAATTGCTGCCGCTCCAGTCTACTCAGCCACACCTGCATCCACTCCTGCACTAATTAACCTGCCAGCTGCACTGCATTCCCTGCCCATCACCCTCTGTATATAAACCCTGGCTTTCAGTCACTCCTTGTCAGATCGTCTGCTAACCAGCACCAGTAACTCTGCCTGTTTCCTTACGCTTCTGACTCCTATCTGCAATACCGGACCTGCTCTACACTCCCATACACTCCCTTTCCCCCAATCCTTTAATAAACTGTTGAACGTGACGCAATTGTGGTCCTCGTCTTGTTTGGGTCTGACAGTACGATCTGACCAAACATGGACCCAGCGCACGTCTCACCCAGCATTGAACTCGACAACCCTGGACAACCCACCGCCATGCAGCGCCTGGAACATACAGAGAGTAAGCTTGACCGCATGACTGATGACGTCGCCTCTCTGCTCCAGGTCAGCCAGCAGCAGCAACAACAGATGCAGCAGCAGCAACAACAGATGCAGCAGCAGCAACAACAGATGCAGCAGCAGCAACAACAACTTGCCATGGTTATCCAACTTCTCACCAACCTTACTCCTCCGTCAGCTTCAGCCAGTCTGCCCACCGGCCCAGCCCCCGTGTCATCTGCCCCGGTCACTGCCGCCGCAGTTGCTGCATTCCCCGAACCCAAGATTGGCAATCCTGAGCGGTTCAATGGTGACCCCACTCAGGTACGAGCATTCCTGACGAGCTGCCGTGTCCAGTTTAGCCTGCAACCCCGAACCTTTGCCACTGAGGGGGCTAAAGTAGGTTATGTGATCACTCACCTGACGGGACGGGCTCGACTGTGGGGAACGGCTGAGTTCGAGCGCCAGACCCCTGCATGTGCTGCCTTCAACCTGTTTGCCGAGGAGATGCTTAAGGTCTTCGACTTGGGATCCACAGCAGCTGAGGCATCACAGACCCTGATGAGTATTCGCCAAGGCAGAAGGACCGTGGCGGATTACTCCATTGATTTTCGAACAGTGGCAAGTCGGAGCCCCTGGAACATGGAGGCGTTGGTGGTTGCGTTCCTCCACAGCCTAGCGGACTACATAAAGGATGAGTTAGTTTCCCATGATCAACCCTCCACCCTCGATGAAGCCATTGCTCTGGCTGTCCGCATCGACCGCAGGATCCAGGCCCGTCGTCGAGAGGGGGGGCGCAGCAGGCCATCCACCATCACACGGAGCAGCCCGACCGCTCTCCCGTCTTCCCCTGCCCCACCATCTTACCAGCCAGACCAGCCTGAACCGATGGAGATCGGCCGCGCCTCACTAACCCCTGCAGAGCGACAGCGACGCATCACCTATAACCTGTGTCTGTACTGTGGCGGTGATGGGCATCGAGCCGCCACCTGTCCAGTAAAAGCCGGAGCTCACCGGCTGTAGGAGGAATCCGGCTGAGCTCATCGACCATTCAGTCCTCCACCAATTGTAAAACTCTGATCCAAGTCTGTCTTTACCTGTCTGATACAACCCACACTCTGGCAGCCCTGGTGGACTCTGGTGCAGAAGCAAACATTATGGACACAGAACTTGCTCGTCAGCTGGGCTTAGGAAGCCACCGCCTGTCCGCTCCCGTTCCAGCCCGGGCCCTGGACGGTCACATACTTGGCACAGTTACCAGCATCACAGCCCCCATCTCAATGTTGGTGTCAGGCAACCACCAAGAGACCATCCGCTTCCACCTACTCTCCTCCCCGGGCCAACCCTTAATCCTGGGCCACCCATGGCTCCGTCTCCACAATCCTCACCTCGACTGGGCCTCCGGAACTGTCAAAGAGTGGGGAGATGACTGCCACCTGACCTGTTTGCGTGCTGCCTCGCTGCCCACCAGCTCTATACCCCCCAGCACTGCCCCTGATATTTCTAACATTCCTGAATGCTACCATGGCCTCCGGCAAGTGTTCAATAAGACCAAAGCCACATCTCTGCCCCCACACCGTCCGTACGACTGCGCCATTGACCTTCTTCCTGGATCTACGCCACCTAAGGGTCACCTCTACTCACTGTCTCCTCCAGAAAGAAGGGCCATGGAGGATTACATCAGGGACTCCTTAGCAGCTGGTATCATCCGCCCGTCTTCGTCTCCTGCTGGTGCCGGGTTCTTCTTCGTGGGAAAGAAAGACGGTTCTCTTCGGCCCTGCATTGATTACCGAGGTCTGAACGACGTCACTGTGAAGAACCGGTATCCTCTGCCCTTACTCACCTCTGCTTTTGAGCTGCTCCAGGGATCCACAATTTTCACCAAACTGGACCTTCGTAATGCGTACCACCTAGTGCGCATACGAGAAGGCGACGAGTGGAAAACAGCATTCAACACCCACACCGGCCACTACGAGTATCTGGTAATGCCATTTGGCCTCACCAACGCACCAGCGGTATTCCAGGCTCTGGTGAATGATGTGTTGCGGGACATGCTGAATAAGTTCGTCTTTGTGTACCTGGACGACATCTTGATTTTCTCCAGAACTCTGTCTGAACACACTCGTCATGTCCAACTGGTCCTCCGCCGTCTCCTGGAAAACTCCCTCTATGTCAAAGCTGAGAAGTGCGAGTTCCATGTTCAGTCTGTGTCATTCCTGGGATACATCGTGGCTGAGGGAAATATCCAGATGGACCCCGCAAAGGTCTCGGCAGTTTCTTCCTGGCCAGTTCCGGAGAATAGGAAGAAGTTGCAACAATTCCTTGGCTTTGCCAATTTCTACAGGAGATTCATCCGGAACTTCAGCACCGTCGCCGCTCCCCTCACCACTCTGACCAGTACCAAACATCCCTTTGTCTGGACCCCAGAGGCTAACAAAACCTTTCAGACCCTCAAGGCCCGCTTCACCACGGCACCCATCCTCCTGATGCCGGATGCAGACCGACAGTTCATCGTCGAGGTGGATGCCTCGGACATAGGAGTCGGGGCCGTACTTTCTCAACGGGCAGAGGAGGACAACAAAGTGCACCCCTGTGCATTCTTTTCCCGCCGGTTTTCGCCTGCAGAGCGCAATTATGACATTGGAAACCGTGAGCTTTTGGCCGTCAAACTTGCCCTGGAGGAGTGGCGTCACTGGCTGGAGGGGTCCACGGTCCCGTTCCTGGTCTGGACAGATCACAAAAACCTCGAATACATCCGCACTGCCAAGCGCGTCAACTCCAGACAATCCCGCTGGGCCTTGTTTTTCACCAGGTTCAACTTCACCCTGTCATACCGCCCAGGTTCACGCAATACCAAGCCGGATGCTCTTTCCCGCCAGTTCCAAAAGGAGGACGCCCCTTCCCAGGAACCTGCCCCCATCCTGCCTGATCCCTGTATCATTGCAGCTTTGACTTGGGATGTCGAGGAAGAGGTTCAAGAGGCAATCCGTGACCATCCCGGCCCCAGTGCATGCCCTGATGACCGTCTCTTCGTCCCTGAGAACTTAAGATCCCGGGTCATACAGTGGGGACACAACTCCCGCCTTGCCTGCCATCCGGGTTCAGCCCGCACTTGCCATCTCCTTGCCCAGCGCTTTTGGTGGCCCTCCTTGAGAAGGGACGTCAGAGAATTTGTCCGTGCTTGCCCTACCTGCAACCAGAACAAATCCTCCAATCAGCCACCCGCTGGATTACTCCAGCCTCTGCCGGTGCCCTCACGACCCTGGTCCCACGTCTCCCTGGACTTTGTAACAGGCCTGCCCCCATCGGATGGTATGACTGTCATTCTCACTGTGGTTGACCGGTTCAGCAAGATGGCGCACTTCATTCCCCTCCCGAAACTGCCATCTGCTAGAGAGACAGCCCAGAGTGTTGTAGATCATGTCTTCCGTCTACACGGGCTGCCCAAGGACGTGGTCTCAGACCGAGGCCCACAATTCACCTCTACATTCTGGAAGGAGTTCTGCCATCTTCTAGGGGCCACAGTAAGTCTCACCTCTGGATTTCATCCCCAGTCCAATGGTCAGTCAGAGCGGGCGAACCAGGAACTGGAGAAGGCGCTCCGTTGCATGGCTTCCCGTAAGCCCCAGACTTGGGCGCAACAATTGACATGGGTAGAGTACGCCCACAACTCCCTCACCTGTTCTGCCACCGGTATGTCTCCTTTCCAGTGTGTATATGGCTACCAGCCCCCTCTGTTCCCCAGCCAGGAAGGAAAGGTTTCCTGCCCGTCTGCCCTCGCCCAGGCTCGCCGATGCCGCCGCACCTGGTCACAAGCCCGTGCCACACTACTCAAGTCAGTAACCAGCTATGCCACTGGGCTAACCGTCGGAGGACACCAGCACCCACTTACTGTGTTGGCCAGAAGGTGTGGCTGTCAGCCAAGGACCTGCCGCTGAGGGTGGAATCACGTAAGCTAGCACCTCGGTTCCTCGGCCCATTCCCTATCCAGAGGATCATCAGTCCAACCGCAGTCCGGCTCCAGTTGCCAGCTTCCATGAAGGTGCACCCCACTTTCCATGTTTCTAAAGTCAAACCAGTGCATGTAAGCCCACTGGTCCCAGCGGCACCTCCTCCTCCTCCTCCTCGCCTCATTGACGGTGGGCTGGTGTACACCGTTCGACGCCTGCTTCAGTCCAGACGGAGGGGTAGGGGCCTCCAGTATCTCGTCGACTGGGAGGGCTATGGGCCTGAAGAGAGAATCTGGGTGCCGTCCAGTCGAATTGTGGACCGGACTCTTATCGCCGACTTCCACCGCCTGCACCCGGACCAGCCTGCCATCCGTCGGGGTCGTCCTAAGGGGTCCCGTCGCTCCTCCTGCCCAGTTCCTGACCCTGCCCTGGCCCTGATGGCACCTCTCAGGCCTCGGAGGATGAGGCCAGGGAATCTGACCGCTCAGAGGAGTTCTGACCCTCCGCCCGCCCTGTTTGACGTTTTTTGGGGACTTCTGGGGCCGTCCCTTAGGGGGGGGTTCTGTCAGGAGCCTTCTCCCTCTGCCCTGTTAACAGCACTAATTGCTGCCGCTCCAGTCTACTCAGCCACACCTGCATCCACTCCTGCACTAATTAACCTGCCAGCTGCACTGCATTCCCTGCCCATCACCCTCTGTATATAAACCCTGGCTTTCAGTCACTCCTTGTCAGATCGTCTGCTAACCAGCACCAGTAACTCTGCCTGTTTCCTTACGCTTCTGACTCCTATCTGCAATACCGGACCTGCTCTACACTCCCATACACTCCCTTTCCCCCAATCCTTTAATAAACTGTTGAACGTGACGCAATTGTGGTCCTCGTCTTGTTTGGGTCTGACATTTTAACTGTGGACTCTCAGAGACTCACTGTGAAGTGGTGGCCTCGGCTCTGAAGTCCAACCCCTCCCATCTCAGAGAGCTGGACCTGAGTCACAACGACCTGGAGGATTCAGGAGTGAAGCTGTTTGCTGCACTGGGGAGTCCACACTGTAGACTGGAGACTCTGAGGTCAGTTCAATGACTGTAGTTTACATAGTTTTTGAATATATTCAATTCAAATCGTTTTGGGGTTATACCTTTTTTCTTTCAGCTTCCACAGACTCCCATTGTGGTCCATCAGTCAGTACTGATGAGGCTGTAGACTGTGTGAGAGATGTGAATGAACTTATTGAAGATCTGATGACAGCAGATAGAAACAGGCAGCAGAGAGAGAGAGAGAGAGAGAGAGAGAGAGAGAGAGAGAGAGAGAGAGAGAGAGAGAGAGAGAGAACATAAAGACATGAAGTCAAAGCTCAATAAAGGTGAAGTTTTGAACTGTGATGATCTTCATGTCAGAAACTGATGTGGCTGGTACAGAGACAACACTCAGAGCCCTGTTTCAGGAAGTGTGTTTTGGGGCAACCCAGAGTTTGTTCGCTCTGAGTTAGTGGAAACTCTGGGTTTTCCGTTTCAGGAAGCAGGTTCAGCCCAACTCAGTCTGTGTCCGTGGCAACATACGCCGTGGGTCTAACCTGCTGGATAGGTGGTTTGACCTACTCTGAGTTTGTTTTCACTTTACGCTGCAGCTCAGACTGAGCTATCACAACTCGTCCCTGTACAGTTTGAAGCAAAATCACTCCATAGACATCTCCATTAGGAGTTTTTATCATTTCCTGATGATTTTACGTTTGATCGATAATTTAGGCTATCTGATCAGTATTCTCAGCCCTTGTGTTGTTCATATAACACACCGTGAACATGCTCTACATTCAGATGAATGAGCCTATTTGTCTTGTATCTCATTTTTTGTATTAACCCATTGACGCCAATGGCAATCTAGGATACATGTCCTTATCGCCAGAGGGTTTTCTGAAAAAATACTACGAATTGTCAACATCTACCAAAACCTTAATATCTAAGCCTCTGAAGCACATAGAAACATGAAATAAAAGACATTTAAAAGGTAAGGTTCACAGGTTGTATTAATCCAACTTACTTACTTTCACTTACAAACCAACACATTTTTCAAAAAACTGTCAAAATTATATGGGGGAAAAAAATTAATAAATTATATAAAACATTTAAAAATAATGTGCTAATTAGGTTATATTCCTGATTCCTTTAAGCATGGATAGTAGTGACTGAGTGTGTAGTGGAGAGAGAAAGATAGACAGATAGAGGGAGGAAGAGATAGCTTTATTTGATCATTTAGTTCAGTTATCACTGGCTTTAGACTCATTTGCGCTGTCGGGAGCCGATCAGATGGTCCAAAGAGCTGTATAAAACAGAGATGAAAACGAAACTGAAACTTAACTATCGCCTGGCAGGGCTGACTTGAGGTGGAGCAGCCAAATATAGCCTAAATGAATAGATATTGTTACTAAACAGAAGTAATGTGTTTGAGCCAGGAGTAATTGTGCTCTCACAACTCCTCTGAGATTTTCTTTCCTCTTGGCATGTCTGACCTGTATGGGTTCACTTTGGTGAGCCTGAACTGACCTGATTTGGTCTCTGGCTGTACTAGTGCCGCCTAATCTGTTCACAAAAGATATCTCATTACATTGGTCCATTTCATCACTCAATTTGTCCCACCTGATTGTTTTTACCTGCTCGATTTCAGCAATATAGCTCAGGGTTCACTTACTTCTGCACATAATAACTCTGCCAAATCATTTATTTTATTTTAGTCTTTTGGATACACAATTAATTTCCTCAAAAAAAGTACGTGGAATTGATAAACACACATCTGTTATTTGATGTGGAAAATACTGGTATTGATAAAATGAACTAATAATGGTTAAACTCAATACAACTCAAAAGGATCACATACTTTCAAGCAGCACTGACGGCAAGAAGTTTTATATTTGATATTTTTATTTCTCTTCTAAATTTAGTCTGCAGTTACAAATTAAGTCTGTTTCCTAGAGAATCATTGAGTACATTTCCAATTTTAGTTCTTTAATTAAATGTATTTTCATATTTTTTGGTGAATGGTCACATCTTTACACAAACGATTTATTGTAAATTGATTTCCTTTAGTGGAATTTTTTCTTTGGTTTCAGTTCCTTTTAATGTGTTTCCACAAATAATAAAATATAACTGACATTATGATGATCCACCAACACAGAATAACAAAGTCACTGTGATAAGTTTAGAGAAAAGTTCATTGATTAGGACATAATAATGTTTAGCTCAACATTTAAAACCTGAATACATCTGATTGGATTATAATTTTATCTTCATCTTCTTCATTTATTCTTTATTCAGATTGAGTGGCTGCAGTTTGTCAGAGATCAGCTGTGATTCTCTGGTGTCAGCTCTGAAGTCCAACCCCTCCCATCTCAGAGCGCTGGATCTGAGTTACAACAAGCTGCTGCAGGATTCAGGAGTGAAGCTGCTGTGTGGTTTTCTGGAGAGTCCACTCTGTAGACTGGAGACTCTGAGGTCAGTTCACTGACTCTGTTACTGTTGGAGACATTATATGTTTAATGAACAATTTAACCTCAATTAAACAGAATTTACATCCAAGAAGTTTTATATTTCCATTTATTCATATTTTTATATCATCTCTACATATTCTTTTCATTTCCATTATTATTATTTTCTAATCTGGCCCCATGTTTAGACAAAATATTTATTGTAAATTGATTAAGTTCATTTGCTGAAGGTGAAATATTTATTTTGTTTCAGTTTAAATTATTATATATTTTTTTATAAAACATAAATGATACAAAAACACAGACTTACAAAGTCACTGTGATAATTTACTAATTTATATACAGGCATTACTTGTTCTTATTTTTATTTATCTTCTAAATTTAGTCTGCAGTAACAAAATAAGTCTGTTTAATTGAGAATAATTTAGTACATTTCCACTTTTAGTTCTTAAATAAAATGTCATTTTTTTGTGGTAAATAGTCAAATATCTACACATAAGATGTATTGTAAATTGATGAATTGCATTTGCTTTACTGGAAATATCTATTTGGTTTTGTTAGTTTTAATGTTTTTTCACAACTAATACAATTTAACTGACATTATGATGATCCACAAACAGAGAATAACAAAGTCACTGTGATAAGTTTAGAGAAAAGTTATTTCATTACGACATAATAATGTTCAGCTAAACATTTAAAACCTGAACACATCTGATTGGATTATAATTGAATCTTTATCTCCTTCATTTATTCTTTATTCAGATTGAGGGACTGCAGTTTGTCAGAGATCAGCTGTGCTTCTCTGGTCTCAGCTTTGAAGTCCAACCCCTCCCATCTCAGAAAGCTGGATCTGAGTTACAACGAACTGCAGGATTCAGGAGTGAAGCTGCTGTGTGGTTTTCTGGAGAGTCCACACTGTAGACTGGAGACTCTGAGGTCAGTTCACTGAGTCTGTTACTGTTGTACATCTTATATATTTAATAAACACTTAACCTCACCACTTGTGGGGCGGCAGTGGCGAAGTGGGTAGGGAGATCGCCTCTGGAGTGCAGGGTCGGAGGTTCAATCCCCCGCCTACCCGCCACATGTCGAAGTGTCCCTGGGCAAGACATTGAACCCCATTGAACCCCAGCTTCACTCCGGATTCAGGAGTGAAGCTGCTGTGTGGTTTTCTGGAGAGTCCACTCTGTAGACTGCAGACTCTGATGTCAGTCCACTGACTCTGTTACTGTTGGAGACATTATATATTTAATGAACAATTTAACCTCAGTTGTGTAAAGTCATAACTTACATCCAAGAAGTTTTATACTTCGTTTTGTTAATATTTGTATTTATTTTTGAAATGCTGTCTGCAATCAAGACCTCTGTTTTTTAGAGATAAATGTGGAAAAAACTCAATGAAATTTCAATTAATATTTTCTTGTTAACTGGTCAAATCTTTACAAAGAAGATTGATTGTAAATTGATGAAGTTTATTTGCTTTAGTAGAAATATTTTTTTTTAGTTCATTTGAATGTATTTTCACAAATAATCAAATATAACTGACATTGTGATGATCCACAAACACAGAATGACAAAGTCACTGTGAGAAGTTTAGAGAAAAGTTCATTGATTAGGACATAATAATGTTTAGATAAACATTTAAAACCTGAACACATCTGATTGGATTATAATTGAATCTTTATCTCCATCATTTATTCTTTATTCAGATTGAGTCACTGCAGTTTGTCAGAGATCAGCTGTGCTTCTCTGGTGTCAGCTCTGAAGTCCAACCCCACCCATCTCAGAGAGCTGAATCTGAGTTCCAACAAGCTGCTGCAGGATTCAGGAGTGAAGCTGCTGTGTGGTTTTCTGGAGAGTCCACTCTGTAGACTGGAGACTCTGGGGCCAGTTCACTGACTCTGTTATTGTTGGAGATTAGGGGTGTGCATGTGTACACGTGTACACGTTTAACCGTTTGTAAATCATAACCGTTTAGGGAAAATCAATAAACGAAAACCGAAAAAAAATCTTAAAAATTTTAAATGTTCTTTTTTTTCCTCAAAGTTTTTAAATATGTTCTGGAGACACGCATTTACTGATTTTACATCACTAATAAACTACTTGGGATGATAAAAGCTAGTCGGCCCAATCTGTCTGTCCCTCGGCGTGTGTGTGTGACTGTGTGTATAATCGCAAACACACACACACACAGGGAGTCGCCGTGCCGGTACTCGACTCACAGCCACGGACGAGTGATGAAAGATAACCTAAAGACTAAAGTTACCCGGTTGAAGTGAATTACGCGCGTAAGTAGCCCGAACTTTATAACACCTGTTCACCCTCATAAATGTGGACATGTAGAAAGCGATAGGCTATATTTATCAGGAAATTAATGAAGGGCGATAATGACGGCCAACACATGTAAGGCGAACGCGTATGTGTGTGTGCCCGCGCGGCTACAAGACGGTGGGCGCACGAGGACAATGACGTCACGGTTAACCGTGTACACGAAAAAAATTCCGTCGTGTACACGGTTAGAAATTTTTGTAAACGTTCACACCCCTATTGGAGATATTATATATTTAATTAGCAATTTAACCTCAGTTGTGTAAAAACATAACTTACATCCAAGAAGTTTTATACTTCCTTTTGTTTATGTTTTTATTTAAATTTAAATTTTGTCTGCAATCAAAAAATACTTCTGTTTCTTTGAGATAAATGTGGAAAAAACTCAATGAAATTTCCATTAATATTTTTTTTGTTAACTGGTCAAATCTTTACAAAGAAGTTTATTTGCTTTAGTGGAAATATTTCTTTGGTTTAGATTTCTTAGCCGTTTAGAGTAAAGTTAATTGATTAGGACAAAATAATGTTTAGCTAAACATTTAAAACCTGAACACATCTGATTGGATTATAATTTAATCTCTATCTCCATCATTTATTCTTTATTCAGATTGTTTGACTGCAGTTTGTCAGAGATCAGCTGTGCGTCTCTGGCCTCAGCTCTGAAGTCCAACCCCTCCCATCTCAGGTGGCTGGATCTGTGGGGAAACAACCTGCAGGGTTCAGGAGTGAAGCTGCTTTCTGACTGTGTGGAGAGTCCAGACTGTAGCCTGGAGACTCTGGGGTCAGTATGGGGTCAGACTCAGTCCAGCTGGTTCTGCAGTATTGTACTAAACACAGGGAGGTTAATGCCTCACTCACATTAGGGGTTTCCCTCCAGTTCTACCTTCCACTGTGTGAGCGTCCCAACCAACCAATAGGAGCAGCTCCTGGAGCATCAAGCATGAGACCCCTCCCAGCCAAGTGTTCAGAAGCCCCTCTACAGGGACTGAGATCAGATCAGACACTTATTCATCCAGAGGGGAAATGTTCTGCAGACGTTGTAGTGCAAAGTAGGAACAGTTCAAATATAAACTATCAATGAGGAGCAAATCCAACATTTAGACAAAGTGAATATTATAAACAAGTTAACAGTTAGTTCATAGATTTGTATGAGAAGCTAATAGCCTAGCACAACAAATCAGTGGTTTAACGTCCTGAGTGCAGTTTCTCCTTATTTTACATTTCATCTTTCTTTTCTTTGTTTCTTCAACAAACAAAATAAATCCACCAGATAATGCAAAGCAATGCAACATTTTACAATTTTTTAACAGACATATGCAATTTTATTGTAAAATTTAAAAAGTAGTTTGTTAGTTTTTCATGTGATGTTTTTGGACCTCGACTATTATATAGGGCTGTCACTTTTTCCAAAAATGAAATTCGAACGAATTTCGAATGTCCCTAATTAATTCGAATTTATTCGAATATATTCCCCCAGTGTTCTGTCCAAGCCCAGCCCATTCTATTAATCGTATTTCTTATTTAGGCACGAGCCTGATTTTAAACCCTTATTTTTTAATAAGTTGGCTGCTATAATTTAAGTTTTAAAACACAAATCTGCGTTGTTTGAATGACAGAAATCTGTTCAGAAGAGAACTTAATGAGCGGCGCAACACAGCCTCCGTCAGTACAGCACAGGGAGGAGCCGCAAAGCACTGAGAGCAGCAGTAATTACGATCGGCTTGAAGGCGGTGCTGCCGTAGGAGACACACCGTGCGCGCAGTGTTGTCTCGTATAAAATTACTAAAACGGAAGCCCTTCCGGCTCGGGCAGAGAATCTAACACACACAGGGCTGTAGTTCCATGGTCATATAAAGAAAGGCCTGTACCTGTACACTGGGCGCTGCGCTGCTCCGCTCGGCTAAGCTAGCGGCTAAGCTAGCGGGGAAGCTGCAAATTGACGTCTTTGAAAAGTACGACAGGTCTTCGTAACGTCCCCGGTGATGAAACCAAATACTCCCACACGCTGCTGCTCATATGTCCTGGTGATCGTCCAGGCCGACAATGCTCACTATGGTCCATTTTGGTCGCAAAGCAACAGATGAACATCATGATTAGCATTAGCTTTGTTTACTGATGGGTCAAGAGGGGTTACAACAGGTCAAACTGATAGGACAGTTAGAAAGCGCCCTCTGCTGGGTCAAAAGGGAAACTACTTTAAATGCTTATGAGACGGCAGCACACTATTTTATATACTGTCTATGGGCAGCACACAGTCCGAATGGAGAAATACAATTCGAATTCGAACTTTTCACCCCAACTTCGAACGAATGTTCGAACTTCGAATAAAAAGTGACAGCCCTACGACTAATCATTAATTATAAATTCCTTCATTATGGGGGGGCCCTTAGCTCAGTTGGTAGGGCGTCCCCCCCCATGGGCCTCGGCCAGCAGCGGACCCGGGTTCGATTCCAGCCCGCGGTCGTTCTCTGCATGTCACTCCCCTCTCTGCCCCATTTCAACTCTGTCTCTACACTATCAATAAAGCATAAAAATGCAATTTTTATTTTTTACTAATGCAGGATCAGAACATGACTGTCTGCAGTCAGTTATGGTCTTCTTGGTGAAGATTTGATGATGAAAAGCATTTGATCAGTTGTCTCTGGACTCTGAAGCTGGTTAACTCAAACAATGAACAATTATTTAAACTTGATTCATAACTTTAGGATTGTGTTCATTATACAGGATCAATGGCAAGGTGATCAGAGCTAAGGAACACCAAAAACGTGAGTAATGAACCAATGACTCTCCTTCATCAAACTGTTTATAAACATACAAAAAAAATCTGAAAATTAGCTTTTAACATTTAAAAAATATTTCAAATACATTTTTCATGGAGCTGTAATCTCTTAAATGTTTGAGTTTTGACTACTAATGGTTCTCACCCCATTCACGATTATATTGTTTAATTTATTCTCTCTTTCACTTCTTCTCTCCATCAGTTCGCTCTGATGTCAAACTGGATGAGCAAAAAAACCTGCCAGACGACGACAAAAGGGTAAGAGGAGCAGTTGTACAGTGTAAAGTCCTCCAGTATTACTATTACAAACTAACATTATAGTTATACTATAGTATTACTAACTAACATAGTTATTTAAACTCATTGCCATGTACAACTTCTGTCTGACATGAAGCGTCATAATTACTCAAAACACAACAAAACAAAACAGTTGCTAAGTTACATGTCCCTTCCAATATCCACAGACTATTGCATGAATACATAACCACTGTTGTCCATCAGTGTCTAGCCAATGTATTTGGTGCTTGGTATTGGTTCTGTTAACATGTGAGAGGCTGAAGTTACATCTGTTTGTAAGAAGCACCAAAGCCACAACAACAAGATGTACATGTAGACTAAGTGAGGAAGAAACCATCCTTACACTAACTGTTCATATATTTCACCATTACAGTTTATTTAGTAGCTACTATGTGCATCTGCCACAAGAAGTTGATGCAGATTCAGTGTTCTTTATACATGTGGAGCTGGATGTATTTTATATCGCACTTTCGCTTTGTCCATTATTCTTAGAGGTTGTTATTGTGTGTGTGTGTGTGGTGTGTGTGTGTGTGTGTGTGTGTGTGTGTGTGTGTGTGTGTGTGTGTGTGTGTGTGTGTGTGTGTGTGTGTGTGTGTCTGTCTGTCTGTCTGTCTGTCTGTCTGTCTGTCTGTCTGTCTGTCTGTCTGTCTGTCTGTCTGTCTGTCTGTCTGTCTGTCTGTCTGTCTGTCTGTGTCTGTGTCTGTGTCTGTGTGTGTGTGGTGTGTGTGTGTCTAGCCATAAATGCTTTTCCTCATTGTAAACATGGCATCAATGTGTGTTTGTCAGGTGACAGAAGCGACCCGACCGTGTGCTAGCTCAGACAGAGGAGGAGAGGCATCACCAGGGCCTTCAAGAAGCTTGGAGCTTATGGGTGAAGGAAGCGTTGTGGTAATGGCTCACATTCATTCATTTATTCACTTCATTTGTCATTCATCTATTTGTTCATTATTTATTTGATGTTGTAATAAGAAGCATCTTCACTTATTCACAACAATGATTGTCCTCTGCAGCAGGACTCTAGTGACTGGACTCAAGTTGAACCTGAAGTGAACAGAACAGATGCAGACGAGGCTCCAACTTACAGGTAAAAATAATATGGCGTCACAGCAAAATCAAACCGTAGAAAGAAGTAGGGGAGAACGGGGTAATTTGTCACATGGGTTGGATGTCACATTCGTTATATCTCGCCACCAGAGCGCGCTAGCTCTGAAATGTTGATATAAAAAAGGTCCAGAATTGGGATCAGAGGTCACATACATAGACTTCCTTGGAGTTAGACTGCTGCATTTCAGGTGAGAGGATGTTTTGTGTTTTTCATGTCAAATTCAAAATATTTTACTTCTCAGTATTTTTCTTCTAGGCTTTTACACAATGGGTTTATAACAAAACACTTGTTACCCTCAGAAAGTGTGAAGGGTAAACTATAGTTTAGATTGTGGTTAGCAAGCTAATTAGTTGTCAGATGGTTGTTGGCCTTGATGCTAGCAAGAAATTCAAGTTGGGGTTGGTCGTCAAATTTTTGGGGGGGTTGGTTGTCACATGTTATCTCAAGGCTGCAGCCAGAAAAGGAACCCAATAACGAAAGAAATTGTCAAGCTGTATCCTCACTGACACCCCAGAGAAGGAAAGAATAGAGCAGGAAAAGGCAGCTAGCAAGCAAAAGAAAAAAGGGCAACAAAATCAAAACAACCCAGTGCATCCCAAACTAGACCAGCTGCCAAGGCTACAGAACGTTATGTAGGCCTATTTGTCAACTTGACAATGCAATTAAACATTCAAATTTGGTTCTGCCTCCTTGCCTTCTTTTTAAGATTTTTCCCATTAAGATAACATTGTGACAAACAACCCCATAGTGTAAGACAACCGACCCCTTGATGGGGTTGGTTGTCACAATGTGTCAGAGTGTCTTTGATGGTAAATTACTTCTTCATTACAATAAGTTGGAAAAAAAGAGAGACACACATTTCTAGCCAACACCTTAAGCTTCAATTTAATGTAGGAATGGCTATTGACAGATGTTTTGGTGATGAGCAATTCTCACTAGAGTAAAAAGTGTGCCTACTTACCCCGTTTCTCCCCTAACTCTTGGTTAGTTTCGAACACAAGTTAACTAAAATGTTTCTCAGTAAGCTTAGTTAGATAGAGAAAGAGAAAGACAGACAGATAACCTCTATTTTACCTTCACCACAATCATGTTACATAGTTTCCATGTCTTTGGTATTAAAGCTGGGGTGGAGGATTTTTGGAGAAAATGGCAGTTGGATAGAGATTCGAATCCAAATACCTGAACCGCTCCACTTGTTCTCTTTGGTCCCTCCCCTATGGTCCCTCCCTGACACTTCACCAACAAAGTCGTGCCAAAGTGAATGGACAGTCCCAACAGCCAATAAGAACAGAGAATCGGAGCCTCGCTCTGATTGGTCAAAGTGTACAGCTCATGTTAACTTTGACCAATCAGAAATCATATACCCCAGCTTTAGTGTACAATCTCGAACATAGTAGAATTTTTTTCTTCCTGCTTCTTCTGTTCATATATTCCATTCCTTCTAATGCAGTAGTTTTTCAACACAAATTAATTTGTTTTCTCCTTTACCACTCAGTCTACAGTCAGAAGCAGGAAACTTTGAATGTAGTGTCTCCAGCCTGCGCTGGGTCTGTAAGGAAAACGTCAGCTTCAAGTTCCAGTTTCGCTCTTGGGAGGAACACATGGAGAGGATGAAAAGCATCAAATACATGCCAGCAAGCTCCCTCATGGACATCACAGTCATTGCTGGGAAGTTACATGAAGTGTACCTGCCACACTGGATCTGCATAGGTAAATGTTCGTAATAAATGTACTAACTTTTAAAATATCTGATAGCATATATACAAAAAAATAATCAGGCCCCCCCCCCCCCCCCATGCAGTCTCAGTCCTCTTCACAGCAGACCCGGGCTAGAATCCGACCTGTGGTCAGTTACCTGCATGTCATTCCCCTCTCTGACCCATTCCATCTCTGTCTCTTTGCACTATAAATAAAAACATTAAAATTGCCCAATTTTTTTTCTTAAAATAAGAAAGAAATAAATCCTATCCTTTTCTTCACACTAATTGTTTGTGTTTGTATTTTGTGCAGATGAGAACCCTGAAATAATAAAAGACTTTGCAGTCCTACACATCGATGACTGTGGAGATGCTGTGGAGAAAGTGTCTGAGGTCACAGCGACCCATGTCAAGTTACCTGAACCAGTTTTCTCTCTGAGAGGAGTCCTGATGAAGCTGTTCGGTTTTCCTTGGAAAATACGCTGCAACGTGTTGATTTACTACCGACCCAACACACCATTCCTCAAACTACATGTTTACCTCATCCCACGCGATCAAGCTGTGAAGGAGGTGGTTAAATATCTTACTGTCAAACATGAGAAACATTAGATCTGAATTAGGACCTGTGTTGACAAAGACAGAAAGAGTTGTACTCTCTCAGCAGATTTCTGGTAGTTGCCTGGATTTATTGATAACTTCCTAAAACAGATCAGCTGTTTCTGAAAACTTTTACTGGAACTATTGGTATGAACTGACAATGTAGGTGTGTTGTGAATATTACTTGCTTTATGAATGAACTTAAAACACAGATGACGATAGTCACCACTAAGCAGCTTCAGGCTTATAATGCTTATTCCCCTCCAGAAAATGCACAAGGAGAAGAAGGACAACGGGTACAAAACAATCGAAAAGCCACCCCCAGAAACGTTCCTGGAAATGGAGCAAGGATTTCACCTGACAGCAGACATAGACGCAGATATTGCCCCAGAGGTAAAGTTTGTACTGTCTGTCAGCAATTAAATGGCAGCACGGGGCCTTATGCATTTCATGTGGCTCACTTTGACATGATACACCGGCATGTTTTACTGTCACCGTAGCATTTAGCCAGACAGTTATTAACCTGGTTTGATCAGGGGACTCCTTTGTTTGTTTGTTTACTCCTGAACTTGACTAACTCCTCTCTTGTTATGTTGTATTTGTTTAGGAGGATGAGGGGGTAACTCTCAGACATGACAGCAGTGACCCAAGTTTCTTTGAAGTTTACATTGAACAACAGCCAGACAGAGACTTCTGGCTTTCACTGCTAAAACTGTCACCCTCCTCTGTGCCTTCACCAGTATGGAAAAGGAAAATTCGAAAAGGTTAGTAGGTATTGTTACACCACTCAGACATTAGTAGTGTATAAAAGTTCAGTTGAATTCATTTACAGCAAGACTTATCACAAAACAGCGAGTTCAAGAGTACATCCCCGCGCACACACACATTCCGTGTTACATTATGGCTCCGACTACAACCTGAAACGTGTCTTATTCAGCAATTCACTACTGATGTAGCCACCTACTGTTAAGGGGCAGAAATGTATAACCTTTAATAAAACTATATGCCTCAATGCATTACTAAACAGAATACAGAATAATGTACGGGTAAACAAATAAAAATAGTTTTACAAGCGGTATTTCCAGGTGCTATATTCTCAAACAATATTACTGCTCTATGAAAGCATTCTGTGTTATACCTGGAACTAGATATTTAATAGATCCCATGTCAATAAGACATGAAAGAGAGACAAGTAATGTCCAAACACCTAGGCATACTGAAAATAAACTTGCTGCTGTGTAGGTTTACTAATGTACTTGTAGCAATGTGTTTTGTGTTGACGTGCCATCTCATACATTATAATGAGAGCAAATTACAGTTTACTTATTCTATGAAAAGTGAGATACTTTGAAATAAACTGCTATTTTCTATTTATTAGCTGCCCCTTGGTGCCTTCTTTCATTCCCAAGTTTAGTTTTATTTCCCACTGTTATGTAGATGAAATGCAACTATATGTTACCAATTTTGCCAAACGATAATTCTCAAAAATCGAATCTTGAAGAGTGTCTATGTGCTGTTGAGGACTGGAGGTCATCTAGCTTCCTGATCCTAAATGCAGATAAAACTAAACTGTTAACGGTTGGTCCTCCTGGCAAGAGTTGCCTGTTACAGGACAACACGGCCACAACATTTGAAAACTATATATTTCCCATAACCTCTTCATCAAAAACCTTGGTGCCACTTTAGTTTCCTCTCTTGCATTCTACTTGCATATTAAAGATATTTCTAGATTAGTATTGTTAATGCAAAACATAGAACCACAACATAAGCTGTCCATATTTAGCTCTGTTCTGCATTTTATTTCAGATGACTATCAAATCCCTGCTCGTTCAGAAGGTAAGATACTGCGTGTGTGTGTGTGTGTGTGTGTGTGTGTGTGTGTGTGTGTGTGTGTGTGTGTGTGTGTGTGTGTGTGTGTGTGTGTGTGTGTGTGTGTGTGTGTGTGTGTGTGTGTGTGTGTGTGTGTGTGTGTGTGTGTGTGTGTGTGTGTTGTGTAAGTTCAAACATGACAAAGCAGGTTGTTGTATCATGTTCCGATACAAAAATTCATATTAGTGTTATAAATTAAATACACAATAGTTAATTGTCTACAACAGAAAAGAGGAAAACAATTTAAACTCAACTTGAAAGTTTAAATAAAATACTATTAAACACTGATATCAGATCAAAGCAGATTTGGAGCTTTTTAATTTAGAATGCTGATTGATTTGAGAGCGATGTCTTAACCATCTCTACAGCTATCTTTGGTTCAGTAGTGGTCACAGCGTAGCATGAAATACATCTGTTTTTACTGTGTGTAGAAACAGGACTATTCATAAACACAAGACTTACGGCCCCCACACACATCCTACCTCTACTGCGCGTCTACCTCGCGTCTGCGTCTGACTTTTGGTCACAGACTGTGAAATCAACGTAGAGCGAGCACACATCCAACCTCAGACGCACTGCTGAGGCACGTCGGAGGCACGTCTGCAGCGCCGCTCCCCTTCACCTCAGGAGGCTCGCCTATTTTTTTCTGAGAGCAGCGCGTCTCTCTCGCGTCTCTGTGCTTTAACTGATAGAGAAATACTCTTCTGACAGTCATACCAGCAGCATTCACTCTAGTTACACGTTTACCCGGTGTGTTTATTTCAAAATAAAACATCCCTCAGTCGTATACGCGAATAATCCCTTTATTTCACGATGTCTACGGCCTTCTTCTTCCCCGACCACACCCCCCTCTCTCTCTCCCGTATAAATCAGTAAAGTGATTTTTGAAATACTCTGCTGAGAGTCATATTGACTTCATACTGGAAGCTTTCGCTGTAGTTTCACCATTTCCTGGTGTGTCCCCTTCAAAATAAAACTTCCAACTAGCGAAAATATGGCAAAAGAAAAGAAAAAAAATGGCAATGGGGCGCACGGATTACTGTCCAGACTCAATATAAATCATATGCATCATAGATGACATGAAATAACTTCATTTTTAATGGGAATTATCTATGAAAACTCTATGTAGAAAGATAGGGCTTTTAGAAGCAGCGCTGCAGCAGCAGCAGCTGCTGAGACGTTGCATGTGTGGCCGAGAAAAGTCCGAGAGAGGCAGCAGTAAGGTAACGCGACGCGCTCCAGAGGTAGACGCAGGATGTGTGTGGGGGCCGTAAGTTAGATCCATTATTCAGTTATTTAACTTTTCTCTTCATTTCTTTCAGCTGCAGGCCCCTCAGCTGGAGCAGCTGGAGTCAATCTCATGGCAGACGGTAGGTGGACATGTAGTGAGACGTCTCCTCTGTAAATGACTTGTTCTCTGCTTCAGTCACTGATCAGACTGTCTAGAAGGAATCTGATATAAAAACGTTCTTCATTAGTTATTTTACTTGAGCCTGTCCTAAGTAGAGTACAGGTTCAAGAGTTAAGGGGACAGTTGTTGCTCCTTAGTGCTGCATGGTGTTATCCAGTGTATCTCAGAAGAACTTTCAGTGTGTGTTAATTCTAGCGCCCCCCTTTGGACAAAAGTGGTGTTTTTACTTCGCCAGCTGTTGTTCCTGGGTGAGCGTATCTGGATGAAGGTGTTAAGAAAAACTATATAAAAATAGCATTCTTTTACACTGATGGTCTCGTTTGCTGTTTTATGTCATTTATGATCATCAGAGGAAAAATGAGACTGTTTCAGAAATATTTAAAAGTTCCTCGTAGCTCCTTAAAGCTGCAGTGTCTAATTTCAGCCGTTGGCTGTTTTCGCAACGCTCTACCTGCTGCAGCTCCTCCCTCCGAACGACAGCTAAGCGCGTTCATGTTTTACCCAACGCACCTAGTGTCTCCCCCCCATCCCCGATATATTTATTCCCCTAATCAACCTTGGCCGACCCGACACAACAGCGATCATGTCCGCACAAAAACAACAACAACACACGGCCAACAATTGTGCCAAAAGACAAATTAACAGCAACTAAACAGAACAAATAGCCTTAAAACAGCATTGCAGATTCACACAAACAGCAAGGGAGCACCATACCAAACACATTTACAGCACCATTGTGTGCACGGCAGTACAAAATAAAGGCAAGTATCCTACATTACCCTACCTGGCTGTGACGGGACCGTGGCTGGCGTAGATAAACCGGTGCTTCGTTGTACTTTTCGTGGAAGTTACTTAGCAGTTATGTTTCGCTTCATTATGGAGGTGGTGGCTGCACACAACCGGAGTGGAGCGTGCCGGTTGTAGCTTCGCTGGAGACGGGGAAGCCAGTTGGACGGCGCCGGGGGTTAGCAGCAGTCTAGCCGGCCAGCAGGTGAACACTGTCGGGTAGCGGTGTAGCAGGGAGGCGGCGTAGATAAACACCGGTGCTTCGTTGTACTTTTTGTGGAAGTTCCCCGGACTTAGCAGTTTCGCTTCATTATGGAGGTGGTGGCTGCACACAACCGGAGTGGAGCGTGCCGGTTGTAGCTTCGCTGGAGACGGGGAAGCCAGTTGGACGGCGCCGGGGGTTAGCAGCAGTCTAGCCGGCCAGCAGGTGAACACTGTCGGGTAGCGGTGTAGCAGGGAGGCGGCGTAGATAAACCGGTGCTTCGTTGTACTTTTCGTGCAAGTTCCCCGGACTTAGCAGTTATGTTTCGGTTCATTATATGGAGGTGGTGGCTGCACACAACCGGGTGAGTTAACTAATGCTATCCGACCGGTGCTAACTTGGTTTATCAGCTAAAGCACAGCCAAAGGAAGCCCATTCTCCTGGCTCACTTTCCACACGTCTTCCCCGAGCGGCTTCATACAGCAACAGCCGCCCGACTACATTTCCTCCTCGGTGTTTCTCAGTCTCTGTGTACACACTGTCCTCCCACCGTGTTAGTTGTTGGTATCCGGGAATGGTAAATTGAGGGTTCGTTGCATAGATAGTATAGTATAGATAGTTCGTTGGTGAAGACATTGCTATTCGCTGTCTGCCGTAGTAGGACCAAACAGTAGTTTCAGACTGCTAGGGTCGTGAACGCGCACGCAACTGACGCATCAACGTCGTTGCCAAGTGAACGGACAGTCCCACAGCCAATAAGAACGCAGTATCTGAGCCTGCTCTGATTGGTCAAAATTAACATGAGCGGTGGCAATTTTGGGGGGCAGCACACAGAGGCAGGGGGGAGCAAAGTGATGAAAAAATATTTTCAGACCACTTCACCTACATATAGCTGAATGGCTATTATGACAGTTTTGCCAAATATTACAGTGAAAAAATTAGACACTGCAGCTTTAATTGAATAAACAAAGTGTTTTCCTGGTTTTCCTCCAGGTCCAACCAGGGACGTCCCACAGCCGAGTGTCCCCGCTGAGCGCAGGCTGTTCTCAGCTCGGGCCGAGTTCATCCAGAGAGCGTCTGAGCCGGTTCTGAACCAGCTTCTGGATAAACTCCTGCAGCGCGGCGTAATAAACGACAGTGAGAGGGAGTCAGCCGGAGCTAAAGCCCGAGCAGACAAAGCAGCAGACCTGATCGACATGGTGCGAAGGAAGGGAGCAGCAGCCAGCTCCGAGCTGATCTCTGCTCTCTGTCAAATGGATCCATATCTCTCCAGAGGGCTGAACCTCAGCTGAAGCAACAGCCTGGTGGGTTCACTACTTATTGGTATGCAGAAAGTAGATGTCTGGATCTTTAAAGCCTGTGTTTTTAATATGTGCATTTTTCACTCAGGTCTGGAAAGAAAAGTCTTCCCTCTGATTGAAAAGGACTTGGATTTTTTTTTTTTTTTTTGATTGAATGGATGTTGAGCAGGAAAACCATTCCATGAAGAGTCGCGTCAACATTTTCTAGAACACAGAAAAACAGTTTGATCCTGAACATGAGCTATGTTGATGTATCGGCAGACTGAAACAGATGCTGATACTATATAAGACCTCACATGGGACCAACAGCTTTGTTCTTTATTATGGCATTTTACTATTAAGTGAAAACATTGTACTTTAGAGTGGTCAGACATTTTTAAAAGCCAATGATAAGAAAGAACCAAGCAGCTTTGGAAGTCAAAGTTCAATATAAATGTGGGGGCGCCCTTAGCTCAGTTGGTAGGGCGTCCCCTCCATGGGCCTCGGCCAGCAGCGGACCTGGGTTCGATTCCAGCCCGCGGTCGTTCTCTGCATGTCACTCCCCTCTCTGCCCCATTTCAACTCTGTCTCTACACTATCAATAAAGCATGAAAATGTCAAAAAAAAGTTCAATATAAATGTAAATGCCTCGACTCAGAAGTTACTGATCCTTCTCCAAGACAACAACCAGAAAGATCAGCTGTTTGTTACGCTCACCTTCAAGACATTCCTTCATGACACAGTCGACTTTTAAACTAAGAATCTTTGTCGACAAACATAGAAGGGAAAAGACCACTTGAATCAGAAGAACATTAAGATTTTTTTATTTTGTAGTTCATGCTTTATCAGACAGTTTGGAGAGACAGAGATTAAATGTGTCAGAGAGGGGAATGACATGCAGAGAACGACCCGGGCTGGATTCTAACCCGGGTCTGCTGTGAAGAGGACAGACAGACAGACAGACAGAGAGAGAGAGAGAGGGGAATGACATGCAGAGAACGACCCGGGCTGGATTCTAACCCGGGTCTGCTGTGAAGAGGACAGACAGACAGACAGACAGAGAGAGAGAGAGAGGGGAATGACATGCAGAGAACGACCCGGGCTGGATTCTAACCTGGGTCTGCTGTGAAGACCACGACACCACAAGCACCCCCGAACATTTAGAATTTCAAACCTTTCAACTCACATAAACATATCTTTGTGTCCGTATTAACATTTACTTTCTATGTAATCGCGCCGCCTCTAAAATCTGCTTTGCATTGTGTCTGAACACACCAGTAAAGTTCCCACTCAGGAAGCTGTATGGCAAACTGACCGGGTTCAGTCCTACAGTCGCACACAGATAACAGTCAGACCAGTTTCTGTAACTAAATGCCCTGGCTGTTTAAACTCTGCTAATCTAATAAAACGATGCTCCAACAATGGCCGCCTGTATGTCTTCAACTGGGTTAAAAATTCAGATTTTTTTTTTTTTTTGCAAACATTTAATTTTTGCTAAGAGTGAACTTGGTGCAAAAGAACAATTGAAAGTCAGCGCGCAGCTTTAATCTGTTATGTTAGAAACCACACAGCAAGCCAGAAATCTGGGTGTTGTCATAGATACAGACTTGAATTTCAAAAAACACATTAAATCAATTACTAAGTCAGCCTAATACCACCTTAAAAATATATCAAGAATTAAAGGGCGTATGTCTCAAGATTTAGAAAAACTTTTTCATGCATTCATCTTTAGTAGACTTGACTACTAAAACTTGATTACTAAAAAATCAATCATACAGCTTCAGCTAATTCAATGAACAGAGAGACAAGAGACAGGAGGCGGTAGTGGACTGCAATTTATATAAGGTTCGCCCAACGTTATTAATGTGTGATTTTTCCCCAAAATTATGCTCGAACATTCCGAACTTTTATTTTTAACTGCAAACATAACGATTTTTTCTTTTGAGAACATTCCGAAAAACCTAAAAAAGTTGTGGAAAAAAACGCAAATAACGCAAAAAAGTCTTCTTTTATTTATTTATTTTTTTACTTTTTGTTTTTGTTACTTTTGTTGTTTTGTTGTACTGTGGCAAGCCTCAAGGCCGCCATCTTCCCTCTTAGCAATTTGAAACCATGGTTGCGTTCCGAATCGCATACTTTCTACTATATAGTATGTAGAAAAAAGATTTAGGATGTCCCGATTCTTGTGGCCAGATTTAGGATGGTTAGAAGTACCCGGATGTCCTACTTCATGCGGCCAAGATTGTTAGTGTTGAAAAGTGCATCCTATTTGGGCGATTCTGACCCACAATCCAGTGCGCACGTGAAGTGACGTAACATCGACGAAGCCTCCATGTGAAAACAAACGGGGATGCGACGGATATAAAAGCAAGAGGCAAGATCAAAGCGCAATGTTATGATGAAATAAGAGAGTAAAGTATGTCCCAATAGTATGCCTACTGCATCCTAACTAGATTATTTTTATCGTCGGATGTAGTATGTAGAATAGAAAAAAGAAAGAGTATGCGATTCGGAACGCAACCATTATCCCTAACACAGTCTACAGCCTCCTCAATACTGTTTGATAGACCACATTGAGAGTCTGTGGAAGATAAATAAGAAAAAGAAAACAGTTTTGTCAAACATTTATTTTCTATGATTTTTATTATTCTATCATTTGCAAAGACATACATTTTTTGGGGGAAAAAAGGCATAAACCCAAAACGATTTTAATTTAACATATTAAAAAACTACGTAAACCACAGTCGTTGAACTGACCTCAGAGTCTCCAGTCTACAGTGTGGACTCTCCAGTGCAGCAGACAGCAGCTTCACTCCTGCATCCTCTTTCTATCTTATGTTTTATTGTTTGATTATTTTATGATTATTTACTTATTTCATAATTAATATTATTTTTATTTTATATGTATACGTGGTAAAATGTGTGTGTGTGTGTGTTTGAATGCATGCAGGCGCGCGTGTGTGTGTGTCTGTGTATCCGTGTTTTGAGATGAATGTATATGTATACAGGTGTATATGTCTGTACTATAAAATATTTTCTTTATAATTTCAATTTGACTAATTACTATTATTATTTTTATTCTAATGTTTTCTAAACAGTTGAATTGTTTTTCTTATGATGCACGAGTGGGTAATGCTTAATGGACTTGATATTTTTGTACTTATGATTCCTAAATGTTTACTGATCTGTGAGTTCATTGAACAAGTAAGTTGCTAATAAGAAAAAAGGAAAATGAAATAATATGATGTAAAATGCTACATTATAAGTTTATTATTACCACTTGTTGTGTTTATAATTACCACTGTATAATGGCATATTTACTCATGTTTTTTGTTTTGTTTTTTAATCCAAACGGGAGGCTACGTAGGCTGCGTAACTAGTCTATATTTTGACACTTTTTTGTTAAATTACCTTTAAGATTTCAGGGGATGCGTATTTTGATAAAATAATATCTGTCATATAATACTCCTTGTACAAAATCACTTTATTTTTCACTAATACTTTCTCCTTTATACTCAATTTACACTGCAAGAAAAAGTTGAGTATTTATTCTAATTCTTGCAGCAAAATCGCAGATTAAATGTAAATATTTACATGTTCACATGTCAAAGGGCAATGAATAAAAACTATTTAATTAATTATTATACTATTTTTTAAGTGCTTATCTCATTTTAACATCCACTGAAGACATTTCTATCATTTGTTGATTATTGCATTTTTATTTATTTTCTAAAATATATTTAAAAGAATATTTCTTGCTGCTGAAACTTTTTAAATTGTTCTTTACACTGGCCAACAAACACTGCTTCGATCCACCCACAACGTCATCACGTCCCTCGTCCAATCAGTGAAGCGGACGCTGTACTAGTCCCCGCCCCCTCGAAAGAAACCGCCATCATGAAATTAAAAACAAGGAAAACTGACATATGAGGCGCAGTTTTTCTCTCCGGCTCATAACAAGGTAAAACTTTTAACAGCTTCGTACGTATCCAACGGCAAACTCTTCGATTTCTGACGTCTGTGGACATTTTTGCGGTGTTTTTACCTAGGTCATGTCGTTGTTTACGTCTTAAAATGCCACTCTAAAGGTCAGTAGTTTGGGTAGTTAGCAGACAAGCCCGATAGTAGCTATACACGGCTAGGCTAACGTGTTGTGTTGCTAAGTTACTGCGCGCCAATATCCACTCGATTCAAACCTACAGTAATAAATACACTAAACAGCCAAAATAAACCTTAAATAAAACTCCACGCGATCTTATCTAATCCCCCGACACACGTTAGGACTGAATTTTAAGAGAATATCATCGTATTATAACCCGCTAATTCTCCCAAACTGCCAGACTCCATCTGGAATTCACTATTTTTTTATTTTCAAATCCATCTAACTATTTGAAACAGAAGGTCCCAATGCTTGATTTTAAATCTATAAGCATTATTAGAGGTCAATTAACTGTTCGGCATATGTATTTATTACCACAATACCTTAATTAAAGTAAAAATGTACTGTTTACGTGTGGATGACCCAAAAGATACAGGTCATTATACCTATACCGCATTACAAATCGTATTAGTTGACGCGCTCAAAATTCAAGCCATTAAATTACTATTTCACAGTTTTATTTGATTTTTTTCATATCTTTCAACTTTTTCCATTATTTCAACGAACAACTCCTATTCAAATTCTAAATATTTCAGATAACCGTCCTTCATTGTGTGTATTACATTTTTTTAACGCCTTCCGTACTTATCAGAACTTTTTTCAAGTCTTCATTCTCAGCTCAGCTATCCGGTTTAGCGTCAGCTTTTTCAGCATCGACACGCATTTTCAGCAGGAAATGCATTTTCTAGTTTAAAGCTACAGTGCGTGCTTTTTTTCATATAAATTAATGTCTGATAGATTCAATTCCATCACCAAAGGAGTTGACAATAAGTTGATTAAGCTTTATCAGCTCCACAAAACTCTATCTGTATTTCTCCTCATGATCTGCTGTGTGTGTGTGTGTGTGTGTGTGTGTGTGTGTGTGTGTGTGTGTGTGTGTGTGTGTGTGTGTGTGTGTGTGTGTGTGTGTGTGTGTGTGTGTGTGTGTTGTGTGTGTGTGTGTGTGTGTGTGTGTGTGTGTGTGTGTGTGTGTGTGTGTGTGTGTGTGTGCTGCAAAAAAAAATGCAAACAGGAATGTAAACAAAGGGAGCTCACTGTAGAAAACAACATGCCTGTTTACAGAGCCTAGGCTGTGTATTAACACCGGATTATTTTCTCAGCGCACACACAATACGGACAGGTAGCAGACCTCTATCTCTCAGATATTCACTGATTTTGACAAAAAAAATTGCTAACCCCAACATTTGAATATTTTGTCAAACACCATATTTGGTAGCACTTGTTTTAGACATGTTATTGTCCCTTTAGGTTATGTTCATCTTATTATACTCTATATTTTTTTTATCGTTCCTCTTGCACCGTGGGCCAGTGATACATGCTATTTTGATTCTGATGTATGTCTCGCATATATCAGCACTGACAATAATAGACTTTGACTTTGAACTACACAGATACTCACAATGTCATATTTAGTAATAACTCTTTAAAGGTGCAGTGTGTAATATGACATCATCAAGAAAGTTCTACAAAGTTCTAGAATGCAACGCTCCCTGGGTAACCCCAACCCTTTAGAATAATAACAGAAGCTACAGTGGCCTTCAAGGAAAAGAACAATTCTAAATTTTAAACAATGCACCTGATGACATTCCAACTATGATACCTTCAAGATGGCGGCACTAGACCTTGGTCCAAAATATGCAGAAATATGGACATATATGAGACCCTTTCTAAGGGAAAAAATAATAATTCAAAACATTTTTTTCAGCTATTGTGCACTAAATTAAATGTACTTATGGATATTATAATTACCTTCTTCAAAATCTGCTAGGAAATAAAACCCACAATTCTACACACTGCAGGTTTAAAGGTGCAGTGTGTAGTATCTATTGGCATTTTTCAGAACAGGTTAGAATAGAATTTTCTCAACATGTTATTTGCGGTATTAAAATATTCTATCATTATAAATCATGTGATCAATTTGAGGAACCTGGAACCAAACGTTAAACCTGCAGTGTGTAGAATTTTGGGTTTTATTTCCCAGCAGATTTTGTAGAAAGTAATTATAATATCCATAAGTACATTTAATTTAGTGCACAATAGCTGAAAAAATTATTTTTTTCCCTAGAAAGGGTCTCATATATGTCCATATTTCTGCATATTTTGGACCAAGGCCTAGTGCCGCCATCTTGAAAGTGTCATAGTTGGAATGTCATCAGGTGCATTGTTTAAAATTTAGAATTGTTCTTGTCCTTGAAGGCCACTGTAGCTTCTGTTATTATTCGAAAGGGTGGGGTTACCCAGGGAGCGTTGCATTCTAGAACTTTGTAGAACTTTCTTGATGATGTCATATTACACACTGCACCTTTAAGAGTCTGAAATATGTTTGTTGACTTTGACTTGATCGTCCTCCCGCCAGGATAAACCTTCAGTGCAGACATGAGTGAGACGGCTGTGGAGGAACCCATGGACAGCTCTGAAGACCAGACCAGCCCCAACATCAGCAGCTCCAAAATATCTGGTAACCCCATCAACACCATTAATAATCAGTGTGTGTGTGTGTGTGTGTGTGTGTGTGTGTGTGTGTGTGTGTGTGTGTTGTGTGTGTGTGTGTGTGTGTGTGTGTGTGTGTGTGTGTGTGTGTGTGTGTGTGTGTGGTGTGTGTGTGTGTGTGTGTGTGTGTGTGTTTCCCGCTCTTATCACTACACCACAAGCTTGTTCTGTGCTGATGGTTTTCTGCGACTCATGCGAGGAAACTGAGACCTCCGCGACCGTTTGGAGACAGTTTAGAGACTCCCTCGTGAATGCAGTCTCCAACTTGTCGCAAACAGTCGCAGCCCAGTGAGATAGGGGCTTTACTCTGTGCTGATGGTTTTCCTCTGTGTCGTTGCTGATGGTTTTCCTCTCTGTCGTTGCTGATGGTTTTCCTCTGTGTCGTTGCTGATGGTTTTCCTCGAGAGAGAGAGAGAGAGAGAGAGAGAGAGAGAGAGAGAGAGAGAGAGAGAGAGAGAGAGAGAGAGAGAGAGAGAGAGAGAGAGAGAGAGAGAGAGAGAGAGAGAGAGAGAGAGAGAGAGAGAGAGAGAGAGAGAGAGAGAGAGAGAGAGAGAGAAGAGAGAGAGAGAGAGAGAGAGAGAGAGAGAGAGAGAGAGAGAGAGAGAGAGAGAGAGAGAGAGAGAGAGAGAGAGAGAGAGAGAGAGAGAGAGAGAGAGAGAGAATGTTCTGTGCTGATGGTTTTCTTCTCTGTCGTTGCTGATGGTTTTCCTCTGTGTCGTTGCTGATGGTTTTCCTCTGTGTCGTTGCTGATGGTTTTCCTCTCTGTCGTTGCTGATGGTTTTCCTCTGAGAGAGAGAGAGAGAGAGAGAGAGAGAGAGAGAGAGAGAGAGAGAGAGAGAGAGAGAGAGAGAGAGCTGTTCTGTGCTGATGGTTTTCCTCTCTGTGTCGTTGCTGATGGTTTTCCTCTCTGTGTCGTTGCTGATGGTTTTCCTCTCTGTCGTTGCTGATGGTTTTCCTCTCTCTGTCGTTGCTGATGGTTTTCCTCTGTGTCGTTGCTGATGGTTTTCCTCTGTGTCGTTGCTGATGGTTTTCCTCTGTGTCGTTGCTGATGGTTTTCCTCTGTGTCGTTGCAGGTGAAATCCTGGAGGGCAAACGGGCGAAGAAGTCAGTGGAGAGGCTGGACTTCCAGGCGCCGAAGCAAAAGGAAAAGCTCAAGATCGGAGACGGTAAATAAATATGGAACTATGGAAACAGACACGCCTTTCTTATTTTTTTTTATTTTTTATTTTTTTTGTTTATATGTATGTATATATACACACACACACACACACAGCCTGTCAACAACAATGTAAAAATATGCAATGACCTCCACCTTGTTTTTGTCTCGTCCGTTCTGTCTTAAATGTGAACACTTAAATTGTCATGTACCTCACCTAATGTTATGTCTTTTACCTGTCTTGTCCTGCATCACGTAAAAAAAAAAAAAAAAAAAAAAAAAAAAAACTATGGAAACAGACACGCATTTCTTTTTAGTGGTGGTGGTAAATGGACTTATATAGCGCTTTTATATCCGTTTTTCACAGACCCAAAGCGCTTTTACATTGTTTTGTACACATTCACCCAGTCACACACACATTCATTCATACACCGATAGCAGCAGCTACCACGCAGGGTAGGCTTAGCACTAGGGTGCTAAGTTAACTAAGCTAACTATCGGGAGCAATTCGGGGTTCAGTGTCTTGCCCAGGGACACTTCGACATGTGGCGGGGAGACGGGGGATCGAACCTCCGACCCTGCACACCAGAGGCAAACTCCCTACCACTTCGCCACTGCCTTTTTAAAGGTGGAGTCAGTGATTCTGGAGAACGCTTGTTGTCAAAATCAGTGAATATCTCCTCACAGTCCGCTACCTGTCTGTACTGTGTGAGCTGGAAAAAAAAAAACGGTGTTAATACACAGCCTAGGCTCTGTAAACTGGTATGGCTAAAGAGGTAAATGTAAACAAAGGGGCCCACCATAGCTAACAGCATGTAGCAGGAAGGAGTTGGGGTTGAGCTAAGTCTGGATCTTATGTTTACAAAACACAACCAATAATGCAGCTATGTAAAATCCAGCCAGAGTGAGGAAGACTGTGCAGATAAACACACCACCACATATTCTAGTGGGGCAGAAGTGATCATTGAGAGAGATTATTTTTGTGACTCTATAATAATTGTTTTCATTAAAATGTTGCATAGTTGACTTTTTATTTTATTTAACATTTACCTTTAGTTTAAACAATGTCCTTAGAAACCTGTAAAGTAGAGTACGCCATGTTAGTTGTTTATTTTATTTTGTCTTTTGTTTGTGTGTGTTCTTTAAAAATGTAATATCATCCCTGGTTGAAGGCTTTTCTGTAGAGGTGTGTTTTTGATTAGTGATTTGAAGGTGTCCTGGTTGGAACAGTGTGGGCTCCTTGTGTATTATAATCATGTTTATTAAAAACTGTCTGTCGTCTGTTTTCCCCTGTCTGTGTGTGTGTGTGTCTGTCTGTGTGTGTGTTTTTCCCCCGTCTGTCTGTCTGTGTGTGTGTCTCTCTCTCTCTCTCTCTCTCTCCCTCTCTCTCTCTCCCTCCCCCTCCCCCCTCTCTCTTCCCCCTCTCTCTCTCTCTTTCCCCCTCTCCCCCCTCTCTCTCCCCCCTCCCCCCCCCCTCTCTCTCCCCCCCCCCCCTCTCCCTCCCCTCCTCTCTGCAGGTAGTGGAGATGCGTTAGGACTCATTCCACGGACCGGCCACCAGATCGGTAAGATGAAAGCAGCCGACCTGAAACCTCTGCACGCCATCCTGTTCGACAGACCGGGAAAGGTACGAACATCAAATCAAATCAAATCAGTTTTATTTCTACAGCCCAATATGACAAATAGACATTCGCCTCAGTGGGCTTTACATTCCATACAGTATGACACCCTCTGCCCTTATCTGTCTGTCTGTCTGTCTGTCTGTCTGTCTGTCTGTCTGTCTGTCTGTCTGTCTGTCTGTCTGTCTGTCTGTCTGTCTATCTATCTTAATAGCTGGTGATCTTAATAGCTGGTGGCTTCTATGACGGTGTGATGCTGTATGCTCAGGCTCTGAATGAAACCATGTCTCTCTCTCTCTATCTATCGATCGATCGCTCGGCTGAGAGAAAACTCCCAGTAAAAACCCTTTATCGCGAATAAAAAAAGAAAGAAATCTTAGGGAGAGTCGACCATTGATTAAGGCCTTATGGGGGGGGGGGGGGGGGTCGATTAATAATTTGCAAAAATAAATTACATACAGCTCTGGAAAAAATTAAGAGACCAGTCTGGATTTCTTGGGGAAATTCTCTTAATGACAAAAACATTTATTGGAATTTGGTAGAAATGTTGTCAGTATTTTATATTATATAAATCCAAAATGTTCATTGTACTCAAACATTATGCCTATAAATAGTAAAACGAGAGACAATGAACATTTAGAGTGGTCTCTTCATTTTTTTCCAGAGCTGTATGTATTTTTGCATGCCGCCTGTAATGTTTACTCACCTTAAAATCAAGGCCCACGTACAATAAAGACAAGATCTAAAATTGATTGATTCAGTTTTATTTCAGACATATCAAAAAAAAGAAAAAATTAAAAGCATGAAAATACAATTTAAAAAAAAAACATGTTCAAATGATTTCACAAATAAAAATAAACAAATAACATATTGAATTGATATGCCTGAAAAGGAGTAGGAAGAAGTATAAACTTATTGGATCCTACCCCTAAAATCATCATGTATTACTTGTAATGACAATATTTTTTTTCTGTTCGTTTCAACAGACAGCCACGTTAAAGAAGAACTTGCGTCTGTTTAACGGCTTCCCTTTCGACGCAGACAGCGAACAGTACACCAAGAAACGGGAAAAACTGCTCAAGTAAGTTCCCCGGCCCTCTTTACTCACCATGTTTCATTTTGGTTTTCTTGTTCAAAAGTCTGATTTAAACCTGCAGTGTGTAGAATTTTGGGTTTTATTTCCTAGCAGATTTTGTAGAAAGTAATTATAATATCCATAAGTACATTTAATGTCGTGCATAATAGCTGAAAAAAATGTTTTGAATTATAATTTTTTCCCTTAGAAAGGGTCTCATATATGTCCATATTTCTGCATATTTTGGACCAAGGCCTAGTGCCGCCATCTTGAAAGTGTCATAGTTGGAATGTCATCAGGTGCATTGTTTAAAATTTAGAATTGTTCTTGTCCTTGAAGGCCACTGTAGCTTCTGTTATTATTCTAAAGGGTTGTCTTTGTAGAACTTTCTTGATGATGTCATATTACACACTGCAGGTTTAAGAGCCTCTGTAAACATGGTCTAAAAATTTTAAAATAAAAGCACCACTTTATGATGTCAGAGTTGGGGGTGTCTTAATATTGTTTTATAAAAATCTGTTTTGTAAATAAATGTTCATAAATATTACAAGACTGAGTTTACATTTTTCTTTTTTCTTTTTTTTTATGTCTATAGAGAGTTTGACAGGACTGTGTGGCCGTATCAAACAGTGTCCATGGCAACAGAGAACTGCTGTGATTGGTTTAAAATACTTATTGTGTCATAAGAACCAGAGCGTAGCCCATTGCCTCATCTACACTGAATGACTCTAAAGTTTGTCAAACTTAAATGACAATATCTTTCATTTGGATTGATAAATATGCCTGTAACTCTTTTCAGATGCTTTACTATCATGAAACTAACTCCACACATTAGATAGTTAGAAGGAGTTGGTGGACTTGGGTTTGCAAATAGCTGCTGGGACCTCCTCATGTGTGAGGACGACTGTGGCTCAGTTGGTAGAGCGAGTCGGCTGATGATCAAAGGGTTGGAGGTTCGATCCCCGCCCTGCCACCTGTGTCATAGTTGTTGTGTCCTTGGGCAAGACACTTCACCCACCTTGCCTGGTGTGAATGTCGCTAGTTAGCCTGCTATGTGTGTGGGAAAGGAAAACAGGTCTCCCTTGCAAAAGAGGTCTTCGGTCTCAATTGGATATACCTGTATAAATAAAGATTTAAAAAAATAATAATAATAAAAAATCTCAGTATAAGATATGAAGGGAAAGGTTTTTGTTTTCAGTGGGAGGAATGCCACTATATTGAAACTTTGTCACAAACTCTTTTTTTTTTTTGCAGGAATTCCCATTTCACGAACGCCAAGCTGAAGGCCGTCTGTGGCGTTTTGGACCTGGAGAAGAAAGGGACCCACTCAGACCTGGTCCACAGGATTCTCACTTTCCTCATCGCACCCAAGAACAGCGGCAAGGTGAGAGCAGCATCGAGTACACATTTCATTTAACTTTTATTTATCCCCGAGAGACCAATTGAGGGGTGACCCTCATTTTCAATCACATCGAGAAAAAATCACATTGTAAAAACAACAATACATAAACAATGTTCAACGCAAATACATCAAATACACAACAACAGGTGAAGAGAAAAACAATTGAAACATTTACACAGTGGCGAAATTAAGTGGCAGCAATTAAAATTAAATGGGTGAAAGTACAATATAGCCTAATTAAAACAGTTACAGGTAGAGTTTGGCAGATTTAAGATAGTTTGTTTAAATTGGTTAAAGGATATGAAGGTATTTAGTTTAATTTGTTGCTGTAAGTACACAGGCGTCTGATTTACACTTTAAAAGGTGCAGTCAGTGATTCTGGAGAACGCCTGTTTTGTTGAAATCACTTTTTTTTGTCTAAATCAGTGAATATCTCCTCATGATCTGCTACCTGTCCTGTTCTGACTATTAATAATACCATTTGAGATTTAATGACATTTAAACAACATTTCCATCCCTCTGTGTGTCAGAAACCTATTGAAGAAATTGTATGTGTCTGTCTGTCTGTCTGTCTGTCTGTAACATATTATAGAAATTTAACAACAAACCATCTTTAAAGGTGAAGTAAGCAGTTTATTTATATTAATATAAATTTTAAATCGCTCTTTATTCATACAGTGATCACTTACATGATGTGCGCGTTTCATAAAGCCGATCTCTCAGTCAGCTGCTCTACTTGTAATAAGCAGTTAAACTTCATGTAGTATCCCGAAATTTCATCCAAACATAAGTGAGAACGCTACAAACCAACACCCGTCCGCGCACCCGTCTCACTCATGGTCTCACTGCCGGTGCACGCCAGAGCAACAGATGGGTGAATGTTTATGCGCCTACAATGGCGGAGCAGGTAAAAATCCTTCCCAATGTCTGTTTTGATGGTTTTTATCATGTTTTATCACACTTATGGATCTGAGATGATGCTAGATAACTCGCTGCTTGAAGACCGCAGTGCATTAATGTGGTGACGTAGGGACGAGCGAGGGGACTGCTAACTGCTAATAACTGACAGGAAGTTAGCTAAAAGAACCATTCCGCTTACAGCTCCTTTTAACTTCTTGTCCCTTTTTTGGCAGCGTTTGCCGGTGAAGAAAAAGAGAAAATCTAAGAAGAAACTGTCGGGGGACGATTCCAGCGGCGGCAGCAAGAAGAAGACTAAGAGCCGCAGTAAAACCAAACCCACGTCCAGTCCCAAGAAATCCAAACCGGGGAGCAAGTCCAAAGCCATCGTCATGGAGACCAGCAGTGATGATGAGGAGGAGGAGGAGGAAGAGGGGCGGGGGGCGGCGGCCAAGGCTTCAGCAGAGAAAGACGAAGGATCAGACACAGAGGAGAAACCAGCAGAGAAAGACCAAGACAGCAACAGGTGGGAGGGGAATAGGGAGGGGTGACATTTTTTATTTTTATTTTTTTTCATTCATTCATTCATTCATAATTTGCAAAAATGTATTTATACATTTTACTACTTTTTCTTTCATAATTTTTCCGAAATAGATTTATACATTTTCATATTTTTTTTATTATTTTTTTTATTATTTTTTTTATTTTTTATTTTTTCATCATTTGAAAAAAGTTATCCATACATTTTAATTTTTTCATAATTTTTCTGAAATAGATTTATAGGCTACTTTTTTTTTTATTTTTTTTTTTTTTTTTTAATATTATTGAATTGGATGGGAATAGGGTGGTGACCTTTTTTTTATAATATTTTTTTTTACATAATTTGCTAAATAAATGTTTCTTCTTTTTTGTTATTTTTTATTCTTTAATTGATACTTATCAGAAATATATTTATAAATTTTAATTTATTTTAATTGATTCATAATTTCGTTTACTTAACTATTCTATTATCCTGACAGGTGACAAAGCTGAACTATTGTTTGATAGAGAGACACATAATTGTAATATTGTTTAATTATTTTAACCACTACACCACAAGCACCCCCACGTAAATGTAATAATAAGCATTAATATTAAGTATCCTAAACGCTGAAAAATTCTCTCTTAACAGTAAGTCAGAGGATTCTTCAGACCAAGAAGAAGAAGAAGAGGAGGAAGACGAAGAAAAGGTAAGGTTTACCTGACTGAGCACAACAAATACATATACATACAGCTCTGGAAAAAATGAAGAGACCACTCCAAATGTTCAAAATAGATGGATAGACAGATAGATAGATAGATAGATAGATGGATAGGTAGATAGATAGATAGGTAGATAGATAGATAGACAGATAGATAGATAGATAGATAGATAGATAGATAGATAGATAGATAGATAGATAGATAGATAGATAGATAGATAGATAGACAGATAGCTTTAATGTGTCAGTCTCCCCAGTCTCAGTCGGGCAGAGGGAAGACAGACAGACAGACAGACAGACAGACAGACAGACAGACAGACAGATAGATAGATAGATAGATAGACAGACAGACAGACAGAGAGACAGACAGATAGATAGATGGATGGATGGATGGATAGATAGATGGATAGATAGATAGATAGATAGATAGATAGACAGACAGACAGACAGATAGATAGATAGATAGATAGATAGATAGATAGATAGATAGATAGATAGATAGATAGATAGATAGATAGATAGATAGACAGATAGCTTTAATGTGTCAGTCTCCCCAGTCTCAGTCGGGCAGAGGGAAGTCTGCGCCGGTGAAGCGAGCCAGAACGCCGGCCCAGAAGAAGACCAGTCCTCCTAAGAAACGCGCCAAGAAGAACGTCTCTGAAGAGTCTGAGTCTGACCGCGACAGTGAAGCAGAGGAGAAGGTGACGTCTGTCTGTCTGTCTGTCTGTCTGTCTGTCTGTCTGTCTGTCTGTCTGTCTGTCTGTCTGTCTGTCTGTCTGTCTGTCTGTCTGTCTATCTATCTATCTATCTATCTATCTGTCTGTCTGTCTGTCTGTCTGTCTGTCTGTCTGTCTGTCTGTCTATCTATCTATCTGTCTGTCTGTCTGTCTGTCCATCTATCTGTCCGTCCGTCTGTCCGTCCGTCCGTCTGTCTTTCCGTCTATCTATCTGTCTATCCATCTATCTGTCTGTCTATCCATCTATCTATCCATCTATCCATCCATCCATCTATCTCTCTATCCATCCATCTGTCCATCTATCTCTCTATCTATCTATCTATCTATCTAGAAGGTGACAAA
>CM047509.1:31781671-31786671 GCA_026122265.1 Ammodytes dubius
CATTCTTCCTCTGATGATCGTAAATGACATGTAACAGCAAAACGAGACCATCAGTGTAAAAAAAAATGCTATTTTTATATAGTTTTTCTTAATGCCTTTGTCATGGGTATACGCTCACCCAGGAACAACAGCTGGCGTGGTAAAAACACTACCGCTTTTATCCAAAGGGGGGCGCTAGAATTAACACAAAGTGAAAGTTCCTCGGAGCATCTTTTTTAAAGAAAAGAGAATTTTGTATTTCTGCGTTCAAAGTTGTACATAATGTTTGCTGTTCGGTCGTTGGAGATATTTTTGATTAACAAACTTCAACTCAGTGTTTTCGTTGAAACCGGTTTCCTGGGAGTTTTATTTTTATTTTTTGCTTTTGCTTTTTTGTCGAACATTAATTTACAATTTCAAAATCTATAAAATTAAGTGTGTGTTTTAGTTAATAAAACATTGTACCTTTTTGAACAAACTGGACTCTGTGTGGTTTCGAAATGTACTTACTAGCAAAACGTTGTATTCTTAAAGTTTCATCGACATAAATCTGCAAAATAATATTCTTGTCGCTTATCCATCCATCAAAATGTTTTTATAGCACCCCCCCCCCTTTTGGGAGAATTTACAGAAGCTACGGTGGCCTTCAAGGACAAGAAGCTATAGTTACTAAAAGATATTCATACCCCTGGCAAATTATGACTTAAAGGTGCAGTGTGTAATATGACATCATCAAGAAAGTTCTACAAAGTTCTAGAATGCAACGCTCCCTGGGTAACCCCAACCCTTTAGAATAATAACAGAAGCTACAGTGGCCTTCAAGGACAAGAACAATTCTACATTTTAAACAATGCACCTGATGACATTCCAACTATGACACTTTCAAGATGGCGGCACTAGGCCTTGGTCCAAAATATGCAGAAATATGGACATATATGAGACCCTTTATAAGGGAAAAAAATAATAATTCATAACGTTTTTTTCAGCTATTATGCACCAAATTAAATGTACTTATGGATATTATAATTACTTTCTACAAAATCTGATAGGAAATAAAACCCAAAATTCTACACACTGCAGGTTTAAAGTTTCATCGACATAAATCTGCAAAATAATGTTACTGTCGCTTATCCATCTATCAAAATGTTTTTATAGCACCCCTCCCTTTGAGGAGAATTTACAGAAGCTACGGTGGCCTTCAAGGACAAGAAGCTATAGTTACTAAAAGATGGCATCATCCACCACTACTGCCTCAAGTCTTTCCACAATATCAAGTGATGAGGTGAAGATGTATTTAGTTATTTAAACAGCGTCTAAACGGACGGAATCTTATAAGAAGAAGAAGAAATGCTTTATTGCTTGAGTATACTTCAACTGAAAACGTTTCGACGCACCTCGCATACACAATCGATCTTTGAGTAGACATTATCTAGTATATAGATGTTGAGTGTGTAGGATGTAGGAACACAGCCCCTCACTGCAACTTTTTATTTAAAAGAAAAGGGGAAAACAGCTCTGCACAGCACTTTATTCAGGACAAATAGACAAGCACTGCTGGTCCGATCCCCAGTTTAACACAGCCACAGCTTGACCTGTGATTATGACACAAACTTGAGCTTTAGTTAATAATTCTTCTGTAAAATGAAATAAACAGTTGATTCTAAAACTCTAACGCTCCACGTGTAATATCACTATATAAAAATAGGATTTACAAACATTAAGACATCCACAAATTCAAGAAAATATTTTCTCACATTTCAATAACTTTTTGTCAAAATCAGCGATTATCTCCTCATGATCTGCTACCTGTCTGTACTGTGTGTGCGCTGAAAAAAAATCCAGTGTTAATACACAGCCTAGGCTCTGTAAACGGACATGTAGACAAGCAGGGTATGTAAATAACTAGGGGCCTGTTTACAGAGCCTATACTGTGTATTAATTTAACACCAGATTTTTTTCCAGCTCACACACAGTACAGACAGGTAGCGGATCGTGAGGAGATATTCACTGATTTTGCCAAAAAAGTGATTTTGACAACAAGCGTTCTCCAGAATCACTGACTCCACCTTTAAACCACAGTTAACTTGTACCAAGAGTTTGTAACCGCAAAGGGTGCTTCTGTAGCTTTACCCTCATTTGGGAAAACTTCCATTTTATTGCAATTTTTGATTTGAAACAATGTTGAAACTGTTGTGTATACTGTGAACATTTCTAAGGATTTTTTTTTTGTGATTTATCTAAGTGTATCCTTGCGTTCCAAATCACATACTTTTTTCTTTTTTACTACACTACATACTAAAGTACAGAAGAGTTTTAGGGCCACAGACAGGAGAGAAAAAAAAAATCAGATAAGGAAGATTTTTTTTTTCATTATGTTGAGGAATGTCAAGAATAAAGACGAATACTCCAAAATGCTATTGAAGTTAGTGGGGCATCTATGTATGTTCAGCATACTACAATTGACGTGCATGTATTGGGGACATCCTAAATCTTTTTTTTGGGCATACTAAATAGTAGGGAAGTATGGGGATTTGGAACGCAGGGTCAGTTTCAGTTTATTGTGGCGTTGTCTTGCACTACAAGTCATACTGTACATCGTGGCTGATAAACACATATTTTTACAAGACAACAATACAGCGCAAAATAAAAGAAAAAATCTCGGTCTGAACAAGCTATATGAGGCAGAGAATTAAAATCTCCACACACTCAATCATTTCTCTGTAAAAACTAAATGCCTGTGTCACATCTGCAACAATAGAGAGACGCGCTGGTACACACAGAAACATAAAGAGTGGTTGCGTTGCGTTCCGAATCGCATACTTTCTACTATATAGTATGGTAGAAAAAAGATTTAGGATGTCCCGATTCTTGTGGCCAGATTTAGGATGGTTAGAAGTACCCGGATGTCCTACTTCATGCGGCCAAGATTGTTAGTGTTGAAAACTGCATCCTATTTGGGGCGATTCTGACCCACAATCCATTGCGCACGTGAAGTGACGTCACATCGACGAAGCCTCCGTATGAAAACAAACGGGGATGAGACGGATATAAAAGCAAGAGGCAAGATCAAGGCGCAATGTTATGATGAAATAAGAGAGTAAAGTATGTCCCAATAGTATGCCTACTGCATCCTAACTAGATTCTTTTTATCGTCGGATGTAGTATGTAGAATAGAAAAAAGAAAGAGTATGCGATTCGGAACGCAACCAGAGTGTTCATATTTTCAGTCTTTGCGGTTTTCGTCCCCGTCATTTAAATCCATGTTTCCAACTCTTCTTCAATCCTTGTTCTGAAAGTGTGAAAATGTTCTCCTCCGTTTTCCTCTCTGTACATGTGTTTGTTTGATTTTTTTTAAAGGAGCTACGAGGAACTTTTAAATATTTCTGAAACAGGATAAGTTTTCCTCTGATGATCATAAATTACATGTAACAGCAAAAACGAGACCATCAGTGCTAAAATAATGCTATTTTTATATAGTTTTTCTTAATGCCTTTGTGATGGGTAAATACGCTCACCCAGGAACAACAGCTGGCGTAGTAAAAACACTACCGCTTTTGTCCAAAGGGGGCGCTAGAATTAACACAAACTGAAAGTTCCTCGTAGCTACTTTAAGATGTATATATGCAGGTAATCTCTTAAAACAGGTCCCTCATTTTCAAGACCTGTTCATTCACACGGTGCCATACACACACACACACACACACACACACACACACACACACACACACACAATAACCCACCGATAGCAGCAGCCACCACATAGGGTGAAAGCTAACTTTTTCAGAGACATTTAGGGTTCAGTGTCTCTTTGCCCAGGGACACTTGGACATGTGGCGGGGAGACGGGGGATCGAACCACCGACCCTGTAACCCAGTGGACGACCGCCCTACACACTTCACCACAGCCACTTTGCTCTGGGTTTTTATTGTTGTCTTTCTCCCTTCCGGTTGCATGGTGAGAATGTACCAGTGTATTTTGTTCATAAGCAACCAAACCCCCCCACCTCCATAGAGTCTCAGTCCTCTTCACAGCAGACCCGGGTTATAGAATCCAGCCCGGGTCGTTCTCTGCATGTCATTCCCCTCTCTGACCCCATTTCATCTCTGTCTCTCCAAAAAACTGTCAAATGCCACCCAAAAAATAATCCTTAAAAAAAAAAAAATCAGGTCAGGTCAGGTGGTGTCCGTGCTGCGTTTTCATTGGCTGTCGCTCTCCCCCAGTAGCCAATAGGTGGTCATCTTTCCTTTTCCCTTGACGTCGATTTCTCCTCTGAGCTCGAGCTGGAAGCAGTTGAACTCTAGCAGGACGTCCCGAGTTGCTGCAGACACATGGATCTTCAGCGCTGCAAAACACACACACAGACATACACAGACAGACAGACAGACAGACAGACAGACAGACAGACAGACAGACAGACAGACAGACAGACAGACAGACAGACAGACAGACAGACAGACAGACAGAAAGACACACACACACACACACACACACACACACACACACACAGACAGACACACACAGACAGACAGACAGACAGACAGACAGACACACACAGACACGCACGTAGGTAAAGGGGCATCTATTATTGTTAGAATATCAGAGAAAAGTTATTTTTTTCCACCGTAATTCAAAGGTGGATTCAGCTTTTCACCTCACTCTCTGGCTGGAGCAGGTCAAAAGATAAACTTAACGACATCACTAAACTAAACGCTCCTGTGTGATTGTTGGGACGCGGTTTATTCACCACGTTATGTTGACATGTAGATTTTGCCAGTATTTATTTGATCCTAAAATGACATTAAATATTTAAAAAAAATATAAGAAATGGACACTATGTCATTTTAGAAAAGGCAAAAAGCTCAACATTTAAAATTACTATGTTTAACTATTTTTAATAAGAAATAACCGTGTTTTTGATGCTTTTTATGGAGTTAAAATCTCGTGTGTGTGTGTGTGTGTGTGTGTGTGTGGTGGTGTTTTGTCCTCCAAACGGAGTCTTGGAGGCAGCAAGGTTAGGGTCA
>CM047509.1:31796671-31799171 GCA_026122265.1 Ammodytes dubius
CTGTATAGATGTATGTGGGACAGGGAGTTTCAATGGTCCTTAGACAGGCAATGCACTGTTTTTTTTTTTTTTTTTTTTTTAACCTTTATTTATACAAGTAAATCCCATTGAGACCGGAGACTCTTTTGCAAGGGAGACCTGTTCCCATTCCCACACACATTCAGACAGACAGACAGACAGACAGACAGACAGACAGACAGACAGACACACACACACACACACACACAACACACACACACACACACACACACACACACACACCCCAGAGGAGTCATAGCAGGCTAACTATCGACATCATTCACACTTCATCTGTCACTCTGATGTTTGGAAAGACGAGAATTTTCCACGTCAACTTTAAGGTTTTTTTAAGCTTGAACAACACACTCCATAAAGAATGTGACCTCAAGATTACACACACACACACACACACACACACACACACACACACACACACACAACACACAGACCTGAGGAGGGGGGGTTTCAAGCCTCAGCAGCTCAGGAGCCATCCACAGACGCTCTGAAAGCAAAGAGAGAGAGAGGACATGTGAGTCTTATTGAAGGTGGCCGCGTTTTTTTTTTTTTTTTTTTTTTTAACCTTTATTTATACAGGTAAATCCCATTGAGTCCGAAGACTCTTTTGCAAGGGAGACCTGTTCCCATTTACACGTTACCATTCATACACCGATAGCAGCAGCTAACTATCGACATTCACACGAGGCAAGGTGGGTGAAGTGTCTTGCCCAAGGACACAACAACCATGACACAGGTGGCAGGGCGGGGATCGAACCTCCAACCCTTTGATCATCGGCCGACCCGCTCTACCACCTGAGCCACAGTCGCCCCAAGTGCAAGCTGAACAGCGGGTACCGACAAATGGACCTATCGCTCTAAAAAAAGCTGGGGTGTGTGATTTCTGATTGGTCAAAAGTTAACATGAGCTGTACACTTTGACCAATCAGAGCGAGTCTCCGATTCTCTGTTCTTATTGGCTGTTGGGACTGTCCATTCACTTTGGCACCGACTTTGTTGGTGTAGAGCGTGTCAGGGAGGGACCATAGGGAGGGACCAAAGAGAACAAGTGGAGCGGTTGAGGTAGTTGGATTCAAATCCATTTGATGCTTCTTTCTGTCTGTTGTTATTGTTGTTTTTTTTAATATATTTCTCACTGCTTCTCTTTAAAGTTTTAAATGTCTGTACGGTGTCCTAGAGCGCTTAGAAACGCACCTTTAAATAAATGCAAAAAAAATAGAAAAAAAAAAAAAATCTAGAATCTGCCTTTTTTACAGTTTTAATTGTTACAGCTGCTCGTTAATATGCCCTGTCCCTAAAAATAAAATAATAATAAAAAAAATAAAAAAAATAATAATAAAATAAAATAAAATAAAATAAAATAAAATAAAATAAAATAAAATAAAATAAAATAAAATAAAATAAAATAAAATAAAATAAAATAAAATAAAATAAAATAAAATAAAATAAAATAAAATAAAATAAAACTACGGAGCCCCTAAAGGGACATGGAGAAAAAAAAAATTTTGGTTGAGAAAAAAAAAAAAAAAAAAACACGGAGGAAAAAAAAATGTTGGTTGAAAAAAAAAAAAAAAATCAAAGTCGAGATTCTCGAGTTTAAAGTCGAGAATCTCGACTTTGATCATTATTATTTTTTTCAACCAACATTTTTTTTTCCTCCGTGTTTTTTTGTTTTTTTTTTCTCAACCAAAATTTTTTTCCCCCCTCCATGTCCCTTTAGGGGCTCCGTATATATATATAAAAAACAATTAAATTAAATTAAATTAAATTAAATTAAATTAAATTAAATTAAATTAAATTAAATTAAATTAAATTAAATTAAATTAAATTAAATTAAATTAAATTAAATTAAATTAAATTAAATTAAATTAAACTCACGTGCGTAGTATGCGTGCGCGTCTTTCCCAGAGTCTCCGTCCGTTCTGAAGCTGGACAGCCCGTAGTCAGTTATCTTCAGCACAAAGCGATTGTCCACCACACAGTTAGAAGACTTCAGTTTACCGTGAGACACTATCACGCTGTTGTGAAGGAAAACCATGCCCTGCAAAACAGACGCAAGGCATTATTTATTTAGCCTATTAGAAAGATTTTTTTTTTATAGAGGAATTTTTTTTCACTATTCATTTCGAGAATAAAGTCGAGATTTCCACTTTTCCCTCAAGGATGCGACGGATATAAAAGCAAGAGGCAAGATCAAGGCGCAATGTTATGATGAAATAAGAGAGTAAAAGTATGTCCCAATAGTATGCCTACTGCATCCTAACTAGATTCTTTTTATCGTCGGATGTAGTATGTAGAATAGAAAGAAGAAAGAGTATGCGATTCGGAACGCAACCTTGGAGTGATGCTAGCGCGAGATAGGGAGGGAGAGAGAGAGGAAGAGAGAGGGAGGGAGAAAGAGAGGGAGGGAGAGAGAGAGGAAGAGAGAGGGAGAGAGAGGGAGAGAGAGGGAGAGAGAGGGAGAGTG